>CM055274.1:66208947-66808947 GCA_029237695.1 Conchocele bisecta | reverse complement strand
TATACTGGCTTACCCGCGTACGTTACATTGGTGACTCTGTTCAATTTTGTTGGACCATACATTCCACCTTGGGGTGTTTGAAAGATTGCTAATGACATTAATGCGACTAAAACTCAATCTTTCAATCCAGGATCTGGCTTACAGGTTTCACACATCCACATCGACTGTATCCATGACATTTCTAACTGTTATCCATGTGCTATACGTACGACTAAAACATCTGCTTTACTGGCCAGATAGAGAAGAACTCCAGACAACTATGCCGTTAGAATTTCGCAAACGCTTTGGGACAAAGACAGCGGTGATGATTTGCTGTTTCGAAGTTTTTATACAACGAGCAAAGAACCTCTTGGCGAGAGCACAGACATGGTAATCATATAAGCACAAAAACACAGTCAAATTTCTAATAGTAATTACACCACAGAAGTGTTTCGTTTCTTTCGAAGGCATGGGGTGGTAGAGCCAGTGACAAATGTATTACTGAAAATTGCGGTTTGTTGTTGAAGCTCTTGCCGGGTGACTTGGTTTTAGCTGACAGGGGTTTTGACATTGCAGACTGTGTGTGAATGCAGTGTGCACAAGTAAACATTCCTAGTTTCACGAAAGGTCGGGCACAGTTGTCACCAGTTGATATTGAAACCACCAGACATATTGCACATGTCCGGATCTAAGTTGAGAGGGTTATTGGTCTAGTTAGGAATACATACACAATGTTGCAAGACAAATTGCCAATAGATTTCCTCATGAGTGAGGAAGGTGCAACACCGGTGGTTGACAAGATAGCAGCTGTGTCCTGTGCACTTTCAAATATGTGTGAATCGGTGGTTCCATTGAACTAATAGTGCTCATAATGTGGACGTGAATATATTATTGTTGCAACTGTTGTAAGGACCTTTTTCTCAGATGGCAGATCATTCACATTATGATTCTGATTATACATGTACTGTTGAATTGTAGTGTATGTCTGCTGATCACGCAATAAATGTAATATATATTCAAATCTTATTTACTGTCTTTAGCCCTGTTTCATGGTATCAGAGGACTCCAGTTAGTGAGAATAATTTGATTAACTTTGGCGTGAAAGTTGTTTCGTCACAAACATGGCTAGTTGAGAGTGCTTTAGGATCGTCTTATGGAGACTTGCCATTTTTGGTGAAGAAATAAGAAAAATAGCCCGAAACTTTTGTCAAATTATGCACCTTAACTGGAGCTCTGGGGTATGGGATCGCATGGTGTTTGACATGACGCAATTTAAGACGTAATTTTTACAGTTCATTTTCTTCAATATCTTTCTAAAACTATATTGTATTTTGGTGATAGATATTACACCAAATTTTGAGTATTGAGTACAATAATATGCTTAATCACGGGCACAGTGCCCATGCTTATAATACTTTCTGAGTACCTTCTCAAACTCGATATCAAGCAGTTTCATTTGCCAAAACTGAGCACGACTCGGACATGACCAATCAAACTTGTTGATGTTGAGCATTGAGTACATGATCAGAAAGTTTTTTAATCACAGGCCCAGATTTGGTTTTCAGATTAAATTTAATTACTGCTCCACATTTTAAATGGGATAACAACATTAGTGGCCAGTGTAGCTCACGATATGCGAGTTGAGAAATGAACTGATTATTGGTGTTTAACAGCCTACCAACTGCTAAGGTCATTTAAGGTCACTTAGTTCCAAACAAAAAAGTAATATGATCAGCTGTAATATTATTACTTTTTAATAGGGCAGGACAGGATTTAGCTCTCCAGTATCAGTGGCCGAAAATGTACATGAGGGCCAAACCATGTAGGTTGACATTCCGGTAATGACAGTGTAGCTCCAAGATTCAAGCATGCTAATTGGTTGATACTGTGCATATTTTTTTTTATAGCATATACCATGTAGACCCAACTTGGCAAGGATTGCAATCATTAACATGATTAACCCATAGAATGCTGTAAACATGGTAAATGAAAAGTGTGGTCTGCTGGTTTAAATTTTATTTTTATATTCTCTTTAAAAAACACGTTTTGTCAGCACAGTACTGTCACAGTAGAATTCAATGGAGACGATTCTACTTTGCTATCAAAATGTGTTTATAAATAAAAATAAACAAAACGTTTCAACTACAGTAGACAACATACTTTTATATCTTGACTGAAAATAATCAACAGTCTACATGTGGTATCGTATCTTGACCTGTGCATCAGATAATGTGCCTTATTCGTGTTATTGTCAAAAGTGGTTTGGGAAAAATTGGCATATTTTCTGCAAATAATGTTAACATTTAGTGAAATTTGGACCAAATGCCTAAAACATGCTGGCCTTGAAATTTGCACACAGGATCCTTTAGATTTCAAACATTTCAACATACAAATCATTTTTGCCTTTTTCTATCTTTCCAACATTTGGGACAGAAGTATGATCCCTTTGGTACACGCTTCAACTTCACACAGTCAAAGTGCAACCATTTGTATAAGCATTGGTCATTGTCACAACCGACAAAATTGTCTATATCTTTAGTGTACGACTTTCTGCATACACAGATGATCTCTTCGGCTGTGCTGTTATCCAGTGTTTCGCGTCTTTGAGCCCGTATTACTGTTTGTTCCTGCCGCTGTCTGGAGATCAAGTTTCCTGTTAATTCGGGAAGTATTATATGTTTGAAGAAGTTCTCGGACTTATCCAAAATTTCTGTTTGAATGTTAGTTGTAGGTTCAATCCTCTGAATGGAAATGTCCTTATCACTCCAGACCACACAATCACAATAGGCCCTCTCAGTTACAATAAGTTGGGTCTGTACTTGATAGAAATAGCCAATTGCTTCTTTAAGTTTCCCTTCGGCATCAATGAAGTCCAGGTGTACATCAGTTAGCTGCGAGTGTTTGGCACAGTATGGGCAGTTGATTTCCACCACTCCCTCACCACAACAATCACAGCTGACCATATCATCTGGACTGGCACCCATGTAGGGAAACTTGGGATTGATGTGTAGCCCACATGCAGACACACAAAGTCCGTTGTGACTTGCATTGATAACTTTTTTGTACTCTTCAAGCGCATATTTCTCGCGTTTGTAGCCATATTCTGTGGCTTTAGTACTAAATTTTACCTCACCACATACACTCCGCACAGTTGACATAGCTGGAGAATCCAGTGACGTAGAGCAAACACTTTTCATATTTGATGCTGTGATTCTCCCCGATCTCAGATTGTGCCATTCACGACACTTGCTCTGTTCACGAGTGATGTACTCTGCGTGTTTAGCCTGTTCTGGTGTGACAGACATTGATCTGAATATTTCAAAACACTCGTCTCGCAGTTCATTGTCGTTCATACTTAGATATATGTCATCTTTCAAATTGACAAGTGGTACTGGCAGCTGTCCTTTCAGAATTGTAGGTATGTAATGCTCCTGATAGCCCGCACATACTGAAAGAATGGAAGGTCTTGTATTAGTTGTGAAAAGCTGCTCGCGAAAGCTTTTAATATCCGTGTCTGTTGGCTCTGGCACAGATGTTAGGTTCATTGCCATCCTCTTTGGGACAGAAGAACCACTGATCGTACAGTCGAGCTTCAGTTTCTTACTTTCAGCTGATGTTAAGTCTATGTTTGAAATTTCAGCATACGGCACCTTGTCCACACTTGACGGCAATAACCAATATGCCTTCTCATGTGTAACTGTTTTGGCGGCATGAATCCTGGAAGCAGCTTCCACATAAAACAGCACAGCACCAACATGACTACAGGCCTCTCCAAGTCCCGCCATGCAGTCGCAGTGGGCCGCGTCCACTGTACCCGATTTATCGACGATGACCCAGGTTGACAGTGCCTTGTCATTCATTCTCTGTGAATGCCGTACCTAAAATTAGAATATAATGTTATTTGTTTTTAATTTGTAAAAGTAGGGTAGTACTCTCTCTAGTTTTCATTCATATTCCGTGATTGGAGTAGCATTAATGACACAAGCAAAACAATTAGAATCTGCGAAAATAACTATCTTCAATACAGTGCCAATCAGCACATTTCTCCCATGATGTTTGTTAATCGGATAAATAAATTAGTAATTCTCACAATATGGCGATCTGCAGTGATCTGCATAGCCAGATTAGCATGTGCATCAGTGCAGTCTGATCAGGGCCAACACTATTTTCTATTCCGTCATTGAAGCAACACTACTCACACATGCAAAATGATTAGAATCCAATTATATAACCACAGATAAACCTGTGTAAATTAGCGTCTCTGAAGGAAATGTTTCATGGATACTGATTGGTCAACATGTAGTCTCGCATTCAGTGGGGCCCCCACAAACGGTGAGGTCCCCTGTAAGACACCAGCACCAATATTTATGCATATGATCATGAAGTTATTTTATGCTTTTATGGTATGTATACCCAGAACAAGTGGATTTGGTTAAGTCATGCTACCCGATGATAAATAAAGATTTTTTTACCCGTGCTGTAATCAGTATCTTCTGTTATTTCCATACAGGACACGTCACGAACCCATCCGCAAACAAATTGGTTGTAGGTTTCTAGAGACTTGTAAGCCTTTAGCTCCTCCATGGTGTAGGCACTCTTCGTGTTCACTAAATAGTTCAATACATCTATGTACGTAATTGGTGGGAACTTGTTAACTTTTCCGTCGCAGCTCGACGAGTTCTGGTTTTTCCCTCCCTTCACCATTTCATATGGATCAAATTCCCCGATAAGTCCGATTTTATCCTCATATCGAGCCTTCTGAGGCTTCTCTTCTTTACCAAGACCATCTGTATAACGTTTTTTAGTTTAAGCATATTGTATTGCTCTAAATTTACAATGCAATTTACAGAAATAATAAATACAGGTTAATTTAGAAGAGCAAACGGGTTGGGCTACAAGTTTTAGCAACATTAACGTCTTTTCAACGAACTGGCTCTCCTCATGCTCATAGTGATGGTAATCTCCGATAACAACGACTAAATATCCTATAATATAATCTCGCTTTGTATGAAAACTTATTATCGATGACGTTTGCCTAAAAAAATGGCGGACGGAAGTTGGAGACGCGCACCTGCTATAGCCTAGGATCGTGGGAACTATGTATTGAAAAAGAATACAGACACGGGTATATTTACCTGTCTCACCTATTCTGTGTTTTGTTTATGCCCGGTCTGTTGATAAACAAGTAGCAAGTTATCGTCTGCGGACTTACAGTCAACATCAACCTGAACAGATTTAAATCAAAGTGTTTGTGCTATGGGACAGATTTCGGTTCAGGAACAAATGTTAATTCAAGGCGAATAACTCATGATGTAAAACTTTTTTTAATATATATTTCCTGAATTTTTATCAAATATGCAATGATTATACTTAATAGAGATATATATTATACACGTTTTAATTATTAGTTACTATAATGTAAATAAATATTAATTATTATATACAAATGTTTAAAAAAAAACATTTTCTAAAATGAATTCAAATGATATATATAAATGAGTTCCCGTTATTGCTTTATCGACATTCATTATTTTATTCATTCATTCATTCATTCATTCATTCATTAAGACGTAAAAAAAAATAAAAAAATAAAAAAAAAAAAAAAAAAAAAAAAATTCATTCACTGAGGTGTTAAGATCACTAACAAGTATCGTCGCAAATTGCCTGACTGAATTATTTTCTCTGCCAGATTATTAAATTATAAACTGTCTGAATAAAACTAAACTGCGCACTCTATCTTTCTGTCTCTCGGGGATTTCGTGGATTTCGAAGGCTTTGTATCGGCCTAGCCGATCTCTGTCATTAGACACATCCACTTTAATGCCTGTATCCTTATGATACATGGTATTAGGGAAAACTAAGATATATGTCTTCATAAATTGTATTAAAAAGTGTTAATAAGTGTAATATTGGGAAATAGCCGTGTTATTCCGTATTATACAGTGTTGTTTTTGTGACATATTGTGTGTAAGTGAATCTGGACTTATTTATATGTTCATATCAGTGTAATTAGGATTTATTAAGGAAACATTATAGAAACGCGACGAGGTACAGACCGGTGAGTGATTTTTATATTCCAAGTAGGCAGTTGATGTATTAATAATTGTAATAACTGGAATAATCAACAGAGAGAAGTTTTTTGCTAAACATTTCTCTAATACCACATGAAAATAATTTAAATAAAACATAAAACATAAAAACACAAAAACAGCAGACGGCATATATACAGATAATTCACACAATTCCAGTTCAAACCTGGACATCGTGGTGACCACTTAGCAGCCGTGAAAATTTCATCGCAAATCGAATAAGTACCTGATTGCATATCAAAGCAAACTTGCCTGATTATAATTGTTTGATCACTGCTCTCACCTGGGGATTACGAAGACCTTGAATTAGCCCAGCTAATCTCTGTCACCAGGCATACCCACTTAATGCCTGCACATAAATGCTGTGCAAATCTATATCTAAATAACTACTGATTACTAGAAATAAAATTAATATCGGTGAAAATATCGACAGGCGTGCATACTGAGTGTTCTGTACGGTATCGACACTTTAATTACAGTCTATAGCGCAGGAAAATCACTGACACACATGTTGTGACAACAACAATATACAACACTAGACTATATCATTGTGAGCAAATTAGAGATTACTGTTCTGTACCGACAATTTGCAGCATAGGCATAGTCGATTGAAAATTTTACATCAACTAAGACCGGTGGAAAAACAAAAACGGGGGCGAGCCATAGAGTAAGCACCACTTGTGACAAAAACATGGCGACTGGCACTGGTATGCCGACACCAATGAACTACGCACAGGCAGCACAAAAGCATGCTCCACAAGCTGCAAAACAGCACACAAACAGGGGTGTCTGTACACCCCGAAAACTCAGGACCGGCTCCAACAAACCGTTTCTGGTAGAAATGAGCGAGGAACTGCGCAACTCGCCAGTCAAACCACACGCACCAACACCAAAACGCACAAGGGAAACATCTCCCACAACCACAAAGAACGGGTTTGAACCCAGCGCTCGGAAACGCTGCAATTTTAGCCAATCTCCGTAGCAGGAAAATGGGCACACGGAAACACTATATTTCCGAACGACAAGAGCAATGGAAGCTGGTCTCTTCGCCCGCCAGCTTCTACTACACATCAACTGTGTACTAGTAATGGCCAACCTATGCATTGGCAGTGCCGGGAGAAATATCATAAAGATAAGACTACCGGCTGCCTTCGCAAATAAGGCTAAAACCTTCACGTCGCCAGCACCCACCATTGACTGTACATACGTACCAGGTTACACTGAAGGCTCAAAGCGCAAGCAACAAACGGCTAAAACATCAAACACGAGTCAAGCAAAGGGACTATTTACCCACTACGGAATAGTATTTCACCATGACATACCGTGCAACCTGCAGGAACATGAACTCATGACCGCCCTAAATGCAAATCACAACAACATAACCACGGCACAATATGCGGGTGACAAAGAAAAAACACACAAAATCCTGATCCAAATTGAAACAACCAACGCCTACCTACCACATCACATAACGCCGGCCCGCCACGTAAATGCGGGTGATCAATTACCAGTCAGCATTTCACAACGGAGGCCAATCCGCTGCAATAACTACCAAAGACACGGCCATAAAACCACAATATGCAGAGAAAAGCAATCAACGTGTGCATACTGCTGCCGAAAAGGTCACTCGTTTCTTCAATGTAAGGATAAAAAAAAGCAAAGCAGCCCCTTTCTGTCTTAACTGTTACGCCGCTAAACTTCCTAATTACGCAACGCACGCAGTCTATGACCGTAACTGCCCAGTATATAAAGATTACGCGAACAAAATAAACATGCAAAATAGCATTGTCAACGCCCAACGTGAAACGCAAGCTAACCACGCCGTCAACCTGATGGCGACGTCAATGACGTCGATCGACCCAACACCCGCGACAACACCGCCAAAAACCACCACTGAAAAAAAGAGACAATCGCAACAGAAAATCTCACAAAAAAACAACGACAATGACCCCATCAGTAAAAAGCAATTCATGTTTGTCATGGCCAGACTCGATACATTCCTAACAAACCAGTATGGAGAACAACATAAGGGTGCCTTAATAAAAGCCACTAACGAAGCCATAGCACTGTTCGAAACACTATCGGACGATGATATGGAGACAGAGCAAACAGAACAAAATCACGACGTCATCAACCACGTCAACCAAACAAATGACGTCATCTCCGACGTAACCCGAACAAATGACGTCACTGTTGACAATGACGTCACCACGGACGTCGCATGTACAAATGACAAACAAAACACAAACACCGCGGAAATCACACACGCAACCAATACAAATGAACAGACATTAGCGACGCCCATAATGAAACGGACGTCAATGATCAAAGCACGTATTTTGACGTCGCTTCACCAACACCCCTAATCATTGCTGAGTCACCGGAAAACAGCCCAAAAACCTCCCCCATAGTTAAATCGCCTTCACCATACAGTAGAATCAAAACGAATAAAGTAAAGAAGTTAGTATCTAGGAGTATAGACCGTGATGACAAAACGCTCCACAAGCAAGTATCAAACCAATAACAAATTAAAAATCACGAAATGGGTAGAAATAAAACAAACAAACCTGAAACCTTGACGGTCCTACAATGGAACTGTCAGGGATTCACAGCCAATACTAAGGCAGAACTAATTCAAGAAATAGAGGAATGGGACCATGCACCGGACGTCATATGCCTGCAGGAAATTAATAAACGTATAGAATTAAAAGGGTACACGCTAATAACACATAAAACACACAGCACAATAAGGAGAGGGATAGGAATTTATGTAAAGTTAGGTATCTCATGTACCGATATAAAATTTAAAAATGAAGTAGACGAGGAAAATAGCGCAAACTTAATAAATGGAGTAAAAATATATAGTAAAACAGGAAATATAGACATAATAAACGTTTACATATCTCCAAATGCAACAACAAATCTTGAAAACATATATAATATACTCCCACAAATGAGCCGTAAAACACTAATTTTAGGGGATTTCAACGCCCACAATCATCTATGGGACCCTGGCTGGGTACCTATGTGTACACGGGGTAACAAAGTAATAAAATTATTAGACGAAACCAACTACATAATGCTCAATGACGGACGATACACGTACGACTGTTCCACACACAATAATTCCACTAAAATTGGCACCACGCCTGATATAACAATGGGAAGCCCAAGTATAGCCATGCAAACTACATGGGACCCACTGGAAACCACATTAGGCAGTGACCACTGCCCAATACAAATTGTTATTTCTACCCAGTACCACAAAGCAGATGCTGAAACTATGCCCAAATGGAAATTTGATAAAGCCAATTGGGAACTCTTTACTAATATGGCCGATATGAAACTTAACCCCAATAACCACACTGACACTTCACTCTCGAATGACTTAAACTCCATAAATGAACAAATAACCAGCACGCTACTGGCAATCAGCTCAGAATGCATACCACGCACAAGCGGCAAAATGCACAATAGACCCACCAATCCCTGGTGGACTTTGGAATGCACCGAGGCAATAAAATATAGAGCCATCTGCCTACGACGCTGGCGCCAGGTCAGCGACGAGCACCCCCAAATAAAAGCAAAACGCAAGGAAGAATATGCAAACGCCAAAATCAAAACAAGACTAACACTAGAAAATGCTAGACAAGAAGGTTGGAAAACATTTATATCACAAATAACACATAACACCAGCAGCAAGGAAGTCTGGGACAAATTCAACAGGTTCAGAGCGAAAATAATAAATCCATCACCACCAATCAAAAATGGTGATGAGCCCTTACACGACAATGCACACAAAGCAGAGATACTAACCAACCACTACAGACATGTATCCAGTGATAGCAACCTCGACCCGGACTTTAAGAACCATAAAATAAAAATGGAACGTGTAATATCGTCCGTCATTAATAATAATATAGACCTAGATGAACAAACCAATAGACAGAGTGAAATGAACAGACCATTCATCTTGTCCGAGTTCGGAGCAGCACTATCCAAAAAGAAAATCACTGCACCGGGAGCGGACCAGATACACTATAACATAATTAAGAAACTCCCGCAAAGTTCAAAAATAAAAATACTAGAATTATATAACAAATCGTGGGCTGAGGGCACCCTCCCTGACACCTGGAAGGAAGCAACAATAATACCTATACTAAAACCAAACAAAGACGCCACAAACGCGGCGGCATACCGGCCTATCTCTTTAACGTCAGCTCTGTGCAAAATAATGGAAACCATGGTCGCAAATAGACTAAAGTACCATATTGAAACAAACAATGCAATCAGTAACACACAATCGGGCTTCCGAAATAACAGATCCACAATGGACCAACTGGCCCGTCTAGAAACAACTATAAAAACAGCATTCATGGCAAAACAATCGGTAGTCGCCGTATTTTTAGATCTGGAGAAAGCTTTTGACCTAATGTGGACTAAAGGTGTAATATCACAATTACAGTCAAAAGGAATTACTAACAGAATGCTTAAATGGATAGACAACTTTCTAACCGATAGAAAAATTAGAGTCAGACTAGGCCAATCACACTCCGCATACCAAACAGTAGAAAATGGAAGTCCGCAAGGGAGCGTACTCAGCCCTATCCTATTCAATATAATAATAGATACACTATATGACGAACTAACATCCAATAACCCCGCCCTACTACTATCCCAATTCGCAGACGATGGCGCAATCTGGCATGTACATAAACAAATTAGTAACTCAATAGAACACCTACAAAAAGGACTAAATACCATAACGGCTTGGCAAAAGAAATGGGGGTTTAAAATATCACCGCTGAAAACCGAGGCAGTCATTTTTAGCAAGTCGCAAGCTATATATCATAAAGATACAAACACATATAAATATCAGCGAGAAAACAGAATAATACCACAATTAACTGTTAACAACACCCCCATACCATATACGCAAGCGGCTACATTTCTTGGAATGACACTCGACTACAGACTGACATGGGTACTCCATATAACAAACCTGCTCAACAGATGCAGGAAAGATATAAACCTACTAAAACTAGTGTCCGGCACATCATATGGAGCAGACAAAAAAGCACTACTACTACTATACAAGGCCCTCATACTGTCAAAACTCGACTATGGTTCACTTCTATACCAAAGCTGCAACCTTACACAGCTAGAAAAACTAGAAACTATACAAAACCAAGCCCTACGAATAGCCACAGGAGCATATAGAAGTATCAGAATAGCGGCACTGCAAGTAGAAACCGTAGTACCCCCACTAGCACTCAGAAGAGAAAGCAACACACTAAAATACTGGGCGCGCTCCAAGCCTCATGGAGATAAATTACCCATAAACAAGCTACTAAAACCAGGTTTATACCATAAGAGACAGATATCACGAAATAGTAAAAAACAAGCCAAGGAAAAAGAAAGAAGAAGAACAAACTTGCAAGCCCCATACAAAGCTCCAGCCTATTCCCCAGTAGGCCCTGGCACAAACACTTGCTATGCAATGACATCAGGTGCGCTATCTGAACAATATAATATATCCGATATTGAAATACAACCGTTCCTTTATCATATCCCATATTACCCCCATGAAATAGAATGCAAATCAACACTTAAAGAAGTAATAGCAGATAAAACAGTAAATCCGGCTGAACATTTGGAAATAGCAACAAATCGTATCAACAACAGATATAACGACCACCTACACATATATACAGATGGCAGCAAAAACCCAGAAGGAGGAAGCACAGCTTGCGCATTTGTAGTACCAGCCGAAGAATACAAAGAAATGTACAAGCTTAACGACAATCTAACAGTATTTACATCAGAACTAATAGCCATAGAAAAAGCACTTAAGTGGAACCTTAAACAGGAGCAAAACACAAACACGGTCATACTGACTGATTCGCTCAGTTCCATTCAAGCCTTAAATTCAGGTAAATCAAAAACCATACCCGACAAGATACATATCATAAAACACCTAATAAGCAAAAATAGAACCATGGGTAAAATGATAAGCGTAGAATGGGTACCATCACACATAGGAATAACAGGAAATGAACTAGCAGACAAAGCAGCAGCAGATGCTCACACGCTAGGCACCCCCGACAATACAAAACCGACACATGTGGAACTTTACACAAAGATAACCCAAATACGCAAGGAACGGTGGCAGGAAGCTTGGAACATCATACCGCTATCAAACCTACTCCGAAGTAACTGCCCTACACTCCCAACTAAGTGCAAACAATATAGTATGGATCGAAGATCGGATGTGATCCTAACAAGACTCAGATTAAGCCATAATGGGATAGGAGCCAATCACTTTACAAAGGTAAACGAACAAACCCCTACATGTAGAGCATGCAATGACAGTGACGAAATAGAAACACTAATGCACTATATATATACCACTGTCCTGCGTTGACGGAACATAGAAACGAGCTAGCTGCAACAATGCAAAAAATAAAATTAACAGACAGCATCTACACACTTCTATTTCCGCCACCAGAATTGGAAGCAGAAACATACCAGGCCCTATTAAAATATATAAAAGATACTGGATACTGGAGTAACATATAAATATATTAGATATACTAAACTACATAAAATGGAATAATAATACATACTATATACAATAACCCCAGCCAGACCCCCCCCCCCCCTGGTAGAATAAAATTATATAAGACTCAGCAAACGCACCCTAGCGCAAGATGGGGTGTGTTGCAAAGCAAGACACGTTTGACTGCGAGATCTAAGAGAGATCAACCTGTAAATAGAACATGCAATGCTTACTGGACCCACTGACTACAGAACACAGGATAGACATTGTCTATAACCGCACAGTAAACCAACACAGTATAAATGTACAATCACATGCTCGCGTGTCAACACAAGCAAAACAGTATAATAACAGTGAACAACAATAACGGTCGCGAAATACTATATGCAGTGGGACCTCTCTAGGCCGGACAGGCGTTTTAGTGGTGTCCGATTTGAAGAGGTTACACGGTATTCAGTGAGCCCAACAAACCGCAACAGACTGAGCGGGATAATGTAAACACAATAATGTAACACGTTATATTATAGCGACCAGCCGCTAATATGCAGGTAAAACAAATCTCATTATAAGTACAGGGTTGTTAAAGCATGTGTACCAAATCCGGCGCATCATACGAGCCCAACTACTATATAATGGGAAATGCAAATAAATAACCGCATATGTGGTCGTGAAATAATATATACAGTGGGACCTCTCTAGGCCGGACAGGCGTTTTCGTGGTGTCCAGTTTGGAGGGGTTCCACGGTATTCAATGAGCCCACCAAACCGCAACAGACTGAGCGGGATAATGTAAACACAATAAGGCAACACGTTAAATTATAGTGACCGGCCGCCGGGCTAGTGTGTTGGTAAAGCAAATCACATTATAAGTACAGGGTTGATAAAGCGTGTGAACCTAATACGGCACATCATACGAACCCAAATACGATATAATGGGAAATGCAAAGAAAAAAACCACATATGTGCTCGAAAAGAAGTATGTTTTGTGCACCCTACGGGCTAGTGTGTTGGTAAAGCAAATTTCATTATATGTACAGGGCTGCTAAAGCGTGTGTACCTAATACGGCGCATCATACGAGCCCAAATACTATATAATTGGAGATGCAAAGAAATAACCGCATATTTGGTCGGGAAAAAAATAATTATATATTCTGTGAGCTCACTAAACCGCAATAGAACAAGCGGGATAACTCAAACACAATTATGAAAAACGTTAAATGATAGCGACCGACCGCCGGGATAGTGTGTTGGAAAAGCAAATCTCATTATAAGTACAGGGTTGTTAAAGCGTGTGAACCTAATACGGCACATCATACGAACCCAAATACGATATAATGGGAAATGCAATATTGCTCGCAATATTGACGGTCGGTCTCTCAGGCACGCGAGCATGTGAACAATATTGCCTCACTAACCATGACCTCACAAAAAAAGGAAAATATATAGTAAAAAAAGGAGCACCAATGTGTAGACTATAACTTGTTACTAATGAAAACCTTTCTTTACAGCTTATATAATTATATTATTTTTCAGCCTAAGTGTAAATAAAATGAAAATTTTATTACAGCTTAATGTGAAAATACAGTGGAACCTCTGAGGACCGGACGCCCTGGGAGGTTCCAGGGGTGTACGATTTAGTGATATCCCCATGCCCGATAATGACAAAAGCCGTAGGCACTCAGCCCGGCCTCACAGGGCACACATCAGCTAGCTACACAATAATCGTATTACAGGTATAAACACAATGTAGATATTTATGGCAAAATAAAGGCTAAAACGCCCTCGACAACTAATTGAAAACAGGCGGGCCGGATCAGTATTTGCAGCCACAAACATACGAACGACAATAGGGTCACGTCATTCGAACGCACCTACAGTACAGTCACCTACGTAAACACCCGATCGAAATGGAAACCATAGCACCATTCTGTGAAGAGGCCGGGGTCAACGTAATATATAGGCCTAGCAGCCTGTATGGAACACAGTTCCCGGCAGCAACGTGGTAACCCTAGGAAAACAATGAAATGAAAGAAAAACCTTCCACACAGGGATACCTTGCTGCCAACACGCCAGCTAGCCAAGCATAATATGACAGCCCTCACCCCCCCCCTCAATCACATGTACACATGTCATGTGTATGTGTGAAATATATGTGTGTGTATGTGTATATGTATATGTATATGTATGTGTATGTGTATATGTATGTGTATGTGTATATGTATGTGTATACGTATGTGTATATGTGTGTGTATATATGTATGTATATGTATATGTATATGTATATGTATATGTATGTGTATATGTATATGTATATGTATATGTATATGTGTGTGTATATGTGTATGTATATGTATATGTATGTGTATATGTATATGTATATGTATATGTATATGTATATGTATATGTATGTGTGTGTGTATGTGTATATGTATATGTATATGTATATGTGTGTGTATATGTGTATGTATATGTATGTGTATATGTATATGTATGTGTGTGTGTATGTGTATATGTATATGTATATGCATATGTATGTGTGTGTGTATGTATATATGTATATGTAGATATACATATATGTATGCATATGTGTTTGTGTGTATGTATGTGTATACGTATGTGTGTATATGAGCGTATATATGTGTGTGTTTACATTTATAAATATGGCTTGGATAATGGAAAACAACACATAAACATGGCGTGGCCCACAGTTGTCCATATAACAAACGTCACAAGGGGGTGAACCATACCACCCCACAGCATCCTAGTCCCCGGGATGAAGTCTAAACAGACTACCTGATCCGGACTGCCTGTTTTCAAAACCCGGCCGTGGAACGTGGGTGTGCGCCTTGATGATGGATGCTTGGCCGCCGAATCTAGTTACATGGTGTGCTCCGCTGGGCGTGCTCGGGTTGACGACATCGCGGGCGACGGGCTCGGGGTGGGCCTGAGGACAGGGGACCCACGGGTTTCTTCAGCGGTGGAGCCGGAGGATTCTCTTCACACCACCTAACCTCACTATACAACAACAACAACAACCGCGCCTTACGAGTCTTTTATTTGCCAACACAAGATCACTATACGAAACATAAATAGAACCGCAAACAAATGTACCCAACAATAGGGCCACATGCGGGCCTCACCACTTAATACAGACAATTGAACGTTGAATGTGGCGGCCGTGCACCGGATTACTGCGCGAAATTAGGTCACCAAATTGGTGGCCACCAGCAGTAATCCAAATCGCACATTTGTCTCTGGGGCCCTAAGCCCGCGAACTGGTTCTACCCAGATTACGCAGATTCAAAATTCAAAAATTCCCATTCGGCCCAAGTTTTTATTCCGCCTTTTGCGGACGGCGTGCAAGTCCATAGAGACAGTGCGGCCGTTAAACGTAAGCAAGCAAGCATTGCTTTATCGACATATTATAAAGTATATTATTAACGGCTGGATCTTAACAAATCTCGTTCATCATCCATACTTTATATCCGATTGTTTGGATGCCTTGAACGTTTAATTTAAACTAGGAGTAGATCTTGAACTAGCAATAATAACCAGGGTTAAATGTACATATATCTATACTGAGCAACAGCAGAAACGTCCCACCATATTCAGGGAAAGATTGCTGGAAATCTATAAGGATGGTGGTACTAAAACCTATACAGAAAATGAAGTTTAATCACTTGTGAATCCATATCAATTGACAAAATTTTGTTGTGATAAAAATATTTCGAGTGACATCACGGCAAATTCGGGAGGGGTCAAAATCAAAAATCTGATTTTTTAATTTTTTTTTAAAAATGTTTAGGGCTTGATGATTTCTCTCTAAAAAAAACTTACACTGTATTCTGTATGATTACTATCGTGTGTGGCCACCATTTGCATAAATACACGCCATAATTCTACGGCGCATGGACGTGACGTAACTCAGAATTAGTGGGTTAGGCAGATTCCTCCATTCTTGTTGTAAAGCCCATGTCAGATCTCGAATGTTGTCCATTTGGTGGTTAGCCCTCGCCTTACGACCCACCTCATCCCAGACGTGCTCGATTGGGTTGAGATCAGGGGAAACCGCATGCCATGGAAGCACGTCGACGTTGTTACGAGCTCGGTATTGAGTTGTGATTCTGGGTGTGTGCGGGCGGGCATTGTCTTGCTGCAATGTTATACCAGGGCCGTGGTAGCGAATGAAAGGCATTGCATGATGAGTTAGCACCTCAGCTATGTAGCGCTGTGCATTGAGATTGCCCTGTATGACCACGAGCTCAGTCTTACGGTTCCCCATGATCCCATCCCACACCATTACACTCCCTCCCCCGAACCTGTCCCTCTCAACCACACAGCAATCGGCGAATCTCTCGTTTTTGCGTCTGTATACGCGTAGCATACCATCTGCATGGCTGAGTGTGAACCGAGATTCGTCAGAAAAGAGAACTCTGTTCCACTCAGCCCGCCGCCAATTCAAATGACGTCGCAACCACAATAACCTAGTACCACGGTGACGTCGCGTCATTATTTGACCTGTATATGGGCGTCGTGCTCTGATTGGCAGCGCGTTGCATCGCAAGCGCCTACAAATGGTCTGCGCTGACACACCGTAACTCCTAGCCGTTACGGTGGCTGGCAAACGACGCTGACGTAAGTGGGTTAACGTGATGTAGCGGTCAATCCTGGCGGTGGTGGCACGGGGGTGACCGGGGCGGGGACGATCGTCAACAGTCCCAGTCTGTTGATACCGGGTCACAAGCCTGGTCTTCCGACAACAGCCGAACCTGCGGGCCACGGCACTGGCCGTCATTCCCGCATTAAGCATTCCAATTGCCTGATTTCTTTCAACTTTAGACAAGCGTGGCATGATGAAAACAATGAAAAAGTAAAACGTTTTCCCCCAGGATCAGCCTGTGACAAAGCCACACACATTAATGTTGACTTAATTGAACATTCTTTGACGTAATTGCCATTGTGGTTTTAAGAATTAGCTCACATGACTTAGTATCCCCATACATTAAATGGGTTTATAGAGTGCTCATGGGTATCCCATATCAGGGACTCATATCTGGGCTATATGAGTCTAACCATGTTTGACGGCCCTGCCAATGTGATGTATGTATGACGTGCTATAGCAATGGCACGTTTGAAGGAGATGATATTCCTGACATCTTCATAGACTGAATTAATTTTCGTATATGCAAACACATATTACAAGTACATGTAGCTACACAGATATCTGCAATTAATTTCACATGTTTCCATCAATTGAGTCGTCATATTCGTGTTAACCTTATACATACACTGCATAAGAAAGAGCATTGATTTACGACAATAAAATATCATATTCGTGTTAACCTGATACATACACTGCATAAGAAAGAGCATTGATTTATGACAATAAAATATTTGCATATCGTATGATAAGCTCATGTATATTCAGAAGTCAGTGTGTGATTTGAAACAGCGACTTGTTATTCTAAGTAATTTAGTCATTGTAATAACTAAAGCTTCCTCATCTGGAAAGTCACCAAACTGGGTTGTTTCTCTACATGCGATATTAGAAAAGTATAAACCATGTAGACACTGGACATCTGGAAAACAAGACCACACATGTCCTTGTGTGTACACTAAGTATGGTAGGGGGACTGTACTAATCGAAATATTCACGCGGCACATAACCTATGTCGTATATTTCATATTTATGAGCTTCTATTATATATGTAACGACATATGTTCGAATACTCTGTATTCAGAGCGATAATCTTCACTTCTTAACGACGATTGTTCTAGGATATTCGTTGCAACGTTGAACGTGCGTATAAAGCGTTTGCGTATATGCCATATCATGGTTCTACTCATGTCAACTATAAGTCATAATGCTTGCATTGTCATATTGATTGTATGTTTGTTATTACTACGGTGCTCAAGAGCCAGTATGGCTTAGACAATTAACTACAGTTAATAGCCGGATGGCACAACAGACTGCTGGTTGCCAAGCCAGTATATATTAGGACATATAGATATTGTGATGTCATTATTTACTAACATTTATCAAATTTGTGTGAGTGTTAAGTGGTCATCTATATGATTATGAGGTGTCATTGTATTGTCACATATTATGTGCAAGTTGCTATTTTGATAAGTTTGTGATATTAATTACGTGAAAAATACTTTCCTACAAAACCTCTATTATAGTGTGAGTACAGTGAATCCATCCCTCTCAGAGGTCACAATCAGCCTGCTTTGCGGAAAATTAGACGCGGTCATATGCATGTATTATGGGGTTCATGTAATCTCAGTGTGAATACGGATGGCAGTAATTGTGTCCATCAACAAATGATAAATAGAATAGTATACTGTTTCAAATGTTGATGAGGTAAGGATAACTCGCAGCACCGATATCGTCAATTCAGTGGAAAATAGAGGAGTATTGCCATCTATGACATTTTGCTAAACGCAAGTGATGTTACAATCAATATATTCCAATATATATTTACGTCAAGCTCTTCAAGTATGAGTTAACGTATCTGGGTTACATTAATAGTCACAATGCGACACGCCAACTAATTTAAAAAACCAACTAGAATGTATGTTCATTCTGCCTTCCATGTCGGTATCATGGTTGCTATCAATATACGGATTGTATTGTATGTAACCATTGGCATTATACAATGTCATAAATCCCTCCTAAATCTCGTCATTATTGGAATTCAGTGTGCTTGTGTTTTATGAAACTTTCATTTAATTCACATTATAGTTTCTTATTTTCTTGAAAGTCTCTGTTACTAATCAGACACAGTTAGTATTTGAACTGCAAATAATGCTTTAATAATCTCTGTGTACAACTGACGTTGAATTTCTTATTTGTTTTTTGTTTAATCCGTGTGTTTCGATTTTATACATATGTTTAACAATAATAGGTTATCATTTTAAATATTCGTAGTTTAAAATTAGGAATTCAGTCGGCACTTTGGTGTGCACAGTCGTAATGTTTAGGTTTTCGACGATATTGACCAGACTGAGACCTTATCAACAATAAAAAAATAACAGACATTGAGGAGACTGACGAACCCATGTAAACATAACTCGAAAGCAATACACAATAGCAACATCAGGCCATAGTTGAATACTGTCATAGTTGAACATGGTAATGTATTACAATCGGCTCTTTCGGTATTCCAGATCTTTTATTTGTCGTTTTATTTTGCGTTAGATAAAACAAATACTGCATTATTCTTAATTGCCATTATCTTTGAGCTGGCATTCAACTTGACAAATATAATAATATATACAAATACATTTGATACCTGCATTTGTGAAGATGGTTTGTCATAGAAATACTTGCGGAATTATGACAAAACGTCGAAAAGTATGCATTGTTAATGGTTGGGTTTAAACGTATCAACATTCTCGACCTTTCTGTGACATTGAAATGTGGCGACTGATGTTCTATTCCATAAATAAATTTAATAATATCAATATGTCCAATAATAATGAATACTATTGACAATTGTATGAATTAATATATTTTAAAGTACATTGTGTATATATATTGCATCAAAAATATATTGATGTTCAACGACCTTGAAATTACATTGAACCTATTTGGAAACAATGACACCCACATTTTTTTCTGAAAGCTGAACCTTTATAAAACAACGACAAAGCACAAATACATGTTCCATGAAGCGCTCGTTTCTGATTGCCTCCCGAATTTTAACAAAACGTTAGATTTACACCAGGTGTACTTGTGTACTCGCCCATCATGACATACATTAATAAGTGAACTAATGAACAGTATGCCCCATATCTGTGAAATATATATGTTCTATGGTAATAAGCAATGATATATGTATGCCATAGTACAGAAACAATATTACAAAGATAGAAACAATATTACAAAGATTAATTCATGCCCGTTTTCACTTGCTGACCCTGAAAATATAATTTTGTGACCTTGACCTTAATTATTATTTTTATAATTCTTGATTACAGTTTATTTGTTATGCATATTACCGAAGAGATTGATACTTCAAATGGATTAATTCCTCGGATAAATGACCTTGAAATTACTTTGAAAGTGTTTGAAAAAAAATGGCACCCGGATTGTTCTGAAAATTGGATCCCAGATGAATACAAAACCACTATGAAAGAAAAATTAACACGAGGTGCCGGATTCTAACCAATTGCCCCGAACTATTTTCCCATATGGGATTTTTCACGCGGATTCAGTAGCCTATTGTCTTTCAAACCTGATGTCGTCGCTCAAAAAGCCGCGTATTACAAGATGGCCGCCGAACATGATTATATTGTTTTATTAATAAAGATAATTAACTTTCAGTCTGATCAATATTAACAGGGCAAATTGCTATAATAACGTCATAATTTTAATGCAAAATGATTTAGAATACATCTTAGATTTAATTACATCATCAAATAGCAATATATTTCAAAATGGCTGCCGAAATGGGTGGTTTGATGATCATTGGCCAATACAGTATGTGGTATGGTACGATGAATAACATGGTATGCCTATCATACAGAGTCACCATGACACTGCGATGACACCAAATGTGTTAGCCTATGACATATACTCGAATATATGTCCCTGGTTGCTATAGTAATTGGATATGATTGTCCATCAGGGGTGTAATACATTTGAAAGACGTCCATAGGGATAGTTATGTGGATTAAATGCCACATAGAGTTCTATGTATAAATGTATGTCGCAATGACATGTATATTAGCTACAAACTACATGTAGTATGCTTACATATTCTAAGCAGGTAAATATCATTCTGCATTCAGGATATGAATGTACACATGGTACATGATTATAGAGTTTTGAGGTCATTAGAATGATATTACCTGTTGTCAAATAGAGAAATATATATTCCTATGACACCAACGAACCAGCAATATATACAACCTGTGGTACAATGCGGCAGAAAACGCCTTCCACAAACCTGATCCTGACCGCATGCGTAAATAATTAGAAGGCCATTCGTTCAATTGCATAGTAAAATCCAAATTTAATGTCTCTATAGAGGCTATGTGATATTGTTTAGATGAACATTTTGATACATAGCATAATATGTTGTGGATATATGTTTATCATTTGTAGATAGACGTGGTAACACATGAGCTTGTGTAATACAAATAATTTGACTGCTGTAAATTGATAAATTCGGGGATTTTGTGAAAATGGGCACATTATAGTATAGTATTGGGTTTCCATCTGGATCACATTCGGAATAACAATACCACTAAATATGGTATTCTGTTGTATTCTATAGTTATATGTAAGTAAGTAAGTAAGTACGTAAATTGTTTATTATAATGACATGTGTAGATTTCATACAAATACAAAATATGAGTATACTATATAATACACCCCGCCCTTTGGGCCTATATGTCACTGCTAATCATGTAGGTCAGATGTGCATACTTCTGAAACTGGACTAGATTGATTGTTTAGACTACATACATACTAATATTGGCTTGTATATATAGTTAAATGTATACATGAGCTTGCAGGACATATACAACCTTTCAGAAGTCATAAATAATTTTAGCCACATTTGTCTAATATTTATTTTGGCACAGTATGAAATGCAAATACTACATTTAAGCGATGTACCTGTGTATTTGAAATATGTAATGATGCTGTTATCCGACTGTTATGCAGGTATATGCCAATCTGAACTATTACAAGTTGATTACAAACCTACATCCTTTTTGATTTTTGACAATTTGACACAATAGGTGTAGAATAACACATGTGCTATAATTAAGAACACCGAATGTTGAAACATATTAGAAAAAGTACTTTATGTATGCGTACATAGAAGCTATATGAATATACAATGTAGTGGATATTTTTCAAGAGCATATGTATGATTTTAAAAAGATCATGCACCTTCAATTTCTTAGTTTATTTTAAAATTATGAAATGGTATATCAACCTTACAGGTTATCAAATGTCACTATTATGAAATATTTACTTACAATGCCTCAATTACAAAATAAAAGTATTGTAATGGGTGCCTCTAAAATGAAATTGTACACTAATGGAGTAACATACCTGCCTCTTTTAGGCAATGGCCATGATGCATGCAATGGTGTGCACTTACACTGGTAATGGATGACGGTCATACACATATAGGGCATAGTATATTTCAGTAGTGATACAAATTATACAAGTTTACTATATACACGATTATAATGCACTCTATGAATATCACGCAATGTGATTGGCTGATGGTCATACATTACAGGTATATCATTTTAAGTTTAAACATATTTTATTTGCATAATGTTTACAAGTTCATTGTCAATGTCAATGTTACTATATACAGTACTATGCAAATGTGATTGGATTGAAGGCAAGCTTATTTAAATCCTCTCCCTTACATGCGACTAGATATCATAGGATGCCGAAACCAAGACATTCCTTCCATCAGTTTTTGAACAGTTTATATTCTGTGATAATTGATATTTTCTGGATTATAAGTGGTTCTGGTTTCAGCATCCTCTGATACACGCCAATTACATTAAAGCAATTAAATTTAAAATTTCCGAAAAATATAGTATTGACACAAATGTACAGACAATAGGTTCTATGCAATCAATTACGTGATACATGAAATGGGGGAAAAAGGAATTAAGCAAGCCACAATAAGAGTTGGAGTCTTGTTCCCACACCAAGCCATGCCCAGTTAGCGCCACCCCAAGTCAGATAGTGATAAGTATGTGCACACGCAGGCATCATTCTATGGTGCATTAAAAACGACCGGTGTTTTGTATGAATAGTCTAACTGATGCGAAAATGGCTTCATTGGAGTTATCGTCAAGTTGTCTGTTACCATAGAGTATAGTGTGGAGTATAGGTTGGCAACAAGGTTGTATGTCGTCTATTAGTTGGGCTCTATGTGCTCCATATTGAGTGCAGTGGAAAAAGAAATGGGTGACATCTTCAACTTGTCCACAGTTACAGTTGGACGAGTCAATAATGTTCTTACGATATAAATCATGATTGAGAGAACTACATTTCGTTCCAAGACGTGTGTGTAATACCTGGACATACCTAGGACCACTGTAGTAGTAGGTTGGGACCTCTCTGGTATTTGTTTTTATTTTGGTTCTAAAACAATTAAGTGATGGGGCGTTCCATGTGTCATCTGGAAGAGAGTTCCACTCCCGGATAGTGGATGGTAGAAACGAGTTATAATAAAGGGTGGTTCTGGATCGTAAAATCTGTATATTCTCAAGGTTTCGTAAACTGTTCCTGCTGATGACTCGGAACTGGTTTATTTCACTTAAATGTATGTCAACAGCTGAGAGTAGTAATTATATGTATCAAAGACGTTGATATTGGAATACACAACATAGTAACAATGGTAATTGTCATGGTTGCATTAATATGAAATGGACATATAGAGAGACGAACAGACATGCATTCTCTATCTGACATGTGTAGAGGTGTTCGTATCTAGACATTCATATGAACTTTTGATAAGTATATGACAACGTATAATGTAAGGAAAGTGATTACATATAAAATTGTCATTGTACATTGAGTGGGTGGGGAATTGTTAAACTACCTTCTTTTAACATTGCATCATCTGTTGTAGACATTATGTAATCAGAACTTCTTGGAAACACTAGTAAGTAAAATTACCATTGATAACATTAATAAACACCGAGAGAGATTTGCCGAATGAGGCACATAGCGTAGTTGTTACAGCCAATACATAAATACGAAGCGAACGGACAGACGGACGAACATTCGGACAAACTGTATAAAAAGTGCGCACGGATAGCTATTAGTAGTGCCTAGGTAGTTGCATATGAATTTAAACAAGCTATAAATAAGTGACAATGCATAACATAAATTATATTCTTTACATGCACAATTCCCATTGTAAAATATGTGGGTGGGGAATGGTGAAAAATACCTTCTTTTTAACATTGCATCATAGACTGCAAAATAAGCTAATCGGCATATATTGATATGCTGCGGCATATTTAGGTAACTTACCTGGATTCTTTAGTTACAAACCACGCTGAATGAACTTTCATTTTCACCACAGCTTGTAGAATATCAACGTTATTTATTTGTGCTGCTTTGACAAGACGTGAAATGAAAACATAATTACGTGATATGATCTGGAATTGTACCCACAGACCAAGCACGCATGTTAAGAATCATGTCTGTCGGTTCTTATCCAGCTCCGCGTGTTGTCTTCAATTCACGCACCTGTCTGTCAAATCAAGAATCCAACATTGTCGCATTTAGCTCACTATGTTAACGTGTGTACACAATGTCAATTAATTAGACTATAATATGATGTAGGATGTAAGCTCTCGTTTCGCTAAATAACTTTATCCAACAATCCCTTGTGGTCGAAAATGTAACTTTTCTGTCTGTGCCTAACATTTTGATCATACTGTCCGCCATTTTGATTCCTGAATTGTGGGATTGTTTGTCTTTGTAAATTTGCGTAAAGGAGTTTATCATGCCGCTAAAGATTAAGCGTACACACGATAACATTGTTCTAGCACAGATTTCATATACTATGTATTAATTGTGTTTTTCATGCCCTGTCGGAGTGTTATCTGTCAGTTTCCGTTGTTTATTTGATAAAATTGAATGACACATTCGTATCTGCTGACGTCACTAAGAATATAATCTGTGATGTCATTTACATAATTTGATGTCATTTCCGGCTCGTGCATTTTTGGCCATATGGCCCATTTTTGGCCAAATGGCCCATTTTAGGCCAAATGGCCAATATTTGGCCAAGTGGCCAATTCCTGGCCAGTGACCCGTTTTTGGCCAAATGGCCAATTTTGGGCCAGAATGGCCATTATTTGGCCAAGCGACCAATTTTTGGCCAATGTGACCATGCATGGGTATATAAGGCGAGCAAAATATGCCATTCGACACTCTAGCACAATAGATCTTACAGATAACACCTCCACGTTAAAATTCGTTCGAAAATGAGGTCTTTGTAATTAAATGTAAGCTAATAATAAGCATTGTACAGTTCTAGTAGCAAGAACAATTAATTATTTTCATATAAATTGATCTTGCCAGAGTCATTTGGACATTTTTGTGAATATTTCAACAACGTCATTTGAACCGTCACTTGGAGTAATGTAAATCAATTGTTAAAGTTGAATTTATCTAATCTGTTATCTGTTCCTTGCACTGTCAGACTGCAGCTACACCCTTGTTCCCGTACATACAGACGTGCAGCGTCTAGTCCAGATCTGAGAGACACAGGTTGCAGGCTACACAGATCTACTGATTGGCACCTATAGGCAGACGCTACCACATGTGTCGGTCAATCAGACATATATAGCCCGCAACGCGTGTTAGAGGATACTGGTTAGTATACGCACAGTAAGGGTTTGGAACAGCGTACAGGAGCTTGCAGCACACGTAGCATAGACAGGGTCTATGCGAGGTCATATATACGCACCACTACCGGCGCGTAACATTCTTGTTGGCACAGCGGTGGAAGCTGTTAATTTCTACAGATCCAGTGATCGACCCCACTCAAGCTAGAGATACAGATACAAGCTCAAGCCACAGTACTGATACAGATAACCACCCTAGTTAGAACAGAGTGATGGCTGATACCATCCCAGTAGACAACGAGGGCATAATCACCTTTAGAAACAACAATGGCAACGACATGGACCGTGCTGAATTAGAGAGTGAGGACAGAGCTCCAGAGCGGACAACTAGCATCACATAAATTACGACACTCCGGAGACATGATGAACAGATCCAGAGCATGAGCAGCATGATTTCCAACATGTGCGGTGTCATTAAATATGTGGTGACAGCGTTTCAGTCGATGCAGCCGACAGCTGATAGACCCACTGAAGGTGATATACAGAGGCATACAGACGGTGTCAACGTTAATGACAACTATCCATGGCGTCGCACAAACAACGGATCTAGTACTACGTTGCCAATCCGGCGGGATTATTCGCCCAGTACCACTGACCCGTATTGTGGACATGATTCCCGGCACTGCGGAGACCGAAACATAAAGGGACACGGGTCACGGACAGATCAACAAGCAGCACATTACCGCCTGCCACATGCCAGCTACCAACAGTGGACAGACAGACGGGCCAGCGAATACCAGCCTTCGGATAGGAATCATTACTCTGTGGCACCCAGTTACCATAGAGGGCCAGTGCATGCCAGCGTGAAAATCCCTTCATTTGATGGTAAGGAGGATTGGGCAATGTGGATAGCCAGGTTTGAAGCGATTGCCTATCGGTATCAGTGGACCTCCGAGGACAAGTTGGACCAGTTGCTGCCCACTATTGATGGACCAGCTGCACAGTTTGTTTTTTCCCAGTTACCACCCGCTGTTCTGTGCAACTACAGTGAGCTTGTCGGCGAGATAAACAGCAGATTCCGCGTTGTGGAGACGGCCCGTTCATTCGCTGCGAAATTCAGCAGGAGAAGCCAGAGGCATGGGGAAACAGCAGAAGACTATTCGGCAGACCTCAAGCGGTTGTATGATAAAGGCCACGGATATAAGGACAGGCGAACGAGAGATGAAGACCTGGTACGACGCTTTCTAGATGGATTGCTAGCTGAAGAGGTCAGGTTCGAAGTGGAGTTCCACAAGGAGCCGCGCAACATTGACGAAGCTGTGTATCATGTAGTGAATCTGGTACAGATCAGGAACAGCTATAGGGGCGAGAGAAGAAACAGGAATAGTGCACATGTCCGCCGAACAAATGATGCTCACGAGGGAAACATGGCATCGTACTATGACGACAACATAGCGCCGGAACATGCGTATGTTGTGAAGGATAGACACACTTCCAGTACGACGGAGGGCCACCGCAAGCAGCGATTTTGGGAGCCCCACGGAAAGGAGTCGGATCCAAACGGGGAGCTGATGGAAATGGTGTTGGCCCGATTGGAGAAACTGGAGGGTAACAACAGGACAAGAAACAAACGGGATGTTGAGTGCTATAACTGTCATAAGCTAGGCCACTATTCCAGAGAATGCCCGGACAGACGTCAAGCCGATCAGTACAGGACAGGAAGGAAACGGACAACTCAGCTGTGCAGCATCGGGAAGCTGTACACCATTTAAACTACGAGGGACAGACTCTTGCGGCCAAAGGGGGATCAATCTAGAGAAAGAGAGGACAGGCCATGACGAACAGAAACAGATAACAAGGAGGTTACCAGTACCTGCCAGCAGAGCGGAGACTAGAGATAAAGACCGGGTGATGGTCTTTACATTGAGGGCTCTGTTGGGCAGATACCTGTGGTGTTCGTAGCTGACACCGGAACATCCAATACCATCATTTCTATGAGGGTGTATGACAGCATGGCGGAGGTAGATAGACCGGAGCTGCAGAGGTCATCTTGTTTAAAAGGTGCAGGAGGGTCCCCTATAAAGGAAAGGGGCAGGGCACACTTCAAGATGACGCTCGGGCCATTGGAGATCGTCAATGAAGCAATCGTTGAGGAGATTGAGGACTATGCTCTTTTGGGCTATGACGTGCTCTCCGGTGGACCACGTGGACCTGCTGATATAATGTTGAGTAGAAACGTGATCGTTTTGGATGGTTACGATGTGCCATGCCTGATGAAGGGTGATAAACAGAGGACCAGGAAGGACATTGTCGGAAAAGACATCAATATTCCTGTGAATACAGAGGCGTTGATTGATGTCAACCTTGAGCGAACAGATGGTCATGATGTCATTGGAGTAGCTGGCTATATAGTGGAGCCACCGGAAGGAGTCCGGGATAACTGTCAGCTAGTAATGGCACCTGCGCCAGTCGACAGCAGTCGAACAACTGTGCCCCTAGTAAACGTGGAGAGCCTGTCTCCAGATGAGTCGTATCCAAGGCGGGTTACACAGACCGGGACAGTTGAGAGGATCGAGAAAGTCGTACCTGGTGTCACCAATGATGGATATAGTGATGACAGAGATAAAATAATCAGGATCCGGGGGTTGCGAAAGAGCTCTAGGCGCACAAACGAGAGAAACGCTGATATCCACGCTGTGCCAGTGGTGCGCACATCGCTGCACCGAATGGAGCCCGGCATTATGCCAGAGGTTAGGGAGCGACCACGCAGACCGAGACGTACCAGTGGTGGCGATGTAAAACAGCAACGTACTGAACCAACGCCGTCGGGACCGTATGCTGTACATCGACGGAGGACAGTAGCCGCCAGCGTCCGTGAACACCAGGACGCATATGGGCACGACAGCCGTAATACTTCGCGGGTGCACTGTGGACCAAGTTCGTCGGCGTGGGAGAGGAAAACAAGATGGAAGTGGAAGCGACCACGTGTTCCGTTAATGATATAGTTTGTGATTAATGTGTTCATTAATATTTAATTAATGTGTTTATTAATACTAGTAGTTATAATGAATGTGTTATAAAGTACATGTATTTTTTGATTGTGTGTATTATAACTGAAACGAACGCGTTATAGTTAATTCGTCACAAAGCATTGTTTTACTGTAATTATTTAAAATCATGTGTTTTAAGTGAATATAAATAATAATTGTTATATTAGTGTTAGTGAGTTATATAACGCGTATAATAATTCAGTAATACTATAAGTGATAAGTGTGTAATTATATAGGTGAGTATATATATACACACGATTTAAGCAGAGATGCTTAATTATCGCTTAAGTTGTGTAGGGTTGCCTATGTTCAGATTTGGGAAAGACCGAGACGAGTTCGTGTACCGACGATATAGGGCCACGTATCAGCCGAGAGGCGGACACAAGAGGGCAGCGCCGGAACAGCCGATCCAATGCCGATCCAACGCCGATGTCTAAACGACGCAACAGCCAACATTTTAGTCCATGAGCCAGGGCGTAAATCGTGGGATACACCGTAACATCGGGGGACGTCATCCGCGTACCACGTAATAACGGTACAATGGTGCCGACGATTACCTGGGGTATACAAACATCAACATTCCAGCGTATAATGCTCAGACATGTATATGGCTGGACGTATCCAGAGGGCGCCATAGCCGGCGCTAATTCTTCAACAGCATGCCGTTCGGGTAATCATGTGTTGTGACAGTCGTGCGAGATGCCAGGCTACAGAGAGCCGGTTATCTTACCCACATGCTGCCGAGACCAGTCGAGAGCTCAGCATCACCCGACCAGAGTGAACTTTTACGGTGAGCATTATGCCGCTGCAAACGCTGATACATGACGCAGACGATGGAGACGACAGTGGCACAACTGTTACCGTTACTCGCAGAGATGTAGAACATCGGCGACCACCAACATGGACTCGTCGCGGAGCAGACGTAGCCAACGATGGAGGTAGACGACACGGATGTGGCGAGACGTGTTCCAAGCGACCGACAATTAGTAGCCCAGTGAATAATATTTATTTATTGACAGTGACCGATTATTGGCATACACTCATGTGAGTAGATACCAAATAGGGACACACATTACACGCGTTTTCTTTTAGTGTTTGGCAACAGGAGTTTTGCCAAAGTGACAGGGGGGTAATGATATGCTCCGGCATATTTAGGTAACTTACCTGGATTCTTTAGTTACAAACCACGCTGAATGAACTTTCATTTTCACCACAGCTTGTAGAATATCAACGTTATTTATGTGTGCTGCTTTGACAAGACGTGAAATGAAAACATACGTGATATGATCTGGAATTGTACCCACAGACCAAGCACGCATGTTAAGAATCATGTATGTCGGTTCTTATCCAGCTCCGCGTGTTGTCTTCAATTCACGCACCTGTCTGTCAAATCAAGAATCCAACATTGTCGCAAATTTAGCTCACTATGTTAACGTGTGTACACAATGCCACTTAATTAGACTATAATCTGTTGTAGGTTGTAAGCTCTCGTTTCGCTAAATAACTTTATCCAACAATCCCTGTAGCCGCTATTGTGGTCGAAAATGTAACTTTTCTGTCTGTGCCTAACATTTTGATCTTACTGTCCGCCATTTTGATTCCTGAATTGTGGGATTGTTTGTCTTTGTAAATTTGCGTAAAGAAGTTTATCATGCCGCTAAAGATTAAGCGTACACACGATAACATTGTTCTAGTACAGATTTCAAATACTATGTATTAATTGTGTTTTTCATGCCCTGTCGGAGTGTTATCTGTCAGTTTCCGTTGTTTATTTGATAAAATTGAATGACACATTCCTATCTGCTGACGTCACTAAGAACATAATCTGTGATGTCATTTACATAATTTGATGTCATTTCCGGCTGGTGCATTTTTGGCCATATGGCCAATTTATGGCCAAATGGCCCATTTTTACGGGGCGCCATGCAGGACAGGTTAATTATGTGTACAAAACCAATTTTGTCCAGACAAAATTGAGTTTTGTAACACTAAAAATCACAAAATCCAATTATGTAAAATTCTGATATACAAAATTCATTTTTGTTATAAAGGATTCAATTTTGTAAGACAGAATTGAGTTTTGTGAACAAAATTCAGTTTTGTGGACAGAATTCAGTTTTGTCCACAAAAGTCAGTTTTGTCCACAAAAATTAGTTTGCGTAACTGATAGTCTATGTCATCTCTACGTTGATTGGTTGAGATCGGTCTTAGTCCATTTTACTAGATGATGGAGTACACTTGCAGATTTAAATATTTCAATGCGAAAATATAACCCAATATATAAATATTATACTTCTTTATGGACAGATATTTTGGTTATATTATGATTACAAAATATATACCTAGTTCTATCCAATAATCTTATTGTGACTAATCATGTATGCGGATGCCAGGGCTGCCAAATAACAACTAGTTTACATAAACATTTTAAAAATAGCATCGTTTTATTTCAAGTAACCAACATTGGGATAGCGTTATTAAATGTATGTACATAGTCAATACATAAGTATAATAAACGGTTGCCATGGCAACCAATTCACAAAATGTTATTTTCCATCCAAGTTCCATCAAGTTTGTTGCTGATATATTTTTATACATATTATTCAGGCCACATTTTTGTCATACTGTATCTAACCAATGGTAGTCCTTCTTACATGCGTGTGCCATATTTGGGCAACGTAATCAAAACGTATGCAAATACGTATACGAAACGTATGCAGAATTGAATTTTGTGACACAGAATTGAATTTTGTGACACAGAATTGAGTTTTGTGGCACAAAAGTGAATTTTGTGACACAGAATTGAATTTTGTGACACAGAATTGAGTTTTGTGGCACACAAGTGAATTTTGTAACACAGAATTGAGTTTTGTGGCACAAAAGTGAATTTTGTGACACATAATTGAATTTTGTGACACAGAATTGAGTTTTGTGGCACAAAAGTGAATTTTGTGACACAGAATTGAGTTTTGTGGCATAAAAGTGAATTTTGTTGACAAAATTGAGCCATGTCCCACTTGGCGCCCCGTACATCTTTGACCAAATGGCCAATATTTGGCCAAGTGGCCAATTCCTGGCCAGTGACCCGTTTTTGGCCAAATGGCCAATTTTGGGCCAGAATGGCCAATATTTGGCCAAGCGACCAATTTTTGGCCACTGTGACCATGCATGGGTAAATAAGGCGAGCGAAATCTGCTATTCGACACTCTGGCACAATAGATCTTACAGATAACACCACCACGTTAAAATTCGTGCGAAAATGAGGTCTTTGTAATTAAATGTAAGCTAATAATAAGCAATGTACAGTTCTCGTAGCAAGAACAATTAATTATTTTCATATAAATTGATCTTGCCAGAGTCATTTGGACATTTTTGTGAATATTTCAACAACGTCATTTGAACCGTCACTTGGAGTAATGTAAATAAATTGCTAAAGTTGAATCTGTTATCTGTTCCCTGCACTGTCAGACTGCAGCTACACCCGTGTTCCCGTACATACAGACGTGCAGCGTCTAGTCCAGATCTGAGAGACACAGGTTGCAGGCTACACAGATCTACTGATTGGCACCTATAGGCAGACGCTACCACATGTGTCGGTCAATCAGTCATCTATAGCCCGCAACGCGTGTTAGAGGATACTGGGTAGTATGCACACAGCAAGGGTTTGGAACAGCGTGCAGGAGCTTGCAGCAACACACGTAGTATAGACAGGGTCTATGCGAGGTCATATATACGCACCACTACCGGCGCGTAACAATATGCAATGAACATGTCTAATGAATACTACTAGATACCATTGACACAGAGAAAATATAAACGTGCCGGTACCATACACTTATGGAGTTATTATGGTAGATGTTTTGCAATTGAAATTCAGTGGGTGGGGTAATATAACGTGCACAATTCTGTATCAGAATAAGAAGATATTATTTAATTGAACTTTATTCCATTATAGTGTTATGAATACATCGGAAAACATATACAGAACTGTCATAACAGTTGTTTCTAATGCTAAAAACAGTCGAATGTCAATGTAAAATGCTACTTTTCACAATTGCGAAAGTCCGAGGGTGGTATACGTCAACATGGTGGCAAACATTCATCCAGCGGGTTACAGAGCGCAGACATACGACATAATTAACACTCGTAATTGAATGTAGCTTCAGACAAAAAACGTGTCTGCAAAAATCCCACAGGAGGGGGAGCGGGGGTGGGGTCCATTTCTGGGTGACGGCCTATATGGTTATAGTTCAGGAGCAATTGTTCAGGTTGGCTAATTTTATGTTATTTTTTATTTATTAAGCTGTTGGTATTCGTCCGCGATCGAGCTTTCCGAAAAATGCGTGTGTCATATTTTTCAGACACAAACAAGGTCATTCAAAATCAAGGTGGAAAGTAAAATAATTCAAGCCACAGCGAGGTTATGGCAACACACCTGTATTTTCAAGGCCAAAGCGTGAAAACGGTCATGGTTTCTTCTTTGCAATATTGTTTAATTTTGTTTCTGTACTATGGCGTACATATACTGAATCAAAACGATAGTGTTCACTTTTATTTTGACTGTAATTTCTACAAAAGTAAAATCAGTATAAGTAACAACATTTGCACAATTAGTTCAGGCGATACTGGCCCACCATACCTGATGATACAATCGATGTTTCTGTGTTTCAGTGGCGTTGTATATGTGTTCAGTGGCGTTGTATAGCGCTATGTGTAGTGTTGCCATTTTTGCACGTGCAAGTCGTAAAACGTGTTTACGAATGTTGAAAAGTGATTTACCTCACTACCTGGACACTTTACGGGTAGGAAGTCACAACACGTTTTGTAACAGATCACGTTGCAAAATCCCAAGGCTTCGACAAAATCAGAGTCCAAGCCTTGGCAACGCTAGCCTCCGTTCAAACCACTACGGCCGTCGCTAGAGGTTTCGGACCGAAACACAATGTTTCGTCTCCAACTACGTTTCCAAATAACACATTGTGGAGCAAGCTCGTACTGGAAGACTCATAGTTACGACTGCCCGTATTGGTCGATTTATTAAGTCTACGCATCTACGACGTTATTTAATACGTCATCGAGCAACGCGAGAGTATACGGAATTTCGGGTCAAACCGTTATAAAACGTTTGAGAAAAGTCCGTAAACCCATCAGACCACGTCGGCCATTCGTTGGTCAGATAATAAACCCCGGCATTCGTAACGCTAGCATGCAGTAGGATTGGTGTCATTTACGTTGACGATGGCAATGATGGCGTCATGTTGACGGTATAATTCATGTTTACCGCAGGAAGGGCGATCGTTTCGGTGATTCGTGCCTTCTACAGAGGGATACATTCTGTTGGGTCATGATTTGGGAGATAAATCATGAACGGGCGTAATACGAACTTGGTTGTCGTTCAGGGCAACATTAATGCACGGTCGTATATCGACAGCGTTCTACGGCCAGCAGTGGTTCTTTTTCTGTATAGGTATGACTGTGCTAAATATAGTACACAGCGACCAGGTGGTACGCATAAGTAGTCCGGTATAACAAAAATAATGCAGACGTTTTGAGGCCACATACCCAGTTTGCTTGTAAATCCTGATCCATTACAGCCCAATTGTACTTCCAGCATATTTCTAGCATTTAAAAGAAATTACTGAGCCTGCTTGTCACGTGATGTGAACATTACGTCACATGACAATTTGATGATAAACAATATGGCGGACAGGACAATGTTTAATTTGTCTTTCTTAGGAGTAAGTGAACTTAGTGTTTAATTAGTGAATTCAGATTCCAGAAGACGTCATTCGGCGTTACTTACAGTCTATGCATAGACCATGCACTTCCAAGATGGCCGCCAAAATGGCCACCAAAATCTCGCATTAGCAGCTACATATGAAAACAAAAGACAAATGTATAATGTTTTTTTGTGATGTGAGAAAATATATAAAATAAGGAACATCTTATGAATGCCGATTTCCTGACTAACTTGTTTCAACATGGTCGGCATAATGGCTGCCAAATCACGTATTTAATGGTTAAATACATGCATGGGAAAAATATATTATTCGTATGTCTAAAATTATAAAATATTGTTATGCTCAGGCTTTTGGAGTGTGCCTTTACAGGACTGAGGTGTGTGGTTTGTTCTTGTAATGACTGGGATTAATTAAGAGACAACAGTTGGAAGTTCAACAGTTATACAATTTCACTGTATTTTAATCAAGTTCATGGTTTGCCTTGCGGGTACAGCTGGGAGCTCAATTAACAATATTTCCATTGAACTTACTATTACAACATTCATTTCCGGAGGTCATATTGTATATACTGCAGTTGGAATTGGCATATTGGTTGGCACTGCGATATACGTGTTTCCAGTTGTTAGAAACTTACAAACTATCACCAAAACAAAATTAATCGGTGCAACATGTGCTAAATTATGTTTATTTCAAGGCTTAATCTCTCGCGTATGGCGCCCATATTCGATTTATGTCCGTTAAAATTATTGTATGAGCTTGTGCTTATGCTAGATAAATTCCTTGGCTATGCACACATAGGTATAGACACTAAAACGAAGTCTCTATTTGCTTTATTAAGGGAGCTATTTATGATTTTGTGATTTGTCCTAATTAATATGCTAGCCTATAGACTGGCCTGTACATCGAATTATAACTGATTTTAACGGTGGCCATATTGGAGTTAATGCAGTTGATGTTGCTATATATGACTGAAAGTGTAAGGTATGCTTTGCATGCTTCTGATACCATATGTATCGTCAAATTATGACGATTCATATTACTGTCATTTTGTACTGTCAAATTCATATGTTCTGTCCAAAAACAGTCGATGAAGTGAATAGGGGGCATAATCGAAAAAAACAGTTTCTAAACTAACTTGGACTTGTACTTGCGGTGGATGTTACCATTTCCAAATGGTTTTTCTTTGGTGGTGGTAAATGAACAGGATATGTTCCCTAATACATGCTGCGAACATCGCGTGCGTGTATGACTGCATTGACCCGACGTCGTATGTACTTAACGTACGTCTGGATAAGGGCGTTCTCTCAAGCTCATCCCAAATGTCTTCTATGGGATTCTTGTCGGGAGACACGGCTGGCCACGGCAAGACGTTAACGTTGTTAGCTGCCAAATGGTTGCGAGTTAATATAACTGTATGCGGACGGGCATTATCCTGTTGCAAGATGTCCTGCCCATGTCGTCTGGGGAAAGGAATGGCCTCGGCTGCAAGGATATCATTAGTTTACCGAGCAGCATTCAAATTCACACAAATGACAGTCAAACACGACTTGCGACTTCCCCCCCCCCCATTATCCCTCCCCAAACCATCACCCCACCACCTGCACGCCCGTCCGTTTCCCTTACGCATAACGTTCACCTTTACGGCGGTACACTCGCTGTCGGGCGTCGGCATGACTTAAATCGTCACTAAAGAGCACGGTGTTTCAGTCACGGCGACGTCAATGACGGTGACGTCTCGCCACTTGAAGTCTAGCGCGCCGATGACGACGGTAATAATACCGCCCGTGTATGGCCTGTATGTTCGTACTGGGAGTGCCTGATGGCGCAAACTATTCCGTATCGTCTGCCCCGAATCGTGGTACCTACGTGCCGTGACTGTCGCAGGCAAAACCTCTGACGTAAATGCGTCAAGCGGATGGCACGATCAACGCGATCGATCACGTCCCCTGTCTGCTGCATACGCCGGATCAAGGCAAACATGGTTGCCCGGTGTAACCAAACAAGCGACTGACGGCAACGGGAGTAGTGCCAGTGCGCTATATCCCAATTGTCTGATTTCGTTGCGCTTCAGATAAACGCGGCATGCTTTTCAAGATTTTTTTCTGAATGCTCTGTCTGCTCAGGTATTCAAAATCCTACTTGCTAGCTTCCTGTCACGAGCACGTGCAAATCACTGAAAACAATCATGGTATTACTCCACTGAATGTCTGTTAGATCGATCGCTTGGTGTACAATACATGGGTGTAGACATCAAAACGAAGTTGCTATGTCACTTAATATGTAGTTATTTTCCTGATTTTGTCAGTTGACCTAATTAATATGCTAATTATGTCAATTATGAAAAATTCTACAGTACTTGTATATATGCAAATGGGCATCCGGCAGTTTATGAGTCATTTGTACCTATATATTACTTTTCCAACATAAAACCAAGGGCGGATTCGGGGGGGGGGCGGACCCGGTTCGCGCCCCCCTAAAATTCGCCGAGTAACAAGTTACAAGGCACGTTTCTACGTTCGCGTTGTGAATTTATTGTTTAATGGGGTTTTTTTTGCTCCAAAATGCGCCAGAACGCAGGAAATGCGATGTAGATTTCCAAATTTCAAAATAAATCCGGGGGGGGGGAATGTCCCCGAACCCCCCTAGCGCGTTCGATAATATAGTCAAGTATTGCAAAATAGTTACGCTCCTCCCCCCCCCCCCCCCCCCTCCCCCTAATCCGAAATCCTGGATCCGCGCCTGAAAATCGGTGCGGTTCCCAACATTCCTAGGTTCACTATTAAACTTATATACAGTTGGCTATAAATGACAGACGATAATAAGTTGCTGGAGGTCATTTGATGAGTCCTAAAAGGGTATATTATCATATCATAGCCTCGTTTTCGTGTATACTAAATACATTATGGAATGCACGTGCATGCATATCACTATAATAGTTTATATTGTGTTCAAAATAGACATGTTGTGTGGCTCAGTGGTATCGAAGCGGGAGAATATCCATACTTTTGCGGAACTTTTGTTCATTCTACCTGGTCGAGAGTTCGAACTCACAAGATGTCTTGCATTACGTTATCGATATTATTGTGTTCTTTTTATGACTGGTTGCTGGAGAGGGAAATAGGTAAAACTGTGAGGGTTATCACTATTACTGTATGACCTCAACGTGACATGATCGGCGATAACATACTCCCAGATTGGTCATGTAGACACATGATATGCAATGTGCATTATAGTTATTAGTTTCTTCAAAGTGAGACAAGCGTTCCACATGTAAACTATCTCATGCTTGGTTAATGTAATAAAAACTGTTTTCTTTAGACCAATTTTACAAACTTATGTTCTCAATCCCTGAGGTTAGTAATTTTGTGTATATTTATATACAAATGTACAAAACTACCGAGTAGTTTTGTACGTTTGTATACAAATGTAAAACCATTTTACTGTTTTAGGCTTCTCAGCCCCTGTGGCTAGGAATTTGTCAAAACAATGCTTGTTGTACAAAACTATATAGTTGTTTTGTACGAAAACATACTAATATTCAATATTTCTTAGCCTGTGGCATTCATTAATAAATTGGAATATATTCATAGACATTTTGCGGCTATTAGGAGGGCATTTGAAGAATTGGGATGGTAAAATGGCCGTGTTCACTCATGCGTTTGATTATGGTATAATCATACGCTTGACTGCACACGGCCATATTTAAATATCTCTTATATGATATGACGTCAGAAGATAGTATTCACTCATGCGTTTGATTTTGGTACAATCATACGCTTACCTGCACACGTTTGTTACATTGTATTAATTGATGAATGCACATTCCAGGGCAATTTTGCTCATTAGAATCGTCTCTAAGAGACATCACGATGTCGACTTGTAGTATATCATTTCGTATGTTTTCGGGCATGCCGAATTGAATGGAATACCTTACAAACGCGTATCTTCAAGGGTTTTACCCCAAGTAAAATAAAATATAAATTAAACAAGATTTTCTTGATATGTATATGCGGTGGCGTCAGCAATAAAATTAAGCCAATCTATACGCAATGAACCCAATAACCGCCATTCCGCTAACAATAAACACAATTTCTCTTTCTTTTTGACTTTGTGAAGGTGTATAGTAATCCCTCAAAGTTGGCTCCCTCCTAAACGATTGTAATCGTTGTGCACCCGAAACTGGAGCTGTAAAACCATTATATTCTCTAATAGCTTCGTCCACATCATCAAACGTCTTAGCAGCGTGATTTTGTTTCCTGATTTTAGTATTAATCCAGTCTAATTTCTCTGTTCTTTTTTTCTGCCCACTGTGCCTGTGACTTTTGCAATTGCTCTACGGCATTGTCATGCCTTTTGCGTTCATCATTTGCCGAACCATTCCCCAATGAACTGAATAAGAAATTACTCCCGTTAAACGCCAATGCATTAACCAATGCGCCACCAACCATCATAGCTATTCCCGCCATTTTGTTTTATATAATAATTGTATTACTTTAAAATATTATCTGGAATTATACCTTGCTTTACCAACATATCCCTAGTAGCAATAGCAAGTCCAGTATCCAACATAAGCATCGCCATATTATAACCATGAAGTTGCAGTTTTGGAACTGCTTGTTTCATAATGTTATTCGTTATCTGCGCATATCCTATTTCAAGCGCCGTTATTACAGCAGTGTGATAAACACTATTTCCTATTATCTTTCCATCTGTATTCATTGTCGTCATTTTTTTATTATTTATATATTATGTATTTACATGTAATTTAATTAATTATTTACTCCATAAAAAATGAATTGTGTTTTACATCACCGACACTAGACATTTCAGGTTTTGTTACAAATTTGTTCTGATTGAACCATTTCCAACCAAATAAAGCACCGACAGTTATACCCATTCCAGCTATAAAATATGTTATATCTGATGTAGTGTTATGAACTTTCACTATAACTGGTTCTTTATAATCTTCAGGTGTTATGTCTATTTTTTTCTTATGTACCATATTTAATAGACATTCTTGTTTGGCTTTCCTACCAGCAGCACCCTTTTTGCCAGCTTCCACCCGTTTTGGATTCTTTATTACTTGTTTTATCTCCTCTTTTCGTTCTGGAATTTCAGGAATCTGTTGTGGGTTCTCCGTCTCCATTATTTTTATTTGTATCATTTATATTTTTAAAATTGACAATATTTATATGTTGTTATCATTGTAGTAATAGGTGCCAGACATGCACCAAACCTAAACTATAACTCACAGCAAGTACTAGTCAATGCATGTTCCACAAATGGGTCATCTTCTAAATCAGCTATGAGTTTAGTATGATTTGCTTCCGGTGTAGGTAGGACTTTACCAGCTAGTATAGCATACATATTCAAAATAATGTTACCAAGAGTGTTTGTCATAGAAGCACCTAGTATACTTTCATATCTAGTTGTGAAATATTTATATTTTACCTAGATATTGGACAGCTTTCCCGCCTGAAATAATCGCAGATAACCGTTGTTTTAAGTGGTCATTATTTACTTCACCTACATCATTATCATTGTATACTTTATCATCGCTTAGTTGTTCTATACGTTCCTCACATTCCATTTTTATTTTGCATAATATAACTTTAATTTTAAAATAAATCCAAACAGAACCAAATATAATAATCAATAATTGTATGAATATCAATATCTCAAACATTTCATATATTACTACTATTATTTAAGATAAATTTGCTTAGAACTACTCAAAAATGCTAAGCAATACCTATTTACTAAGCAATTCTTAACATTGTTATCTATGAATATCTTAGTTAAATCAAGCTAACTCAAGTTAAATCATGTTAAAATCCAGTTAAAATAAGTAAAATAAGAATTATTAAGTAATACTAAGCAATTTTCAGCATTACTTAAGCAACTTATAACCCGTGCGTTGGTCAGTTCTAATAAGCAATTTAGAATGTTTTGTTTTCGATAACTCTTTTCTTATTTTGTTTCTTTCCTCCAAGATTGGAATAACATCATTTTCTCTCAAACAGTCCTCAAAACTATCTCTTTCTTTCGTATAAAACATACACAGCCATTTCGTCTGTTCTCTTAAGTCTTTTAACACTGAATTATACCTCTGTGAGATAACCCAAACGCTTTGCTCCGCATGCCGTCCAGAGAATGCGAGCTGTGACAGCATATCCTTTATCTTTGTTAATTGCTTTGTAGCTGAACAGTCATCAATGATATATAATGTTGGACTCCCAGCATATTTATTAAAAAATAACATTAACAAATCTTGCAGCTTATCTTCGCCATTACTACTAACTGCATTAACAATCATTATTTTTTTGTCGATTGGGTGGTGTACATCACCTATCCAACTTCTGTTTTCATAAGCATTGTTCCATGCTATAGTTGGACAAAGTATAACTATATTCTAAAATACTCCAGCATATCCACCTTGTTGCTGTGAAAGCTCAAGTAGGTCAAGGAAAAATTCCGTTTTGCAACATCCGGTTTGACCACAGTTAATAGCACTATGTGCATACTTTGGCAAATCAATACAACGCCGATACAAATCTTCCATTTTCTATATTTAGTTGGGCGTCTTGAATTATAAATAAATAAATATCTTTTTATTGTACCTGCAGTTTCAGCTGCTTTATAAATCTGAATTGTAATACCTTCACTCGCATTTTCTATTCTCCGTCCATTCCCATGTAAACTATTATCATCTGTTGTTTGCCAATTGTCACACTGGCCACATCAAATTATTTACTGACAACGTTCACTATCGGATAATTAATATCTCCGCCGGCAAAGTGTTTACGTATTTCATCCCACATATTATATGTGTTCATCCCTTGACTGTATAGTTGATTAGGCACACCCTCGATTGTTACTTCAACATTATTTATTTTTGGATTATAGAATTGTTATAGATCTTGCAAAATGTGCTGATTGCTCTTCAAATAACATTACAATTCCCTTCATAGCTCTAGCAGGCGTGTTTAAATTTATATTCCATATAGAATCGCTTTTATTTCTAGTTATCTTTCGGTGACGAAGAATTCTATCATATAGTATTGACATTTGTCCCATATATTGATTTTTTACCATTGTCGCTAAATTAGGCTCTGTTACCATATCAAATTCTAAACATATATTATTAATTTCATAATTAGCATTCAAATCACCTGGGGCTATTATTATCCTTGAATAATCATTAAATGTAAGTTCTTATTCGAATCTATCACCTAACCCAGATTGATAATATGGCATATGTGCTTCAAGAAGTTCAAAATCTAATGGTACATAGTGGCCTGCGGTTCTCTTACCAGGCGAATTGCAATTCCTGGAGCGCAGGATTGCAATTCGCGTTCCCATTAATTGAAATTGGACCGCAATCGGACTGCAATCATGTGACTGCGGTCCAAAGAGTTGGTTGCGGAATTGCAATACTTATAGCGCAGTTAGCGCTGCGCTCCGCTTTTAATTGCAGTTTACGCTCCTTTTTTTTAATTTAAACTGCGAAAGAATGACCGCTTTACGCTGCGCTCTGCGGTCAAACCAGCGGACCGCTCTGCTTGACCAATGCGGCAATAAAATCGAAATAGTTGATTTTTTCTGACGAAAAGATATATTTTCCTATCTGTATTTAGCCATTTAAAATCCAATAAAATATACATAAATAGTAGAATTAGGTATATATATACGCGTCACGCTAAGTTTTTACCGCAAATAGCGAAAGAATGACCGCAAAGACGGGACCGCGATTGGACCGCAATTAGACTGCAATTTCAGAGGGGATGAATTGCAATTCAAGGACAGCTGGATTGCAATTCTTGGTAAGAGAATCGCAGGCGGGAGTGTATATAGAATCGATTACCAAATGTATCTGAGATAACTTTATCTTCAGCGTTTGTAGAACTAGCATTTGCTGCTCTAGTTCTTAATTTGGTTACATTTGAACCTGTAGTAGTATCTATTCCTTGATAATTTGGAAACCGCACTAAAAGCTGCTGATTTTGATTAATTGTAGATGGATTATTTGTTATTGTAATTGATTGTCTTATTCCTTTCACTCCGAGTGGTTCTCTTAAATGTCTATAAGGATTAAGTTTTCTTCCGTATGTTGTCATTTTTATTTTATTTATGAATTATTTACTTTAATAAAAAATAAAAATAATGGCCGAAGGTGGAGAAGGAGACTTTATGCATTATGATAATGAGACTTATGACCCTGATATTGGCATAAGCGCTAGTGAAACTATGGTAGACCCGCCAACTCTTCAAATGGAAGAATCGACTTTCGAGACAGAACGGCCTCAACTGACAAGGGTACTATAACTTTTTAAAGACAATTAAAAAAAAAGTTTGGAATATCAGATTAGGATTTTATGTTAATGAGCCCAGACCTGCACACTGTCAACAGAATACTGTACTGGAAGGATATACGAATAAGCCAAAAAGGTAAATCAGGTCAATTATTAAACACTTACTGGTAAAGGGACGACAGAATTAAAACGGCTATTGGGTTTACAAAAGGCCAAGTCGCCCATAGAGTCAATCGCAAAAATACAAACAATAGAAAACGAAATTCCAAATGTAAAAAATATAGAAATGTCCGAATTATCAAATACAGTTAATGACGCAGAAACATCAGTAAAATAAATCATTGACACATTATCAAAAGACACATCAACGGCAATAACTGATGATTTTGAAACTCTACCGTTAAGAGACCATAAAGCTTTACACAAAGAATTACAACAGACACAAGGTTCCCTAACTAATAATATTGCAAAACTAGACGAACTTGATAAAAATACAAAAACCCTCCAATTAAAAGTGTCCGCTGCAATATCATTTAATGCTGATAATCCAGATGCCGAAACATTAGAAGAACAAATCACAAAGAATGCGTCTGTCTTGAAGTTATTTCAAATGATAAAGAAACCTTAAGAACCCAAATAAATAGAATAAAAAGTACAATCGAAAGAGTATTACACAAAGATACAACATTAAAAGAAAAACTAAAAACACCCTTCAAAGAACAGGGAATAACAATAGTTTCAGTTATAACCGCTATTGGATTTATAGTTTCCACTTTGATCTTAAGTATTACAGGAGGTGCAATTGATGCTGCAAGTATTCCAAAATAATGTTATGTTTAGAAATTGGAACTGTAGGAGGTTTGACATCAAGTGGCTTAATAATACTTTTTTTCCTGTGTTTGTACATGTGATGGAACTGGTATGCTATTTACATTATCATTCAAACTAACTGTTTGATCACCAGTTGCAATTACTATTAAATTATTATAATTTTGAATACTTCCTATCTGTAAATCCATGTTGCTTGGAGCCATATACAAACCAATTCCATATACAAAGTCAATTTTTTACCTAGCTTATTTTAAAACATCCTGATAATTTGAAATTATTGTTGGCAAGTCTACAGCTCTGTTAATAGCATCATTAGCATTGGCTAAATATTGTTTGTTGTGCATCAACAGCAGTCCCAGTACCTAGAATGGAAGTTCTTGTTTGTGATTGGGACCCAAGCATAAACTCTAATACTATCATTCAGTCGTTCAACTCCGGCTTGGGTATATCCAACTGAATTATCTAGAACAAAACTGTTCCAGGCATTGGTGATATCAACTTTATGCCGAATACTATCATTCACATTAAAGAATGGTGTTAATGCACTCCCGTGACTTAGTCTATAATACCCACTTGGCTGGAAATTCATAGAAAATTCACCAAGATTATGGTTGCCCTGGTCTATTTTTTGTCTGAAATCCTTGTTTGGATTAATACGAAATTCGCTGCATATTCTATGGTATGCCGAAATATCAAAATTATTATCATACCAGCAATAACTGTGGTCATCTGGTAAAGGAACTTTCATTTGAGCCAAGATTCGAAGTGTTTGATACATAATGTGAAATATATATAATGACTTCAGAAATGAGTCATCCAGTATTGCCAAGTGTTGGTTATATGAAACGCCGCACCCGCAGGTAGACTACCATATTGCAAAGTTAAATTGATTTTGATACCACCGCATCGGAGTATTCAACCAGTTAGTATATGCTTTGTTGTTGTTATCAACATTACCAGTTATTCTGGGATTAGGATACCCTGCTAAGGCATTTGAATATGTGTTTGAAGAGTACACAATTAGTTTCTGCTGCGGACGGTCACATCCGGTTGGCAACCAACGGCAATCATCGGAGTCCGGGGTATGATTTGAGCGTATCAGCTGTAGGTGGGTTTGAGAGCGCCAATTGCAACTGTGCAATAGCGCACCTGGTGGGGAAAGTACTAAAGTTTTCATCTTTAAGTCCGTCACCAAAGGGGTTCGATGGAAGCGGCATCCCTGGAATACCTTCGGCGACGTGTTTGAAGAGTACACAGTTAGTTTCTGCTGCGGACGGTCATCAATAATTAGCCATCTAGTATAACAACCAGCTCCAATGTACCTTCTGTGCTTTGATTTGTATTGTTTTAAATTACGTCTTTTTATTGCATTTTAGGCGACAAAACACATATTTTAGACATCATTAAAACAATATTTCTTTCGTATGAAGTACATTCATATCTGCAACTGCTAAAAACTCCACGGGGTTATCTAGTTATGGGTGATGATGTCACATACCTACCATATCGCAAACTATAGCGGGGAACTGGGTTCTCGATGTTAACTGCGTTCACTATTTCACATGGAGTTTTGATATGTTTCTAGTGGTATTCAGCTTTGTATATTATATTTCCGATCTCAAACCATTGGTCTAATCTTTCTAGCTTCAAGCTGTCGTACTTATACAAGCCATATTTCGAAACCTAATAACTCACGTTTTATTATATTTTAACGTTTGTGTATTGAAAGTTACGGAAATTCGATTGAATGTTTCAAATCCACTGCGCGTTCATTTAACAAATACCAATTTATAAGTCTCTTCTTTGGTGAAAATACTTGGAAATTGCAGGAACAACAACACGTTGCTTCCTGGATGTCACCCGTTTTCTGATTGGCTGAATATCTCGTGGCCACGACATAATATTATGTCGTGGCCACGAGATCTTTAGGTGTGTTTTTTTTTATTTATCTCGTGGCCACGACATAATAAGTCGTGGCCACGAGATAAATAAAAAAACACACATGTCCCCTCCATGCTTCCGTACTTACTTCATGCCATGGCGTTGTCATGCATGTTTGTATTAAAGATGTTATTGAAAACATGTTAGCAGACACGCATGCAACACTATACTTACATAAGCAAGCTGGTTTTTCTAATAATCGCCGATCTTTTAAAGACTTTCCAAATTCGTTTTGCTTCACTAAATGACAAAGAAATGGAAATGGCGGAATAACCTTTGGCGAAAAGATCCGAGATACTTCCGAATGATTCGAATGAGTCGGTCGGCTGGTTACCAGCGTATTACTGCACCGTTATGCCGTAACGCGGGAACCAGGTCCAGTGGCACTTGACAAGGACGCCAATAAATGATCTCGCGATCACAGGAGATTCTCAACATATAAATATGCACCATTAAATTAATTATGTTTTTATGTACGCCCAGCCCAACATAAGATGCATAATTAATCGTCTATGATATAAAATGATTAATTACATGGCCTAAACATGGAGCAAATAAACTAAGTTGGTGTGAAAACCAGGTCAGCGGCTCTTGCATTGGCGTATCTATAGGCTAACATAGATATAGATCCACTGACAATGAGTCACCTTTTAGCATGCATACCAATCACGACCGGTACCAGACGTCTATTCAACATCGGAAACGGACGTTGATCCGACGTCGTACTTCTGACATCAACGCGACGTTGTATTTGTGTCGCGACGAACTACAACTATACAACTAGCAAACAACGTCAATACGACGTCGTAATGTGACGTTGTTTCGACGTCGGGATTTCGACGGGCTGACGTTGGATTTGAGTCGTCGACGTCGCGACCTAGATCTGACCTATATCCGATGTTGTACCGACGTCGTGTGTTAGCTGGGAAATCACCTTTCAAAATTCGTAAACACGTTTTGCGACTTGCACGTGCAAAAATGGCAACACTACACATATCGCTATAACACAACGCCACTGAGCACATACATAACGCCACTTAAACATCAGGTATTGTGGGCCAGTACCACCTGAATTATTTGTCGATGTTTTGTGACGTATACTGATTTTTTTGTAGAGATTACAGACAAAATAAAAGTGAAGACTTTCCTTTTGACTAAGTATATGTACACCATAGTACAGAATGAATATTAAACAATATTGCAAAGAAGAAACCATTACCATTTTCACGTGTTGGCCTTGAAATTATAGTTTCGTTTTCTTGACCTCGTTGTTGTTTGAAGTCGGTTTTATGACATAAGTACCAGAATAAAGGAAATTTAACATAAAAATAGCCAACCTGAGTAAACTATAACCATATAGGCCGTCAGCCAGTGGGATTTTTGCAGACACGGTTTTTTCTGAAGCTACATTCAATTATGATTGTTATGCCGTATTTCAGCGCTCTGTAACCAGCTGGATGAATGTTTGCCACCATTTTGAAGTACTCGGACTGTTCGCTTTTATGAAAAATGCATTTTTCATTGACATTCGACTGTTTTTTTTAGCATTAGAAACAACTGATATGACAGTTTTGTATGTTTTCAGATGTTTTCATCACAATACAATGGAATACAGTTCAATTAAATAATATCTTCTTATTCTCATGAAGAATTGTGCACGTTTTATTACCCAACCCACTGAATGTCAATGGCAAAACATCTACCTTAACAACTCCATAAACGTATGGTACTGGTTCTTTTGTATATCTCAATGGTACCTAGTAGTGTTCATTAGACATGCTCATTGCATATATGCCGATTATCTGATGTCTGCAGTCTGTGATACAATGTACAAACAAAGTATGTTACACATTTGACATTTGACAATGAGAATTGTACATGTAATGAATTTAATTTATGTCATGCACTGTCCTTTACTTTTAAATTGTTTAAATGCATATGCAACTTCTTAGGTACTACTAATAGCTATCCGTGCACACTTCATATACAGTGTGTCCGAGTGTTCGTTCGTTTGTCCGTCCGCTTCGCATTTACGTAGTGACGGTAACAACTACGCTATATGTCGCATTGGACAAATCTCGCTCGGTGTCTATTAATTGTAGCAATGGTAATAGTACTTATAGTGTTTCCAATATATGTTTGATGCCCATATTCTGATTACATAATGTCTAAAACAGATACTATATGTTAAAACAATCTATTCCCCACCCACTTAATTTACAATGACACTTTTATATGTAATCATTTTCCTTACTGTATACGCTGCCAGATACTTATGAAAGGTTCATATAAACGTCCAGCTACGAACACCTCTATATTAGTTATCCACACACATGTCAGATACAGAATGCATGTCTGTTCGTACCTCTATATGTCCATTTCACATTTAAGCAACCATGACAATTACCATCGTTACTATGTTGTGTATTACAATATGAACGTCTCTGATACATATAATTACTACTTTTAGCTGTTGACAGATATTTAAACACCATTAAGTATAATTAAATATAATTATTACTGTAAATCGTATAGGTAGGTACTAACTTGCACAGTGGATATATAAATTATACCCTCTACAATACTGAATGAATGACTTGTAGCACATGTTACTCCATATCTGACACGGTGAATACTAAAATACAGAACATCAAGATACCTGTACTTAATACGAACAAACTAAGCTGGAATAAAACAGGACACATATATTGTTTTTACACTTGGAAAATGACAGCCACGCATGTAAATTAATTTGTTTGATATAAAATACAATTAGGTAGACTAGTAGAACCGATGAAACTGGGTCTCGTATATGCAACATATCATGCAATGTATCAAAATGTTCATCTAAACAATATCACATAGCCACATAGACACATTACATTTGGATGTTACTATGCAATTGAACGAATGTCTACATGACATTCTAACTATTTACGCATGCGGTCAGGATCAGGTTTGTGGAAGGCGTTTTCTACCGCATTGTACCACCGGTTGTGTATTTTGCTGGCTCTTTGGTGTCATCGTCGGAATATATAGTTCTCTATTTGACAACAGGTAATGTCATTCAAATGACCTCAAAACTCTATACTCATCTACCATATGTACACTTATTTCCTGAATGCAGAACTATATTTACCTGCTTAGCATATACGTACTACACGTAATTTGTAGCTAATAGACATGTCATTGCGACATACATGTACATACATAGAACTCCATGTGGAATTGAATCCACATAACAATCTTATGGTTGTCTTTCAAATGTATTACACCGCTGATGGACAACATGTCCAATTACTATAGCAACCAGAGACATATATTCGAGTATACGTCATAGGCTAGCAGATTTGGTGTCATCGCAGGATGCGGGACCTCCTCGGGATAAGGGTATTATCAACTATTTTAAGAAGTTTAAGCTCTATTAAAAGTGTATAATTTATATAGATCCGTAAATATCACATACGAACTGCGAAAGCGGCCATGTGGATGGTCATCTTGAAACTGACAGTCATGGTGACACTCTATATGATGAAGTTGTGGGTGTATTAGTCTCAATAATGTTTAATTCGAAAAAATAAAGAGAGCACATGTAGTGTTTAATGTAGAACTTATTACACCAGTGACTGCACTAATTGTATATCGTTATATGTATGTATGTATTTCCCAATGTTTGCAAGTCACGAACAAGGGGTAATTTAAATTATTTGCACATGTGAAGACATATGTGGGATGTGGGAGAAATGTGGGAGACAGTAATGCATATTTGCAATACGCATACCCATGTCACAGGTTGAAGTCACACACTAAGGCCTATAAATACATTACATATACCTACAAGTATCAATAAGTGAAGAAATAATAAGTTAAACTTTTGTTTTACTCCCTGTTATAACACATTACCAAGGTTCCTATGTTTGTATGGGCCGTACTCGGACGGCCTCGAGACAACGGACTCTCACGAAACAATAAACCAATTTATATCATGTTCGCCTATTGCAAAAGTCAGGCAAATGTTAGCCCTCCGCAACGATGTATTCTCCAATGCGCTATTTCAACGCGTTTTCGAGCTTTGGATTATTTAGTTCCAGCAAAGTTCCGCATTTGTCTCTAGTAAGAAGACATCGGGAACATTTACTTCTTTGACTTTCATATATACCACTCCAATGCGTCACGACAGACAATTCAATCGCACCAACATTTCTATAAATTCGAAGCCGAAAAATTATAGAAATGTTGGTGCGATTGAATTGTCTGTCGTGACGCATTGGACTGGTATAAATGTAGGTTTGATCTAATGTTCGATTGGAAATAATGTTGTTTCGATGCAAACTGTTTCTTAACGGGCCCAGACGACGTAAAAGTAGTTTGAAGCAGATGTTTGCGCTGTCATATAGTAGCATAAGCCCGGACAATGTTACCGAAGTATTACGACTAAAGATAAATGCGGAAATTTGCTGAACAAAATAATCAAAAAATAAATACAGAGAATAAATATTAATGTCCGTTAGTATTTTAATTAATTTTAATGAAACACGATTAGCGCCCCTGATATCAGTGTGAAAATTTGCGTCTGATATAAAATGTATAATAATGCCAAGTGTGAAAATTTGCGTCTGATATAAAATGTATAATAATGCCAAGTGTGAAAATTTGCGTCTGATATAAAATGTATAATAATGCCAATTAATACGTGGGGTAATGGTGAATGAATGTTTATTTTGCCAGAAAATGTCTCGGATGATGTGTCTGAGATAAAGAACAGTTTGTGTCTACGGGCATGTACCTTTAAAGATTGAATACGCGTCAAAAATCGCATATGTGAAGAGGGTCTTCTTATTGCTATACTGAGCAAAACTAGAAACGTCCCTCCATGTTTAAGGAAAGATTCATCAAAAACCAAAAGGGTTACTTTTAAAAATCAAAATGGAAAAACAAGTTCATTCATTTCTGTATCAAAGCCAATAAATTGCATTTGGATATCTTGTTAAATATTCGAGAGATAACCGGCCAAGGGCGGTAGGGGTGAAAATCAAAAATCACAAAAACTCAGAAATGTGTTACTTAATGTTTAGAGATGGAATTTCAATAAGTAATGTGGCAAATTCAGTAAATCTCGTTAGTACCGAGTGTGGCCAACATTTGCATGAATACATGCAATGATCCTACGCCGCATCGACGTGACGTAACGCAATACCAGTGCGTTGGGCAAATTCCTCCATTCCCGTTGTAACGCCCGTGTAAGATCGCGAACATTGTCAATCTGATGGTTAGCTCGTGCTTTGCGGCCCAGCTCATCCCATATGTGCTCAATGGGATTGAGATCCGGGGAGACCGCGGGCCATGGCATGACGTCGACGTTGTTTTGCTGTAAGTATTGAGTGGTGACCCTGGCTACGTGAGGGCGGGCATTGTCGTGCATCAATGTCACACCAGGACCATGCTGACAGATAAATGGTAAGGCATGTGCATTTAGCACATCTGCAACATAACGTTGTGCATTGATGTTGCCCTGTACAACAACCAAATCTGTCTTCCGGTTTCCCATGATCCCACCCCAGACCATTACGCTCCCTCCCCCAAACCTGTTCTTCTCAACAATGCAACAATCGGTGAATCTTTCATTTTTACGCCTGTATACCCGTAATCTTCCGTCAGCATGACTAACTGTGAACCGAGATTAATCGGTGAACAAAACTCGGTTCCAGTCAGCCCTTCTCCAGTTCAGATGACGTCGCGCCCATAACAGTCTGGCAGCACGGTGACGTTGGGTCATTATCTGACCAGTGTACGGGCGGCGTGCCCGGATTGGTTGGGCGTTACGACGTAACCGGTTGCGAATGGTCTGCCCTGAGACACCGTATCGCCTAGCAGTGACTGTGGCTGCCAATCGACGTTGACGTAAGTGCGTCAACGTAATGTAACGATCGGCTCTAGCCGTCGTTACACGAGGCCTACCAGGTCGCTACCGGTCGTGAACAGCCCCAGTCTGCTGGTACCGGGCTGCAAGACGATCAATCGTCTTCCGACAGCAACCAAACCGAGGCGCGACCGCCCTAGCGGCCATCCCACCCGCAAGCATCCCAATTGCCTGATTTCGCTCGTTTTCGGAAAGCCGTGGCATATCGAAAACAGTGAAAAATTAAAAAAGTTTTTTAATTTTCCGAATAGCCCCTATCGCATGAATGGTACGACATGAACTGAATCACCTTATCGATGACAAGTATAGCGTGCACGTGCAAAAAGTGGAAATCAACGTTCCGGTCACTGGCCGCTATGTAAACCGTGTGTATCGGCTAAACTCTACACGATCGTATTCTGAACATCGCCACGGTTTAAAATACATGTACTTTGAACATGTGGTACATACATAGACAGAGCTACACCGGCTATAAAACAGGGACGTTTCTAGTTTTGTTGAGTATAGTTCAAGATCTAATACCTCAAAGTAAACTTTGAAGGCATCCACAAAATCAGAAATAAAGTATGGATGATTAAAGAGATTTGTTAACATCCAGCCGTTAATAATATACTTTATAATATGTCGATAAAGCAATAACGGAAACTCAGTTATTTATATTATTTTAATTCAATTTAGAAAATGTTTTTTTTAAACATTTGTATATAATAATTAAAATATATTTATATTATAGTAAATAAGAATTAAAACATGTACAATAATATATCTATCGTAAGTAAAATCATTGTATATTTTACGAAAATTCAGGAAATATATATTAAAAAGTTTGTATTGTTACATTTTGAAACCACGAGTTATTCCCCTTGAATTATCACTTGTTCCTGGTCCGAAATCAGGCCATGTGCAAATTTATGGAAACCCTTGCCCCCCCCGTCCCCCCCCCCCCCCCCCCCTCCCCCCCCCCCCCCCCTCCCCCCCCCCCTGTGGTACATATGCAGACACATTTTTCTGATAACTACAATCAATTACGAGTTTAATGCAACTTGTCTGCGCTCTGTAACCCGCTGGATGAATGTATGGCACCATTTTGAAGTATACCACCCAGCAACTTTTTGCCATATTAAAATATCACACTTTTTGTAAAAATGTGACAAAATTATATTGTTAAACACGGAAACTGCTGTTGTTTTGCAGGTTTTGAGAGATGTTTATAGCAATACTTTGCATTTAAGTAGAATTTAGGACCATCCGGTCCTATTAAGCAAATAGTTTGCATATTTAATTACCCCACCCACTCCATTTCAATGGTAACACATGTATTGCCACACATCTCTTCCCATACGGTATTTATAAATTGTAACTATGGAAAATATACATGCATGTGCTCATGAAACATGTGCAAACTATAGTTCCCGTTTTTCTTATGCTTACTGCACATGATACTAAGTTAACCACAACTGAATTTGAAACCGTTACCCCACCCACTAAATCTACAATGTATATTTTACACATATTGAGTTTCATAAGCTGTCTCCACTTACATTTACTTTTAACTGGTACATATGAATAGTCAACTACTTCAACATGACACTGGCGTCATTGCATACACAAAAATATCGTGAGTTGTCATGATGAAAGTGCATGGAGTGAAGTATGTATAGCAGCAAGTGTGAAGAAAAAAGAGAATTTCCCCACATTATCGTGCAAGAAATGATTCGATATTTACAACAAGATCAATGCTATATTGTGAAATAGAACATGTTAAATGTGAGCATCGATATAATGCACAACAACAGTTATAGACATGCGTATACTGATTTGCGTATGCTTATACAACAAGGTAATTAATTTTCAATAAAGGTTTGAAGCATCGCGCCTGTGGCGGGGACAATCCCCACAACATCAGGTAAAAAACTATTCTTTATTTGCATCGTCACATCAAATATGGTTCATGAAATCTAACATATACAAGGCATCACATATATATATAGACATACATACATACAGTTACATAATGTGTCCAGGGCTTTCATTGTTCTTGATTTGTGCATGATTATACAACATGGTAGTTAATTTTGAATCAAAGTTTGAAGCATCGCGCTTGTGGCGGTGACAATCCCCACAACATCAGGTAAGAAACTATTCATTATTTGCATCGTCATATCAAATATGGTTCATGAAATCATTTACATATACATAGCATCGCATATATATAGACATACATACATACAGTTACATAATGTGTCCAGGCCTTTCATTGTTCTTGATTTTTGCATGATTATACAACAAGGTAATTAATTTTCACTCAGGATTGAAAGCCTCGATACCAGGTAAGACATATTTCGATATTTACAATAACAGATGAAATAAAATATGGTACACAATATCAGTCATATCAGCATATTCATATCAGCATATATAGACATACATACAGTTACATAATGTGTCCGGTGCATTCGTTGTTCTTGATTCACGTATGGTTGGTTACAACAAAGTAATTCATTTTCAATCAGGTTCGGAAGCATCGCACCTGTGGCGGAGTCAATACACATGGCATCAGGTACGAAACTCTTCGATATTTTCTGACATCAACAGCGCTCAGGTATTATCCTAACATGCTGTACAAATCGTAGATACATATCTAGTGAATCCGGCTTAAGAGAAGCAACCTAATCATATGCTTCACCCGCATCAAACATGCTATCTATTAAGCTGTCAGGCTCATGGGCATTTGTTTCATCAACATCCACCGTATCCACTTCTTCCTCTTCTTCTACCAGTAGATATATCATTTCAGTTGGCAGGTAATCCCCCTCTGTCCATTTGCACTCTAGTGTTCCGTTTATGACCTCCCACCCACGGCCATTTGGTGGCGGTATGCATGCATTCGATTGGTCAGTGCTGCACCAAATGAGGGTTTGGTGATTAGCTCTCATTATATACATTCTCAACGATGACCTGCATGGTGGCAGAATGCTAAGATCAGCGCCATTGTAACTTGACAGCAGCTCTCCTGACTTGGGACTGAACTTTTGCAGGAATAGCTCCATGCGCAGTTTGTTTATGTCTGTAATACTAGTACTAGTACTCCTGTACATCAGACACACAAAGTGTTCAAGGTCTTCGAAGAGTTGTGGTTCTACAGAAGGGGACAAACCCAACTGCATGAATGTATCAGTGAATTCTGGGTGCTTCTGAAGTAGTTTTAACGGTGTCACCTTTCCACGACGAATGAAAGCACTCGTGCCGTCACAGTCGGTGAATGCATGAAGTGCTGGCAATGCCAAACACAGCTGCGTAACAATCTCAGCAATGATACCGTGTATGTCAAGCAGTCGTCGTTTGTTGCCGACACCGGTGTCAAGTACAAACACGTCGGTATCTGGAGATCTGACAACAATTGTATTGTTCTCCGATAAATGCGATGCATGGTGCAAACAATGCAATACCAGTCGTGTGTCTGCTTCCTCTTGTGACGAATTCAGTTCTTCTATTTCGTCAGTGTGTGTTGATATGCCATACATACTAGTAATTTGACGCATTTGGTTTCACACACAAACACAATTGTTCTTCCCTTCACCTTGTGTGTGTATTTATCTTGCATCCATTCATTAAGTAGGAGTTTTCACAATTGTGTCTTGTTGACATCGTTCGAGAGGAACTGCTTCCAGTCACGTAGAACATTTGTCAGCGGTCCCTTGATCAAGTAGGTATTTGTGGTACCTCTTCGTTGTCGTTCATTGATTTTAATTGACAGAGGATGGTACGTGTTTGTTACAAAATCCACGCGTTCTGCTTTCGGCATTTGGTGATATAGACTCTCCGCCAGATCTGCAAATGTGTTCGGCAAAGCAGTTTGCATATGTAGAATTGCATTTGCGTCAATGATGTAGCTCATCTGTTCTAGCGGAGGCCTGTAAACCATATGCGTCTGCCCTTCCAGTTGGTGCATCAATTTCGCTTTGTCAGTCCTTGCCGGTGATCCATTAGCTGTTGCAAGCGACCATGGAACTGGACCTAACGGGTAACTGAAGACCTTAGCCATGTCAATGTTGTTCCTGAGTGCAATGGAAACGAGCTGTCCAAATACATTCCGTTCTGCTACTAGTTCCTTTGACATTCGCTGTGGACTCGTAAGTGTCACCGATTTTTCAAGCGTTGCAAATGTCTTGAGTTTTTGTTGCTTTATTGGCGCATGGAAGCTGGCAGATCTTTCTACAAACAGACTTCAGTCTGCACCTGGCAGCTAATTTGTGACGTTGACTGACAAAATGTACCGAAATACATTTGAGACCTGCGTAACGCCAGATGTGACAGTATGATAATAGCACATGCTGTTCGCTATTCAATCTATATTATGAAGTGTCATTTCTATTGAATATCTTAGATCCAGAACAGACTACATTTCAATACATGTGTAAGTCAAGACATCCATAGGTCGCATATGTCATAAGATTAGGCCATGGGCCAAATATGGAAAACTTACCCCTGCGTAAAACACACATTATATTACGCAATTGTCATGTATATTGATATCCATCACATGGAATTAATTTGCGATGTAAAAAGTGGTTCAAATGCCACATATCATCAACATGGAAAATTGTTAACATAGAAAATTGTTGAAAAAACGCCCTTTTTGGCGGCCATTTTGAAATTTCCACCATTTATATCATGCTGTCAAGTCAATATGTATTACATAATTGATATGCATATTGATATGCATTACAAGGTATAAGTTACAATGTTAATAGCGGTTCCAATAACACTTAACAGCAGTTACAGTGCAAACTTTTCGCAAAAACACACTTTTTGGCGGCCATTTTGAAAATGGCGGCCATTTGGTAAAATAAATTGATTTTGAATGTATCACACACTGTTTTATATTCAATTAGGGAGTAGATAAGAACGATTTAGAAAATTTAAATCGGTCCTAATACCAGTTAACAGGCGATAAAGCTAGTCCTGTAAACCAAAACAATTGTTTTTGACGGCCATCTTGGAAAATGGCCGCCATTTGTTCATCCAGCGGCTTTTTAATGGCAGACCTTCTGGAATGACAGACAATTGACTACTGAATTTGAAAATCATAGTGGCGTTATGTACCACAGGGGGGGGGGGGTATTGGTGGCCCAAAGACTAGTTGGAAAAGCAATATACATGTATAGGTACAAATGACTTAGAAACTGACCATTTGCATATATAGATCTACACGTACTGTAGCAGTTTTCTTACTTGACCTAACTAGCATATTGATTAGGTCAACTCACACAATCAGGAATATAGCTTTAGTTACTGAATAAGTCACATAGAAACTTCGTTTTGGTGTCTACACACATGTTTTCGATACTCGATACCAAGCAATCGATCTAACAGACATTCAGTGCCGTAATACCATTGTTTTCAGTGATTTGCACGTGCTCGTGACAGGTAGCTGGCAAGTAGGATTTTGAATACCTGAGCAGAGAGAGCATTCAGAGAAAAGTCGAAAACACATCATTTTTCATTTTCAAAACATGCCGCGTTTATCTGAAGGGCAGCGAAATCAGGCAATTGGAATCAGGCAATTGACACATTTCCGGGTGTTGTTTCTGTATTAACACAGCTCGTGTGCAAGGTATGTGCATGAGGATGTGATAACTAAGTTAGATCACGTTTGTCCGCATGTACGAGCGATAATTCGCTCGCTGAAGATCGAGGATTATCTCCTCGTACATGTGGACGAACCGTGATCTAACTTGTACATCGTCATCGGCGCGCTAGACTTCAATGGGCAAAACGTCATCGTCATTGGTGTCGACGTGACTGGAACACCGTGCTATTTAGTGACGGTTCATTTCATGTCGACGGCCGACGGCCAACAGCGAGTACACCGCCGTAAAGATGAACGTTATGCACATGCGTGCGGCGTAAGGGAAAGGGGCGGGCGTGTAGGTGGTGGGGTGATGGTTTAGGGAGGAATAATGGGGGAGGGGGCTCGCAAGTCGCGATTGACAGTCATTCGTTGGAATTTGAATGCTGCTCGGTACACTAACGATATCCTTGCAGCCGATGCCATTCCTTTCCTCAGACGACATGGGCAGAGCATCTTGCAACAGAATAATGCCCGTCCGCACTGCGCTATATTAACTCGCAACCATTTGGCAGCTAGCAACTTCAACGTGTTGCCGTGGCCAGCCGTGTCTCCCGATCTGAATCCCATATAACACATCTGGGATCAGCTCGGGAGACGCGTGTGGGAGCGATATTCTCTTCATAACGTCAATCAATTGTCTGAGAATGGAATGGTCTTCCAGACGCCCTTATCCAGACTTACGTCAATTATGCGACGTCGGGTCAATGCAGTCACAGCATGTATTAGGGAACATGTCCTGTTCATTTGCCACCACCAATGACAAGCCATTTGGAAGCGATAACAAGTACAAGTCCAAGTTAGTTTGGAAGCTGTTTTTTCTTCATCGATTGTTTTTGGACAGAACATATGGATTTGACAGCACAAAATGACAGGAATATGTTGCCAAATGCTCATTGATACGTACACATTTACATTACTACATTATATTAGGAAACGTGAAAGAAATCAACAAAATGCTAACATTATACATGTAGTTTATTTGTTTGCTCACTGAATATATGAGGAAATGCGTTTTAAAATCGTCATAATTTGACGACCGTCTTATTTTTTATGTCTGTACATCAGAAGCATGCAAAGCATACCTTGCACTTTCAGTCATATATAGCCATTTCAACTGCATTAAATCCAATATGGCCACGGTGACCGTGAAAATCAATTATAATTTGATATAAAGGCCAGTCTATATCACAAACTCATAAACATCTCCCTTAATAAATCAACTAGAGACAAGGAATTTATCTAACATAAGCACAAGCTCATACAATCATTTTAACGAACATAAATCAAATATAGGCGCCATACATGATATATTAAACCTTGAAATTTACATAATTTGGCACATGTTGCGCCTATTACTTTAGTTTTTGTGATACATTGCAAGTTTCTAACAACTGGAAACACGTATAGCGCAGTGCCAAACATATATGCCAATTCCAACTGCAGTATATACAATATGACCTCCGGAAATGAATGTTTTAATAGTAAGTACAGCTGGAAATATTGTTAATTGAGCTCCCAGCTGTACCCTCAAGGCAAACCATGAACTTGATTAAAATACAGTGAGATTGTATAACATTTGAACTGCCAACTGTTGTCTCTTAATTAATCCCAGTCATTACAAGAACAAAACACACACCTCAGTCCTGTAAAGGCACACTCCAAAAGCCTGAGCATAGCAATATTTTATATTTTCCACATACGAATAATATTCTTTATAATTTCCCCATGCATGTATTTAACCAATAAATGAGTGATTTGGCGGCCATTTTGTCGGCAATTATGCCGACCATGTTGAAAAATGTTAAGTCATACAATCGGCATATATAAGATGTTCCTTCGTGTAATATTTTATATTTTTTCGCACATAACAAAAGAAAACATGATATTTTTTTTCATATTTAGCTGTAAAATGCGTGATGTTGGTGGCCATTTTGGCGGCCATCTTGGAAGTACGAGGGGTGAAAATTCGGGGACTTTTCTTGTGTTGCTCAGTACATTGTTTTCGAACATTGTGTTAACGAAACTTTCCTTGCAAAATTCTAAAATGCCTGGCCTATATGGTCTAGGCATAGACTGTAAGAAACGCCGAATGACGTCTTCTGGAATCCGATTGCATTCCTGGAATAGGGCTTCGGATAGTTCCCGTACATTGTAGTTGATCACGTGTCTGGATCTTACCAGTCTGCTGCCCAATTTATCACAGATATGTTCAATTGGGTTCATATCTGGCATAGCAAGCGGGTCAAGGCAAGACGCGTACGTCCGTGTGCGGCATTGCATTATGCTACATAAGGATACCTGGGCCGAGTCTATCCTGAAAAAGAACAACTGCTGGCCGTAGAACGTTGTCGCGAATGACAACCAAGTCCATATTACGCCCGTCCATGATTTCTCCCCCAAATCATGACCCAACCGAATGTATCCCTCTGCAGAAGGCACACATCAGCGAAACGATCCCCTTCCTGCATTAAACATGAATTATACCGCATGACTCAGATTAAACCGTGACTCGTCCGTAAAGAGAACACTGTAGCACAATAGTCGTCAACGTAAATGACCCCAGTCCTACTGCATTATACCGTTACAAATGCCGTGGTTTATTATCTGACCACGTGTTTACGGACTTTTCTCATACGTTGTATAACGGTTTTATCCGAAATTCCGTATACTCTCGCGTTGCTCGATGACGTAATAAATAAACGTCGTAGATGCGTCAACTTAATAAATCGATCAATACGGGCAGTCGTAACTATGGGTCTGCCAATACGAGCTCGATCCACAATGTCATCTGTCATTTGGAAACGTAGTAGAAGATTGTGTTTAGCTGGCAACCGAAACCTCTAGCGAAGGCCGTAGTGGTTTGACAGGAGGCTAGCATCGTCACGGCTTGGACTCTGATTTTGGTGAAGCCTTGGGATTTTGCAACGTGATCTATTACAAACTTGTTGTGACTTCCTACTCGAAAAGTGTTTAAATGTGAGGTAAATCACCTTTCAACATTCGTAAACACGTTTTACGACTTACACGTGCAAAAATGGCAACATAGCGCGCTATACCACGCCACTGAAAACATATACAACGCCACTGAAACATTGAAACATCGATTGTATCATCAGGTATAGTAGTATATAGGGAGTCACCCTACTCCACCGCCCCCCGAAAAACTCCAAAATTGGTTAACGAGGAAATTGTCACCCGACAGCAAAAACGTGACAATTGGTGTCATAAATACATAAGTTGAAAAGAGGTCAAATTGAACAGATAAAACTATACTAATAAAAAGGATTTGTTTTCTTCTCGTTGTCATATTGGTGTTATAAATACCTCATGTTCATTTAACGTCCAATTGAACAGATAAAACTATACTAATAAAAAGGATTTATTTTCATCCCGTTGTCATAAATACCTCATATTTATTTTTCAACACAGCATTTTCCTCCTCCACTATAGCTAATTTATTCTACGATATTGAAAAATTATTAATAATTTGTAAAAAATTAAAAAAGAGAAATGTTTGTTCAATTGGGGATTTGCATAATTCCTAAACAAAAATAAAAAAATTAACCCCTAGAGTGGGACTCGAACCCGCGCCAGCAAAACCCTTCTGGGCCCACCCGGCTAGCCACCTTCTCTGTTCTTTGTCTTTGTCTTGCTCGTCTCATGTTGTGGCTAGCCGGGTGTAATAGCTGCCTGTACAGCACACCCCCATCTATCGGCTGATCTAGGAACCAGTGTCGAAATTCTAGGCAACCTTGGAAGTGCCTGCACGGAAGCACTGAGCGCTCATTTTTCTTGTCAAGGGGCGTCCCCCAAGACAAATTATTGTTGTTAATTTTACATATATGAAGCTAAAACCGTGTTGTGCAATACCAAATATTTACTCGTTTATTTTTATTTGTTTTATATATAACAAGTTCATTTTTTATTTAATAATATAGGTTATAACGTTCTAAATTATTAAAAAGTAAAATTAGAAAAATAAAAAACATGACAACCAATAAGAATGTAAGAACTACTTCCGGAAATATCGATAGCAGGCTGCCATATTATCGGCTGTAATACACACACGAGGGTGTGTATAACAGTTGAGTAATAGAGGCCGCGGTGTGTGTATTTGAGAAACACACACACAACAGTCACCGGTGTATTTCTCCAATAGCGCCTGGCGTGTATTAGTTTAACCATAGTCGACAAGATATCGAGATGCGTTGTTGAATGCGGTACGATTACTTTTCCTGGTACGCACATTTTGTGGTCATATAAATGTATGGTGGTCAGTGGGTGTCGTAACGGGGCCCTAAAATTATATTTTTGTTCCGTATGGAGGGGCCGTCGGAACAGCTGGGCTGTAAGGTGGAGGAATATCCTGCTGTTGCCTCAAACACGCGAATAAGCATATCACGTCCCGAGACGGTCGAGGAGATTTTTTCTCGTCGGCCCTCCCCTCCATTACGAGTTTGTTTACGTCTTCGTCCGCCAGAATTTGTGGTCGAGCCTTGGACCGGATAGTACCCTTTAACTCCTGATACCTTGACATCTCCTCGACGACCATTTTGAACTCGCTATCTGATATATCGTTGCCGGCTATCGCTTTTGACACGATAACGTCGATACTGTTTTTCTTAGATCTCGCGAGAACCGCTATTCGATCGTGCTTTCGACTCTTGGCCTCTAGTTTTCGGCCCACGAGTCTGGTCGTCATGCAAAACAGTCTCGCCCCCGCCGCTGTCGCACTCAAGGCCGCCGCGACCGGTGCAGCGACAACTGTTGACCGCCTATATTTCTTCGCATAACCCGTCCGCATCTCTCCCTCGTGTTGTAGAATATGTTGTATCTCGACGATCCTGGTCATCCTAAAGGATGCCGGGTCGACCGTCCCCGAAGGTAAGTGTGGATATAGTTTCTCGTCATTCATCATAAATCAAGTTGTATTAACAGCGTAACAATAGTGGAGGAAGCCGATTGGTCGGCAATTTTTGTAACAAAGTTAATAACACTACCTGCCGAAACTTTAATTGTAGTGTCATCATCGAATATAGTAAACCCTGACCTCTGCCCCGCGTGCTTGGTGATGCCAATATTCTGTTCTACACCATTCAGGACGACATTCACTCGGACTTCGGCAGTGGCGTGTCCGCGAAAGTTGACCGAGCAGACCGCCATTCGAAAAATCGTCCCGGACACTGCCATGGTGTACCCCCCGTATCTGTTGCTCGCGTAGGCACCGAATGAATATTCGTAGGCCCCCTCGCTTAGTGAACCCCGCTCCTCGGCACAAACTGTTATGACGTGTCTGCTAGCTTGCATTGTTCTAATTTGTTCAACCGCCCTAGTTAAAATTGTGTGGGACTGTGATACGCCCCTCTCCAGACTTCTCATTGCGGCTTCATCGTATGCTGCGGCCGCGACGGGAACGTCCCGTTCTAAGTTGGAACTACATGGACCGTATATGCTCATGATTAATACGTATATATATATTATGTTTAATCGGTTATTTCGAGAACGCTCGAAATCGGGTAATCGTTATTCAACTCTCGCGCTTTATGCCGGTGTGCTCACCCGGGTTAAACCATCCCCTATTGTCGGAGTATGTTTTTGAAAAACCGAGCCGCGCAGCCAAATCCGGGGTGATCGTTACCTGGTTGGCGGGTTCGATGGTAAAGGTCGCGAGTCCGGTGGCTTTCGAGATTGTGAGGCTGGCTCTACCAGCAAGCTCCGACGCGACAAAAGCTTGGAGGGATCTCGAACTCCAAAGGCCGGGGGGCAGCCTCACACTTACTTGGCGGGGGGCCTTCACGTAGCCGAACCCTTCCTTATCCCCCACGTTTTTCCACCCGACCGTGAAGGTGATTGATCTGAGGCCTACCCGGCGTTTTCCGCAGCAGTTGTCGATTGACTTTTGAAGTTCACAACTCCCATTTTGAACATTAGTGATAGAAGCAAACATAATAATATCTTTCGATGGATACCCAAGCATTTAGCTTTAACTCTAATGCAAAGAACGTGGTCGGGGGTAAATACACACAAAAAGACGTTGTGAACCACCTTGTACACCCAACTGTAACAGTTAGACCGAAAAGTGGCTTTACCACCAATTTTCCCGACATCTTTGAACGATATAGGCTGCCCAAGATTACTACGATGGAGGCCGTGAACGGGTGGAAAGCAACACCGATGCAGTTTTGGCAGAATCAGCTCAACTTCGCCGTATGGTGCGCAACGACCGATGCGGAGTTTCGCATCAAGACCATCTGACATCCGAGAATGTCATGCTCCGAAGTGTCTACAACTTTCACGCGTATTACACCATTAGGAGGATTATCAAAGAACTAGGTATTCCACTACCTCAAGATGACGCATGGAATCCCATTTCCAACACATACGATCGTAGGGCGTTCGAAAGACTGTGTAACGAATTTAACGTTTCAAAAGATGCGGACTGGAGACAGAAAGAATTTCCTGGCCTCGGGGACGTTCTCATTCGGGGCCAGTCCGGGAATTGGACGCAGACTGATTTTAGACACGATCGATCGGGTGACCACATCGTCAGTCGGAACGCCGGGAATTTTGATCCCGCGACGATGACCTTCGGGCCGGAAGTATCTGGAGGTCGGCACTGTGGCGTCTCATCCTGCGAATGGTTACCTCCGAAACGAGCTCACATAGATTACATACAGCAGGCTGCTGAGGTCCGGGACGCGTGGGGTACATTTATGTTAGATAAGGGTATGGGGTTCATGCAGGCCGGTGTTACTCGCGTCAACGACTCCATTCGGACATACGTCTGGGCCATCCTCGGCGCACAGAAGCAAACTCGCAGTTCTATACTAGGCACGGGAATGGCCTTTGACGCGCAAAAACAATTCTTGGCACTCGTAGAGGACGCCATCTCAGCTAAGGTGGACCTGGAGAAGGCGATCGAGCAGTATCAAGACGTTTTGCAGAATGCCAGCACCCCGGTAGACTACGTATTCGGAATAGGTCTTTATATGGCACCGAGCGATATGATACTACGAGACGACCCGGTTGACGGTTACAATAATCAGATCGTAATCGCCACCGTCAATCAAAAAATCGGCCACAACGGGAACGTGAACGCGGATATCATCAAGCGCACCCCCGACAGTGGAACCGATTTAATAAAACCACCAATTCACGAATTGGCCCCCCCCCCCCCATCAAGTTCATTCGAACCCAGTGTTCCACCGAGTTCCGCTCCCGTTTCACCCTCTGCAATAGGACCAGCAAGTTCCCCCCTCAACACTGTTGAACGCGATTGGATTGGAACAGGGGAAAATAGTGCCACAACCCACGAGGAGGAGAAATTAGGGCTCGTCGTAGCCCTCGTGGCGGCCGGACTATTTGTGCTTTGGATTTAGGAACTCTCAGGAGGCTAAAAGTAGGAGACCGGCGATTGCCACGATTAGAGCCCAAACATTATTGGCGAGCCATCCAGCCGTTTTTGATAATATAGACAGCAAGAAGGAGAGTAGACCCCCGATCAACCCAGGCAGCGCGGCAGCCAACTTTCCTGCTAATTTAGCCAAGAGATTGGCGAGGGCTTTTAGTTGTTTTTGTATCCATTCTTTGGCTCCACCGGATGGAGCTGGTGCTGGCGCTGGCGCTGGCGATGGCGCTGGCGCAGGTGCTGGTGCCGAACCACCCGTGATAGATAGAACTAGAGACGATATAGATAGAATTAGGGTCGATATAATCATGGTGAAAGCTGTGAGGATGGTTACTATTGTGAAGCCCTTCTCTCTGAACAGAGTGCGAAGACGTTCACCGAGTGTCGTGTCCTCGTGCAGTATACTCGTGATTGATTCGTGGCTACGACTTAATTGTCCAGAGAGTGTCTCACGGTTAATTGAGACAGCCGCTAAGCGAGCTTCTCTTTCGTCCCGCAACGACAGCAGGAGTTTGTTGATCCGCTCGGTAGATTCTCTATCGCCACGGGCTTCCCCACGTTTTCTTTTTTCTTGCTCGATATGTTCGTCCAGCTCCGTGAGTTTGGAGAGGTTATTAACTAGTTCACCACGGCCCGTTTGCAGAACCTTATTGAGTCCCAGGAGTTCGCGAAGAGGTAACGGTGGGTCATACTTCGTGCCATTTATTTCGTTGACCGTGGTTTCCACCGTGTTAATAGCTTCGGTGACTATACGAGGGACCTCGCTGATATCGCTCGTTTCTATAGCGGCGGCCGTCTTCGCCAGAGTTTCGTCGTTATCCCGCATGGTTTTTATCATTTTTTTAGGTCCCCGATCAATCCGAGAGCTCGAGCGAATAGTACTCCATATCGGCCCAAGGAAGAGGGGCCGAGGAACCGGTTCGGGTCGTTCTTGTACGTCAGCAACTTCCAGTTCTTGCCCCATTTAACCCACAGGTCTCCTCTTTTAGTGCTGCGAAACTCCAACGTGGCCTTGATATAATATATACACACGAATATCTACTGCGTATGTTTCATACTTATAGTTATTACCTACTTATTATAAGCGCTATTTGATAACCGCCAAGAAATAAATTAATTCATTAAGCACTCACTAATTAAATGTATGAGAAAACATCAGTAACAAGGAGGCCAAGTCCAAGGAGGCATACAGAACCGTACCCTGTCGAATCGTCAGATTTCAGTCACACAGATTTCATGAGGTTTTGGATGTGTTCGGTGAGCACGTAGAAAACTATTATCTGATTGTAAGCTTTCCGCAATAACACGGTATGTTCAACACTTCTGGAAAAAAACCGGGCCCCGGGTCTGAATGAATGGACATTTCCAACATTAGCGTGGTGAATGCTATGCCATGGAGTAAACGCGCGATAAAGTTGCATGGCGTGTAGCCAACACAGCCGACACACACTTAGGCTTATGGCAGCCACGTACAAAGATCAAACACTGCAGTTTTTGGACAATAATCATGTTCAGATCGCGAGATGTGTTCGATTTAGAATAATAAATGCACAAGATAAGAAAACGTAGGACATACAAGATTTCAGTCACACAGATTTCATGAGGTTTTGGATGTGTTCGGTGAGCACGTAGAAAACTATTATCTGATTGTAAGCTTTCCGCAATAACACGGTATGTTCAACACTTCTGGAAAAAAACCGGGCCCCGGGTCTGAATGAATGGACATTTCCAACATTAGCGTGGTGAATGCTATGCCATGGAGTAAACGCGCGATAAAGTTGCATGGCGTGTAGCCAACACAGCCGACACACACTTAGGCTTATGGCAGCCACGTACAAAGATCAAACACTGCAGTTTTTGGACAATAATCATGTTCAGATCGCGAGATGTGTTCGATTTAGAATAATAAATGCACAAGATAAGAAAACGTAGGACATACAAACTTACACGACATCCGATTTCTCAGGGTCTGCAACATAAGTTGTTAATATTGCCAACTACTAGCGCAGCAATATATAAACCATGTCCTGGAAATTACAATAATTAATGATACATTTGGATGCAAACAGATGATAAATCATACTCATATTAATAGCACCGCAGATTAACCAAACACACATGCATGACAACTTCACTAAGAACATAATACACAGTAAACATGTACAAATATATGGTTTCGGAAATGCATGGAAATATGGTTGAAATTAATCAAATAAAGTTTTTATGTTACTTAAATATGATATACATATATATCCATGAATGTTGCCATATTGTACTAAAATATGCCATCAGAAATTAATATGTTTATGGTTTTCGCCAACCCACTAAAATATAGTGGCAATTTGCCCCACCCCCATCTCTAAGTGGTAATAATAACCATGTTTTCGTGGATCTGGCTCGCCCACTATTAACATTGTAGATTAGTCGAGACGCTCCCCCAGTTTTTAAATACAACTGACGAACGAACTGTACCTTTATTTTGACTGTAATAAAAAAACAAACATTTTGCATGGTAGCTCGTTGTGGTTTCCAAGATAGCACGCGCGCAATTACAGGTGTTCTCTTCACGGTGTATTAGGCCTATGTGTAAGTAGTTGATTATGGGTTTTCTTTCACAGCGAAACCCGTACAAATAACTCTCAATAGTGTAATAAATAAGTTAGATCACATTTGTCCGCATGTACGAGCGATAATCCGTCCGCTAAAGCTCGCGTTTTTTACCGTTTCTGCTGCTTTTTTCTGTGGTTGATTAGACTAGAAACAAGTGACAATTCAAGGGGAATTACCCATGATGCAAAACGATTATGTTTCAAAACGTAGACAATATAGACTATTTAATATACATTTCCTGAATGTTCATATATTATTATATGACTATGTTTACCATATATACATATATATATATTTTTATACACATTTACTAAGATATAATTATATATTAATTATTTAATGCAAATGTTAAAGAAAACCCTTAACTAAAATGAATTTAATTGCTATATATAATAATTATCGCTACAATCCGAAAAGTTTGTAAAAGTTTTTTTATTAACGAATGGATGTGAACATATCTCGTTCATAATCAATCCTAAACCTTACTGTTTGGAAGCCTTCAAAGTCTACTACTTTGAGGGTAAATACAATGTTTAAAAGAATGTTGTATTTTACAGGTACATGTCCTCTCATTAGGCTCCAAATGTTCTTTATATCAGAGACATAATCTGAGATTTTCTGGTAAAATAACATTATATTCACCATTACCCCATGTATTGATTGGCAGTATATTACATTTTATATCAGACGTAACTTTCCACACTGATATCAGGGGAGATAACCGTGTTTTCTTAACATTATTTTTTCAGGTGGCGCTATAGTCACTATCAGTAAAATAAATATTACTAAATAATTATATCTGTACAGGACACTCATAATTTTTAGAACTGGTGGAATAGTGGCACAATTATATACTTATTTAATTCCTATAAAGAAGAGTTTGTGCTATTGAGTGGGCATGTACCTTGTTCAATTTAAGGAGCCATTTTCTCGTTTCTTTGGAGTTTCTTTTATCAATTTGGAAACAAAGAGACTACATAATACATTATTATTACTGTCACAAACGTATACGATACATGAACACTCAAATTAAAAGAAAGTATACATGGACGGGAACGGTCATTTTATGGAACTGGAGCACACGTACTGTACTGGAAGCTGTACGGGCCGGTATATTAAAGGTACATGCCCACGCAGTAGGCACAAAATGTTCTTTATAGGAATTAAATAAGTGTATAATTATGTCACTATTCCACCAGTGCTAAAAATTACGAGTGCCCGCTATACAAATATAATCATTTATTAATTATCAATTTACTGTTAGCGACGCGCGGCTGTAACAGTCTGTTTTGATAATGTGCGGGGACGACGACTTTCACATCACGGCTTGCGGTGCGCATGCGCAGTATACTACGCGCGCCAGTAGGCTTCCCAATATGTAAACAAGAATATCAACATGTTGAAACGTCCAGGACGGAAATTGTATGAAACGGCGTCGGCCAAAAAAAGGCGAAATGTCTGAGCGACAGGCAGTACAGAGAGAGAGAAAGTGGTTAATATTGGCGACCAGATCACCAAATGGAAAGAGTTACGTGGAGATTTGGACTCGAACAGAGATTTTTCTTCTCAACTTCCGATACTTCAATGCGTATGTCAAAGATGTGATATGATTGACCGTGTCACGTGACGCGTGTTGGTAAAAATAGCACGAGGTCGGAAAATACCCTTTCTGGTCGCGGCATATAAAATGCGATTTAACACCAATTAACACGCGCCGTAATTAAAAATAACTCGTTAGTGGGTAGACAAATGGCTCATATAAGGCATGACATAAAATGAAAAGTAGCAGTACAGTGTAACCTGCTGCGTGGGCATGTACCTTTAAAACACCCACAAGATGGCGGACAGGAAAAAACGTGAAACGTTAAGTTTATGAACATGCTAAGTGCTTCAATTGTTACTGTTTTCCCTTTTAAAACTTAGCCAAAATCACGAACTAAACGTGGTAATCCTGTGTATAAATGTTGTCTTAACCATCGGTTGCTATTGTCAGGATCAATCTCTCGCTAATATAAGCACGAACGACAAAAAACGTGAACATTTTGAAAATGAAGCGAGAGGACGGTCTTTACCGAGCTCGCATACGGCAATTTCTGCATGAATTTGGAATCTGTCACTTGATTGTTGTTCTTTCATCATTGTTTGCTGCTCTTTCTGAATATGTGCCCCTCGTTCCCACATATTAATTACAAATATGTCAAAAAGTCACCACTGGACGGAAAAGAGATCGACAGTTTCAACACGATTTTGTACGGTATAGACGCAGAAATCTGTTCGGAAGAGAAATTTGCCATGCATGGCGCCGGTGAAACACGAGGTTGCCTATACTATGTAAGTCTGACATCGAGGATTTTTGGGCCATATGCACCTCCATGTGGAGATTTACTGATAATATTGGAAAATCGGCGGAGTAAAATAACGGTTTCCGTATATAATTTCATGATTCTGGGACCCTCATAATAACCAATTACGGATCGCTTGAAGCTTAAATGCAGATTTTTATTATTATAAGGTTTGATCATGTCCAGCCGTGTGCAAACGTTTGCTGTGGCCCGAGGGAACTGTTTGAACACAAGGCCGCAGTACAATAATAATTACTGGTGTAATTTGAGCATTATATTCAGTATTTTCAGTACTTTTATAAATAGTCCCATTCACGTAGATAATTTTCGGTATTCATATTCCGGGGCCGCGTCATGAACGTCATAAACGTCATGAAGTAGTGACGTCATGAAGGCACTTCTGCGTAGTGACGTCATGAAGGCACTTGGTCTGCGCGCGGCCCCGTAATGAGCATTACCTAAAGCCAAGTGCAAACAGCAAGCGCTATATGTTTGCATATGTGTGCAAACAACGGAAACCATGTAACAATGGATAGTAAATACAAATATTAAGCGTTTGCTTTGTATTTACATTATTATAACAACAATATTTTCTGTGATGAATATGATGTATCGTAAAGTTAAATCTATCGCATTTCTCCCAAGTCAAGATGACCAAATTTGTATAGCGACTTCCAGCTATGTAAGCACTGTAAGCCTGACACAGTTATTCAGTTGTGTATGAAGGAACAAAACAAGAAACAACACTACCAGAAGACACCGATAATGTAAAACATTTATATCTGTTCATTATGTTATTTGTTAATCACATGTAGAAAAGCCAGGAGAACGGACTACTATCAATATCAAACTGTAAAATATGTCAGTTTTTTTTTTGGACAGGTTTGTGTTTTTAAAAGCACGAACCACCATTATAAATACCCTCATACGCAGACAATCGCACAGTGTATCACTTTTATCTGGCCAACCACTCAACACATACCATATACTGTACTCTGTTATTAGCTGTCAAAACCAGTGAAATGTAAACAGTTACCTGAGTGTATTGTCCCTGGTGTCTACTCACCTACTCCGCGAGTAGATATGGCTTTGCCTATGGGTAACGTGCACACTAGCAAAAGGTTGTGCATCAGATTGAACAATTTACACATCAAAATTAATTTTGATATTGATGGGAGAAATGCTCAGATATCTCGTTTTTTGTATTGTTTTCTGGCATAATATTTATAGCTTGCCGTCGTCATTTTCTATTATGTATTTTACCAAATGTTATTTGGTTTACTGTCATATTATTTGCTGTACGTGTCAAACGCACGAAGTGGTGAAACTGTACGATGGATTATACATACGAAGATGGCGGAGATGGCAACTTAGAGCTACATATAGTATACAGTAACAAGACAATGTTCACATATGTTATATTCATATATCACATGATCATCACTCTTATGACTGAATTATCATTGAAGCCAAGTGTATCTATCTTTTACATAATTCCTTAATTTATCGAACACAATATAGTATTGTTGCATTATTGATATAGCCATAAAATGTGGGCAAGTTTCACCGTGTCGGTAACCCGAATTATGTCTGTCATGCACGGTTAGAGTTTCGTATGCAACCGTCAGTGACCGGCTGCATCGACTTCGTAAATGGTGTTCCACTCCGCACCGGTGTAAACTGTTTCACGTATTGTGGATATAGCCGTAAAATTTGGGCAGGTTTTATGAAACGGACAGTAGTCATAAAGCAGTTACGCCACGATAACGTCATAATAAACCCAGGGTATGGGATCACGTGGTCTATTGTTTTGTCTGGAGTATTGGCGGCGCCCGTGAGGTCTCGGGTGTAACGATCTAAAGGATGTTTCTATAGGTTGCTACAGGAAGACAATTATACAACACAGTTCTGTTAGATGTCGTTTACATATTGTTTATGTATTTACATGTATATACAATTATGCAAAATGTTTCATTTATACACAGACTATACTCGAATATATAACAGTCCAAACAGTCATATTCTGCACTTAACTGGAATAAAATCTATTCCCACAAATAGTCCACTATCAGTATATCCGCCAATTTGTTGTCCATGTAGTCTATGTTGCTTTGTTGAAAATTGTATCAATGTCAATAATGCATTCAATTCATTAACCTAATAAACTCAGACATACAATTACTATATATCAACGACACACTAACTATGATGATTACACAATATTTATCTTATAAATGAACATACATCCGACACATGATTCAATTTTGTCACATAAGGAACTTCTTGTAAGCTGAATATCCAGTGTATAAATGATATGTGTAATTTCCTATTGGTTTACACATATATTTCCACAAGCACTAATGAGTATTTTAAACCAGCTATATGTGTATCAATTTCACACAAGACGATTCAAATGGTGAACCATCTGTCTTTCTATCTGTGCACAAGACGGTTCAAATGGTGAACCACCAGGTATGGCACTGCACCCATTCACGTCAACGGCCACCACGCATACACGCCTTCCTCGTATCTACCCCATCGATTTACCAACACGTACACTGGGGAAAAAGGGGCTTGTTGGACCCCTTATTCCATTTTCTCTCTACTGAACATCTATCATCACAACATTTGTCCTTCTCACATATTCACACCAGCTTTGTCAACGATGTCTGGCTTCCAACTGTCCTATCCACAATCCCTACCTATACTGACCAAGTAAAAGTATACCCATTGTGTTTTACTGGACAATACACAGCCAGAGGAACAATGCCAAGCTTTCCTTCCCAACATTATCACTCATGCCCCCAAGGCATCATGTAATTGACCTGTGAAACCTACCTTTAAAGGTACTGTACACATCCATAGCAAGTATATTTGTTACATTATTTTTCATCAATACGACTGCGTTTTCTTCCTTTTAGTAAGCACAAAGTGTTCTTTGTAGGAATTAAATAAGTGTATATGTGTGTCATTATTCCACAAGTTCTAAAGGTTACGAGTGTCCGCTATACAGATATAATTAATCATTTAGTAATATTTAGGTTACTGATAGTGACTCGCGGTGGTATCAGGCTATTTTCAGATGCAATACTAATTAAATGCGTCATCTGAAAAAATAATATTTTATACAGATATGATCATTAAAGTATGATCATTGCACTTCCAAAAATATATACAGATAATAAATAGTAATGTCCGTTAACATTTAAAAAAACACACGGTTTTCGCCCCTGATATCAGTGTGGAAATGTACGTCCGATACAAAATGTATAATAATGCCAATCAATACTTGGTGTAATGATGAATTAATGTTTATTTTGGCAGAAAATGTCTCAGATGATGTCTGTGATATAAAGAACATTTTGTGCTTGCTGAGTGGGCATGTACCTTTATTGATGACCATGTTCCAGCCGTTAACATTACGAGTCCGCCAATATCAAAGTTAGCAGTATTACTTTATATGTAGTTAGTCTGAACATGAGACATTTGAATCGGACCACCTTTAAACAACGTTCGATTCTGTCCGATTCAAATTTCTCTGCAGAATGTTCAGAGACTAACTGAAATACACGTGAAATACACATCGAACTTTTTGTTTGCCTAGTTTCTGTGACAATTGCCTATACCAGAGCGTATACATTCAAGTTCATAAAATCTTCGGGTGACAGCAAATAACTTGAGGTGCCAGCTTCTTATACATGTATTTACATTTGCCCCGGACTAATAATAGCATACATAATACATATTATATAATGTTTTTGTTGTTTGTCATATACAAATATGTACATGTACCATCATTCCTTTCACTTTCTGACACCGACTAGTCGTTTTCTACACTGTTGTTATTGTTTTATAGGCGGCCATTTTGGAATTATATTTTTTGTTTTATAACTCCCCATTAATCCCACTGGAGCTTAATCCAGGAATCAAGATGGCGTCAAAATGACCGACAAACTGACAAAAATCATAACTGGTGCAAAATCCACTAAGCCAATCAGGAAAACAATGTGCCGAAACATATTGAGTAGAACCAACGAATCATAATATACCAAATTGTGAAATGTAATACAATCAAAATGGCGTCCAAGATGGCCGCCAACATCACTTAGCCCTTTAAACTGAACAAATATGCTGAACATTTGGAACCTCATATTCGAATTTAATATTGAGGTTATTAGGAGACATTTCCACTATACAATATATTTAATACATATTTGATATATTATGTTGTGTAAAATGATATTCAAGATGCCCAGCATACGGGAGAAATGTCGCAAAATGACGTAACATGCTGGGCGCCCACGTACAGTCAGTTCTTGTATATATCTGAACATGCTGGGAGCCCCTTTACAAACAGTAGTTGTGTCACCTGAACCATGACACCAATGTATATCTGAACATGCTGGGCCCCCATGTACAGTCAGTTGTTGTACCCATGTACAGTCAGTAGTTGTGTATATCTGAACATGTTGGGCGCCCATTTACAGACAGTTGTTGTGTATATCTGAACATGCTGTGCGCCCATGTACAGTCAGTTGTTGTGCCCATGTACAGACAGTTGTTGTGCATATCGGAACATGCTGTGCATCCACGTACAGTCAGTTGTTGTGTATATCTAAACATGCAGGGTGCACATGTACAGACAGTTGTTGTGTATATCTGAACATGCTGGGCGCCCATGTACAGAAAGTTGTTGTGTATATCTGAACATGCTGGGTGCACATGTACAGACAGTTGTTGTGTATATCTGAACATGCTGGGCGCCCATGTACAGACAGTTGTTGTGTATATCTGAACATGCAGGGTGCACATGTACAGACAGTTGTTGTGTATATCTGAACATGCTGGGCGCCCATGTACAGACAGTTGTTGTGTATATCTGAACATGCTGGGCGCCCATGTACAGACATTTGTTGTGTATATCTGAACATGCTGGGTGCACATGTACAGACAGTTGTTGTGTATATCTGAACATGCTGGGCGCCCATGTACAGACAGTTGTTGTGTATATCTGAACATGCTGGGCGCCCATGTACAGACATTTGTTGTGTATATCATAACATGCTGGGTGCCCACGTACAGTCAGTTGTTGTATATACCTGAACATGCTGGGCGCCCATATACAAACAGTTGTAGTGTATATCTAAACATAATGGGCGCCCACGTACAGTCAGTTGTTGTGTATATCTGAACATGCTGGGCGAACACGTACATTCAGTTGCTGTGTATATCTGAACATGTTGGACGCCCATGTTGGACGCCCATTTGTTGTGTCACCTGAACCATGACACCAATGTATATCCGAACCTATGGTCAGCGTACTGTCAGGTGTTGTGTACATCTGAACATGCTGGGCGCCCATGTACAGTCAGTTGTTGTACCCATGTACAGACAGTAGTTGTGTATATCTGAACATGTTGGGCGCCCATTTACAGACAGTTGTTGTGTATATCGGAACATGCTGGGCGCCCATGTACAGACAGTTGTTGTGCATATTTGAACATGCTGGGCATCCATGTACAGTCAGGTGTTGTGTATATCTCAACATGCCGGGTGCCCATGTACAGTCAGTTGTTGTGTATATCTGAACATGCTGGGTACCCATGTACAGGCAGTTGTTGTGTATATTTGAACATGCTGGGCGCCCATGTATAGACAGTTGTTGCGTATATCTGAACATTCTGGGCACCCATGAACAGACATTTGTTGTGTGACCTGAACCATGATACCAGTGTATATCTGAACATGCTGGGCGCCCACGTACAGTCAATTGTTATGTATATCTGAACATGCTGGGCGCCTAAGTACAGTCAGTTGATGTGCATATCTGAACATGCTGGGCGCCCATATACATATAGTTGGTGTGTACATCTGAACATGCTGGGAGCCCACGTACTGTCAGTTGTTGTGTATATCTGAACGTGCTGGGCGCCAACGTACAGTTAGCAGATGTGTATATCTGAACATGCTGGGCGCCCATGTACAGTCAGTTGTCGTGTCACATGAACCATGACACCAATCTATATCGGAAAATAGTGTATATCTGAACATGATGGGCGCCCATGTACAGTCGGTTGTTGTGTATATCTGAACATGCTGGGCGGCCAAGTACAGTCAGTTGTTGTGTATATCTGAACATGTCTGGGCGCCCAAGTACAGTCGGTTGTTGTGTATATCTGAACAAGCTGGGCACCCATGTACATACATTTGTTGTGTGACCTAAACCATAATACCAGTGTATATCTGAACATGCTGGGCGCCTACGTACAGTCAGTTGTTATGTATATCTGAACATGCTGGGCGCCCATGTACAGACAGTTGTTGTGTATATCTGAACATGCTGGTCGCCTAAGTACAGTCAGTTGATGTGTATATCTGAACATGCTGGGCGCCCATACACAGATAGTTGGTGTGTACATCTGAACATGCTGGGAGCCCACGTACAGTCAGTTGTTGTGTATATCTGAGCGTGCTGGGCGCCAACGTACAGTTAGCAGATGTGTATATCTGAACATGCTGGACGCCCATGTATAGTCAGTTGTTGTGTATATCTGAACATGCTGGGCGCCCATGTACAGTCAGTTGTCGTGTCACATGAACCATGACACCAATCTATATCGGAAAATAGTATATATCTGAACATGATGGGCGCCCACGTACAGTCGGTTGTTGTGTATATCTGAACATGCTGGGCGGCCACGTACAGTCAGTTGTTGTGAATATCTGAACATGCTGGGCGCCCAAGTACAGTCGGTTGTTATGTATATCTGAACATGCTGGGCACCCATGTACTGTCAGTTGTTGTGCCCATGTACAGTCAGTAGTTGTGTATATCTAAACATGTTGGGCGCCCATTTACAAACAGTTGTTGTGTATATCGGAACATACTGGGCGCCCATGTACAGTCAGTTGTTGTGCCCATGTACAGACAGTTGTTGTGTATATCTGAACATGTTGGATGTCCATGTACAGGCAGTTGTTGTGTATATCTGAACATGCCGGGCGCCCATGTACAGACAGTTGTTGTGTATATCTGAACATGCTGGGTGCCCATGTACATGCAGTTATTGTGTATATCTGAACATGCTGGATGTCCATGTACATGCAGTTGTTGTGTATATCTGAACATGCTGGGCGCCCATGTACAGACAGTTGTTGTGTATATCTGAACTTGCTGGGCGCCCATGTACAGACAGTTGTTGTGTATATCTGAACATGCTTGGCGCCCATGTACAGGCAGTTGTTGTGTATATCTGAACATGCTGGACGCCCATGTACAGACAGTTGTTTTGTATATCTGAACATGCTGGGCGCCCATGTACAGACAGTTGTTGTGTATATCTGAACATACTGGGCGCCCATGTACAGACAGTTGTTGTGTATATCTGAACATGCTGGGCGCATGTAGCAGTTGTTGTGTATATCTGAACATGCTGATGTACTGCGCATGTGGGCGCCCATGTACAGGACTGTTGTTGTGTATATCTGAACTATCTGGCGCCATGTACAGACAGTTGTTGTGTATATCTGAACATGCGCGCCCATGTACAGCAGTTGTTGTGTATATCTGAACAGTGTGCGCAGTGTACAGGCAGTTGTTGTGTATATCTGAACAAGCTTTGGCGCCCATGTATCGTTGTTGTGATATCATGAACATGCTTGGCGCCCATGTACAGGCAGTTGTTGTGTATATCTGAACATACTGGGCACCCATGAACAGACATTTGTTGTGTGACCTGAACCATGATACCAGTGTATATCTGAACATGCTGGGCGCCCACGTACAGTCAATTGGTATGTATATCTGAACATGCTGGACGCCCAAGTACAGTCAGTTGATGTGTATATCTGAACATGCTGGGCGCCCATATACATATAGCTGGTGTGTATATCTGAACATGCTGGGCGCCCATGTACAGTCAGTTGTTGTGTATATCTGAACGTGCTGGGCGCCAACGTACAGTTTGCTGATGTGTATATCTGAACATGCTGGACGCCCATGTATAGTCAGTTGTTGTGTATATCTGAACATGCTGGGCGCCCATGTACAGTCAGTTGTCGTGTTACATGAACCATGACACCAATCTATATCGGAAAATAGTGTATATCTGAACATGATGGGCGCCCATGTACAGTCGGTTGTTGTGTATATATGAACATGCTGGGCGCCCACGTACAGTCAGTTGTTGTGTATATCTGAACATGCTGGGCGCGCACGTACAGTCGGTTGTTGTGTATATCCGAACATGCTGGGCATTCACGTACAGTCAGTTGTTGTGTATATCTGAACATGCTGGGCGCCCATGTACAGGTAGTTGTTGTGTATATCTGAACATGTTGGTCGCCCATGTACAGTCAGTTGTTGTGTATATCTGAACATGCTGGGCGCTCACGTACAGTCTTTTGTTGTATATATCTGAACATGCTGGACGCCCATGTACAGTCAGTTGTTGTGTATATCTGAACATGTTGGTCGCCCATGTACAGTCAGTTGTTGTGTATATCTGAACATGCTGGGCGCTCACGTACAGTCTGTTGTTGTATATATCTGAACATGCTGTGCGCCCATGTACAAACAGTTGTTGTGTATATCTGAACATGCTGGGCATGTACAGTCAGTTGTTGTGTATATCTGAAAATGCTAGGCGCCCATGTATATACAGTTGTTGTGCATATCTGAACATGTTGGGTGCCCATGTACAGTCAGTTGTTGCGTATATCTGAACATGCTGTGCGCCCATGTACAGTCAGTTATTGTGTCACCAATGTATATCTGAACATGCTGGGCGCCCGCGTACAGTCAGTTGTTGTGTATATCTGAACATGCTGGACGCCCATGTACAATCAGTTGTTGTGTATATCTAAACATGCTGGGTGCCCATGTACAATCAGTTGTTGTGTATATCTGAACATGCTGGGCGCCCATGTACAGTCAGTTATTGTGTCACCAATGTATATCTGAACATGCTGGGCGCCCGCGTACAGTCAGTTGTTGTGTATATCTGAACATGCTGGACGCCCATGTACAATCAGCTGTTGTGTATATCTAAACATGCTGGGTGCCCATGTACAATCAGTTGTTGTGTATATCTGAACATGCTGGGCGCCCATGTACAGTCAGTTGTTGTGTATATCTGAAAATGCTAGGAGCCCATGTATATGCAGTTGTTGTGCATATCTGAACATGCTGGGTGCCCATGTACAGTCAGTTGTTGCGTATATCTGAACATGCTGTGCGCCTATGTACAGTCAGTTATTGTGTCACCAATGTTTATCTGAACATGCTGGGCGCCCACGTACAATCAGTTGTTGTGTATATCTGAACATGCTGGACGCCCATGTACAATCAGTTGTTGTGTATATCTGAACATGCTGGGCGCCCATGTACCGTCAGTTGTTGTGTATATCTGAAAATGCTAGGCGCCCATGTACAGTCAGTTGTTGTGTATATCTGAAAATGCTAGGCGCCCATGTACATACAGTTGTTGACAAATCAACACAGGGAAATGAAAAAAAACACAACACTTGATTGTTGTTTTGCTTGAAACATGTATCAAATTTGAAGACTTGGTTCATTGTAGCACTAGCAAGCACAATTATGTTTGTAACTGCATAACTAAATTGGAATAACCTGCTGAATTAGCAAACGGTATCACTAACTTTTAAACAAATCACCATTGGCATTAATTTATCGTCACGAAGCACCCACAATGAAATTATAGATCATAAGTACCTTTGATCTATATCGGTAGTTTAACCCAAAAATGATGGTCCCTAGAAATATAGTAATTGTAAATAATTCAGTTTTAAATATATGTGTTTATGGAAGATGGGCAGCATAATAACGTATTTTTTTCATACGTGAGGTAATAACAGCAGCTATATTATATTAATGCTGCTCTCATTATGACCATATTTAGCAATAGCAAATCAACAATAATTTAACATACATATACATGCAAAATTTACATTCTAATTTGTGTGACATTCAACTTTTTGACATCTGCAGGAACTGGTATAACATATGCATATGCATACCACGACCATATTATTACCATATATAATATTCGTGTAACCATATACAATGACTGATATGTGTATCCCTTATCTGGAGCGATGATTGAATCGATTTGATTTATACTTTTGTTTTATTCTTTTGGCGGATGCACATCACATGTGGCATGTATCAGCTCGTTCTGGTATGCGTTAATATGACGCATGACTTTACGGTACACCGAAGAGAAATTATAATCAGTATAAACATTATGTTACATTAAACTCGTGTTTTTGGACGGCTAGAATGCTAGATAGATATAATGATTAATTGTGTTTGACGGGCTGTCAAAAGTTAACAGCACCAATCAACTGGGGTAAATCCAGTATTTCATCTGTAAAGAGGAACCCAAAATCTGAACTGAATAGTTGCATAAAGAAAATATATATTTAGCTGCGCCAGGTCCTCAATGCACAAGCGGCACTTAGTTCGAGCCCATAAACGTAATCGGAGTACACTAATCTTACTACACGTACAAGTGGCATTACTGGCTTTAACACTCACGAACAACAAAGCCAAATTGTAACTAAGGGGAAAATCAGGGATATCACGATACTGGTAAGGTTGACCCATACGTTCATATAAATGAAAGGTCAGTCGTGTATAATTCTACAAAGTTTGTACTTATAAAGTGCATGCATTGCGCTTTGCAATCCATAGGCATTACATATAATATATAACTTGCACCATTGTAAACAATATATATACCTGGTAACCACCCGAGAAGGTCGTGCTATCTAACCTTTGATAAGTAACATGTGTTGTGTATTATAATTTATCAAATACATGAATATATATCTTAAAATATAAAATCTGACAATATCATAACATAAGCCGATGCATTGAAGATAGGCACGCATGCATACAAATATATGCTGGCCAGCAAAACGACACATTTTTCCTAATAAATATTTATTTTACATGAAATGTATACATTATATCTACAATGTACTCGTCTAAAAATGTAATTATGGTAAACGAAAAATACTTCAGAAACATTATACACAGTTTGTTACTGCTCAATATATTCTACAAACTATCAGTCAGTCATATTGGAGGTCACATTGAATTAGATGGATCTTACATACTGTATTGCAATATGCTTTATTTTATCAAATTGATAGTTAATGTGAATTAATTCCAGAAGAATGACAGATGCTAAAGTAATTGTTTGTCGAGCCCACCGTGGAAAGCGAGACATAGTGATCATGCTGACATACATGTATATACGTCCGCCCGTGGGAGAGTTCGCCCGAAATGTACCTAATTTATAACTCTCCAATCATAATCAGATTACATTATTTTTCACAAACTTTATGGTTTTTTTTAAATACCGTATACGTAGATCTGCAACGCTAATTTCAATTTGAAAGGTGAAACGTTTATTTTGTTACCATCCATACTTTCATTCCGTAGATTATCCATTTGGCATTCCTATACAAGGTCAATGTCAATTCACATTGCATTAACGGTTTTACGAATTTTTAATTAACGGTTTTAAGTACCATATACATGTACATGTATATCTAACCACATAATATATGCACCCTGATACGATTACTCAACATGGGGACTATCAAAACACCCTCGGACTAGCAACAGTATAGCCGGGCTCAACATGCGCGCTGCGGCCTACTGTTATGCTATTTCAAGTTTTAATAATAGTAAATGTAACTTCAAAACAATTAAACATCAATTCATATATGTTGTGAAGAAAATGTAACTTTTACATACTGGTATTCTTGGCAGTCATCTTGGATATTTGAAAGGTTAAGCAACTCATACTTATTGGAAATGTTAACATATGCATTGTTCACTGATATGCTCCACTCTATGTAGTAGGAGGGCAAGCACCCATACAAATGAATTCTGTTCAACCCGAGAGAGCAAAAGCAACGACTACTTCAAATCAATGCATTATATCATCCTGAACACGATTCCGTTTTCGGTCAATCAAATCAGGTGGGATAGTGTCATTTGTGACGTCATTGAGTGCATATGGATCAAATGAGTGCAAAACTCGCCAATATCTTGGAACTAAGCTAGATATGAACATATTATATTTGATTAGATTTGATTTCCATCTGAGATATGATATTACAATATATATCAATATGTACGCTCTTCTTAAAGCGCGTGTATAATTAAAAAATGGCCGCCATATTTTCGAAAAACTCGAAAGTTATTGGATATAATGTTAACTTTTGCTTTTCTTATTTATACTTCTTCATTCAGTTAGACGGTTAAATCAGTAAGTTGGTCACACTTGATTTTGAAGTCATTTGTAGTTTTGTTTATTCAAAATGGTCGCCTCATTTAGGATGTTTTAATATATTGTGGTACTGGTAATTGCGCATTCCTTTTCATTTACTTTTATATTTCTTTATAAGACAAATTCACATCTGTTCTTACTAGTAGTTCGCTGATAATACACTTGGTGATGATCGGAATAAGTTACACTCGTTGCAAAGTCAGAATTTTAAAATATATGTACTGTAAGTTTTAAATATATTGTATGTTATGTTATTTAAATCACTTTAGACTTAATTATAACCAAGATAGAACATGTTATTAAAACAATTCATATAAAATACAACAATTATCAAATAGTATTTATTACTGTTTCTGTTTCCATACCAATCCATACATCCACGAGTTGACATACCCATATACATGACTTTAAATTACCCTGAAATATTTAATAATTGTCCCATATAAGTCTGTATAAGGCAGATCAGCATATTCTATTTCAGCAAAACTCTCCGCATGACTGCATATTCAATCATCGCCGATAAAAGGAAATATATTCTCAAAATTGATAATACACAGTTATGGCACTGATACACATACTATGTAAGGACATTGTATGACTACAGCATATATGCTTATAGTGTCTGGTATTCCCCGGAAACTGCGCCCTTCATAACTGTGATACATATAGATACATATGCATTCAAGACAGACTGCATTATGACAGCATATTAAATTTATATAACTTTTATTATTTCTATATACCAAACAATTTCATGAATGACCTCAACATGTGTTCCATCAGGAACTCATAACATATTGATCTCGATATCATGATAGTTTAATATCCATACATATGTGACTCACAAGTACTGAATCATTCAATCCAGCCTATTTGCATAGTCCATGCGTAGCTTTATATTACTTCGTGATAATATAGGTCATCCAAGCGCGATTTTATTGTTAATAAACCAAGCATATGCCGTCTATCAGCTGAGATGTAATGGCCTGGATGACACCGTGTATTGAATTCTTATATATATAGAGTTTTGCGAATATGGCTCACACATACTGGTTATTAACTTCTTATTCCTACATGTACTTACATGTCCTAGTACATGACTACCGGCATATGACTACTTTATGATACGTCATCCAAAAGTTATTTTATTTTGGGCAATAACAACATCATATGTCGTATATAAACTGAGATGCGATGACCATGATCACACCATTGGCTCTACATATATACGATATGTATATGTTAAATCATTCCCCTATTTTCAAGTAATTGATTTTGACTCTTGCTACACCGACAATCACTTCGCACTGTCCATGTGCAGTGTTTCCAGGTTATTGGTTTTCGATGTTCATGCTATTGTCGTCAATACTACGACTTTGTTATAATCATAAATGTGTCGATAAAGACCAGTATACATGGTGGGAATATAAGGTATTCAAACGCAGTAGAATGGATATTCCCATATCAGTGGACATTAGCATAATACTTATATAATTCAGGATACAATGGTGTGGGTTTTTTTCATATCCAAAAAGCTAAGCATACTTCTTCGCTATGAAAACAAACGCTGCTTTCATTATGTGGGAAGTGAATAATGGTAGTTGTTACGTAGCCGGTCAAGTTCAGAATTCGTCAACTTCCCTTTGATATATTGCTGTGCCTACCCTTTCGTGTATCGCATTAATAAATTGATTATCGTTGTTCATATATAGATATTAGGTTTCGTTATATTGGAAAATAACACAATATCCGCATGGAATGTACCGGTACCTGACGGTTTCGATGTATGCAACAGACCCGTAACCAGACCTTTTGAAGCAAGGAGTCTTTTCGATGGATTGAATGGCCCGAGGCAGGAGCACATAATACGACTGCTTGCATCAATATTATAAAATGACTATCTATTGACAATAATTATTATGTTAGTGCATCAAACAGTGGACATCAAGGCAGGACGAGAGAGGTGTGGGAGGGGGTCGTCCGACCGCACCGACCCCCTGGTTACGGACCTGTTGCAATAATAATATGCAACATTGATGTTCATGGTCAGGTTAATAAAATAAAATGATAGATTTCCAAACGGTTTAATGTTTAATGGCTTTAAACAGACTAACAACAGCTCATTTCATCAGCATGTATGGGGACAAACCGGGTCTACTGTCAGGTTTTCATCTCACTATAGTAACTTAGCAACACACCCCCCCCCCCCCGCAAACATAAACGTAGTAGGATTAGGACTGATCGTATTACTCTTATAACGAGATTAGCCAGCTTCATCTCTCGCCTGCAAGAAAGCTAAACATGCGAATAAGGGCCACCAGGGATATCGCGCTCCCCGGCAAGAATTAACGCCATCGTTAAATTACGAATCACACTGAAACATAGATTTTAGGGTCTAGCATATGCTATGTATACCCTACTTAATATAGACGTGTCATAATTGTATCCATGCTGCCGGCCATCTTTGATTTACCGTTGTCTGTGGCGAAAGATCATTCGGTACAGTTTGGAACACAAGCTTCGCATTATGTTCCATTTCTTTACTATTTTGTCGTGCAACAACGCCTAAGAGCTTAAGCGATACTTAGCGGCCATCTTGAATATCCCAACATGATGGTCATTTTACATGGACTCATTCATTTTTGTAAAGAACACATGCAATAATACCGAAAACGAGGCAAACAACTGAATTATAAAAGTTCATGAAAGTGTAGCTATTTACTTTTTGTTATCCCACACACATTTACTGCATTGTCTGGGTGAACATTTGGCGGCCATCTTCATATGTATATGATTTTGTCAGTGGTGAATTGTTTTTATGGGTTATCGAAACGTACTTCTATGTATGTAAACGCATAATGTAAGTGCCAAACGCCATATAATAATCCTGTCGGAATATATTTAAGACAAAATGTTGATACCTGGCGGCCATCTTTAAAATCGCAAAATAGAGAACGATTTGAACCACCTTAAAATCGAATCGTTTCATATATGCCCTAAGCAAGAATACTCAACAATTTAAATGAAAAGTCATGCAGAGCATGATGTTATTAGCCGATCAAATCAGGGTTCAATATATTTGCGCATTTTAGTAGTTACTGAGTCTCTCGGGGGTGGTGAAGGGGGGGATATGAATGAGCGAGTGAGTATTGGTGTTTAACGGCCTATCAACAGCTAAGGTCATTTAAGGCCGTGCCAACGGGTTGTACTATCCCGCATTAAACGGGTCCACGATGAGGAAAATTCCCAAAATCAGAACTCAATAGTTCCATGCCACACCAGTCACTTTAGTAGCAAGGCCCCAAAGTAATATGATTTGCCATAAGCGTATTACTTCTTAATGGAGCATAACAGGATTTAGCTCTCAAGTACAGGGGGCATGTAAATGAGGGCCAAACAAATTTCGGGCGCAAGACAATCAATAATTTGCGGCATTGACAATAATTAAGGCGGATTGCCGCAATCGCGCGTGCTGGATGCATCCCTGCCATCCCTGCATGATACGTAAACAAATCAAAGTTCGCTATGAAGGGCAATTCTTCGTTTTGATTGGTGGAAAATTTTGTGAATATTAACTAGCGTCAAATGACGCGCATCCGCGATCCAATGGGATAAACCCGAGATGCTGGGGTTGCTAGTCGGAGGAGATTTTGAGCAGAGGTCGATTATAAATTAGCCGAATAAACACATTTTACGCGATTATACGTGGCTGAAACTTGTTCTGTTTAATAAATAAGAGCTTTAAATTAGCCCAATAATCGGCGTATGTTGGCGTATATGGCCATTAATTAGAGCCAACTATGGACTTCAACAACAACAACTTCCGGGTTCAATCTCTTCCGGCGTTCAGCTCATTACGTATTCAAAATTGTGTTATTTGGCTATATTTAAAGTTTTAAACGGAGATAATTGCCAAAAATGTAAACATTATCGGTTGATGCAATTTGGAAGTGATACAGCAAAATTCGCGTTCGTAGATTACCGAATAGCGGAGAAAAGGGTTGCTACAAACTTTTTCAGAATTCGATGGATGACCAATATATTAGCCAATCTATAAATAAATCGGCTAATAACAACTTTATCCGATATTTCAAGCATGATATGCACGTACATGTCCATCTAGTGATATAAAATATGTTGTTGAACTCGTTTGACCTCTTTGCACTTAATCAGTTAATGATCCCAAAAGTGACCTCGTCTCACCTAATCTTATTGACCGACACCGGATTCATTTTCAGGAAGGCATGATATGATGTATCAATATAGCATAGTCGTTGCGTTTGCTCGCTTGGGTTGAACAGAAGTCGTTTTAAAGCCAATTATCTTCAATACAAAGTGCCACTTCACTAATATAATGTGTGAATATGTTCATTATAGTCACCTTAATCTGTTAATGTGTTTAATAAATGTATGGCACCCATCTTGGACGCCATCTTGAATTCTGGATTAAGCTCCCGTATGATTCATGGGGAGTTTTGATATGTTTCTCCTAATGATATGCCGGACCTACGTTTTGCTTTTTTTTCCCCGATCATTGGCGATTTTATGTCTCGGTGTGGTTCATTTGACCAGAAACGAATGATAATTCAAGGGGAATAACCCATGATGCAAAACGACAATGTTTCAAAATGTAGACAATATTGACTGTTTAGTATACATTTCCCGAATTTTCTTATAATGATGTATGATAATACTGACTATATGTACATATGTATTTTAGGTTTTTATACTTATTTACTAAGATATAATTAAATATTATTTATTGTATGCAAATATTTAAGAAAACCTTTTCTAAAATGAATCTAAGTGGTATATATAAGATTTATCGTTTAGTTGTTGTGCGTTAAAGTTTTTATTAACGGCAGGATGTGAATATAACTCGTTCACAATCCTATACCTTATATCTTATTGTTTGGAAACCTTCAAAGTCTACTACTTTGAGGGTAAAGAAAATAAATGATGGATATCAAATATATACGTGGGTACGCGTATACTTTAGAGAAAACCGTGCGAGTTGGTGTACTGTTGGTTATATAGATATAATTCCAGCACAAAAATATTTACACAATGCCCTAACATTTGACTGGTCCATAGCAAGTCTCTGTCCAAAATTTATATCCCAGTAAACTCCCATGCCGAACTACTTTCCGTAACCGTCAGGCGCAGTTAAAATAATTCTTAAGAAAACTGAAAATACACACATTTTCTTCATGAATTTATTTCAAATGCTGGAATTATAAGGAATGAATGGCATTTTTGTGAAATTTATCGGGGATATAAACTTGGAATAGTCGCGGGAATACTGGACGAGGCCTTCCGGCCTTCGTCCAGTATTCCCGCGACTTTTCCAAGTTTATACCCCGATAAATTCCACAAAAAGGCCATTCATTCCTATATTACATTATATTTTGCTACCAATGTATTTTTGTCATCTTTAGAGCACGAAGAACAAAACTGGTGCTGGTTCCATTTTTTTGGACAATTCCTTTGGCCTCCATCTTGGATTCAAAATGGCCGCCCTGAAATGATATATTCATTATATATACACTTCTAATACAGGTAGAATATTGATTCGTTTTTTGGTGATACTCATCTTTTGACCACAAACAACAACACCAGTATATTTAAAAATGGCCGCCCTGAAATCGCGTACAATATATTGTAATATTCATATCTACATGTATGATGCAGATGAACTGTTTTCTTTTCGGCTATGCCATCATCTACATACTTCAAATAATAAAACGGGTTGGTTCCCACTTTTTCTGATAACTGATATGGAGGACATTTTGTTTTCAAAATGGCCTCTATGGAAATAATATTTCTTAATGACTTCACTACGTACTGTCTTTAGTAAAGTGTATTTATAGTTAGGTTGTGTTGACTGTTTTGCTACGTTCTCGGAACAAACGTTCTTTATAAATGAAAACGCGAGTTGTTCCTATTGTATTCTAATTTTCAAAATGGCTGCCGTGAAAATCATATAATTCTTATAATCATGCATAAACCATTCGGACTGATTTTCCTATAATCATTATTGAAAGTAAATTATATATGACTGAAGTCAATTTCAAGTCACTGTTTATGACAAACATGTTATATTTCAAAACGGCCACAGTGACTATGCAGGAATTTTCTTAATTATGGATACAGTGCTTTCAATCAGTTTCTTCACCATCTGCATTAGAGTCTCCATCTTGTTGGTGTTCCTGAAAGGCGGTGATGGCACAATAACACTAAAAAAGCGGTCAAAGGAGTTACTTGCATCAAATATATACCCCATACAAACTTGTATACAGGAAAGTGCAGAATAACTGTTGAAAAGGCAGTATTTGTGTGATTAAATGACGTTAAATGACATTAAAACGCCATGTGCACATGTTCAGTATGTGTAGACGACGTGTGTAAACTGACAGATTGATTGACTTAGCACTGTTGGATAGGTTGAATACACTGTACAGGGGTCATACCAGTTATCCGGACAATCAGTTCATCGGACAAATGAAAATACCTGTTAATTAAGAGCATTATTTTGATCCGATATTGCAACGAATACATATAAGTCACGCAGCTGCTTGCTGTTTCCATACCAGTGTGAAGAATATGTCGTCAAGGTAAACATTTTAGTAAAAATTGTTTAAACAATTCCCCAAAATTGTCCACAAGTTGTTTACAACATCAAAAATCGAGTGCGCCCATTACATCATTACCGAGTTGTTCTATAAATACAATAACATCTATAAATATGGTGTTTTCCAAAAAGCGAAGGGTGACTGATTTTTCTGTGGAACTACACAATGATGTTTACACTGGTTTACAGGCGGTAAACTTAGGATTTCAATTTGAGAATAGAAGTTATAAGACGATTATACTTTTGTCCGGATAACTGATTGTAAATGTTAATTTTGGGACAATCTTACGACTGATGCTCTGACCCCATTTTAAGTGAGAAAGATGGCACATTTTGCTAAATAGTTTACATGCGTTGAGAGAGCAAAACCCGACAATTATTTTGTGAAAAGTTCATGCCCGTAGCTGCTATTTTAAGAAAAATATCTTTAAAAAAACTGCCATTTTGTCCGATAATATGGAGGATCCCTGTATACATAATACAGACTTGTATGCAGGAAACTGTAGAAAAAGGGCCACGTTGAAAAGGCAGTACTGTTCCATGGTCATTGTCATTATGTACGATAACCATTTGGTCTTAAGAGATCACAACTCCTTTGTCAATATACAAGTGATCAGTGCATTGATGGTCCAAATTGCGTTTCACTTGTTGAAACTGTCATAGTATTACTTGACAAAGCCAGAGACACTGCATTATGGTGTGCCACAAAGGCAAGCCAATGCTTCAATATCATTGATTCTCGCATAAACATAATATGCTCATGATTGAACATGAATAATGAGGTATGCTATTTGGAAACGTTTTCGGTATGTGTACAGACTGACTGTTCAAGTTGAGTAAGACCAATTTCCTGTTATATCCAAGAAATAAATACTCATGTCGTCACAGATTACAGGATATTTTACTGCTGCTGACGCAATATGGCCTGTCCATGAAACACGTTTCTGGCAAAAACATACTAGTTACTGATACGCTATACAATGATTTACTAACAAACATATATTCTAACTTTATTAAGGGTATGAATTCACAGGTACATGAAATAATTGCGAACTTACCTGTCAGTGATCGCGAGTTGCAGGAAATTGCAAACTTGACTGAGTAAGATTGATTCTGCTATAAAAACGAGTCTAAAGGGATAGCTGAATTTCAGAACGCAATGTCCGCAGAAAAAAGTTGCGTTATGGGATTACAGAGATAAACTGAAAGGATCTAAACACATAATCCTGACTCCTCTCGAGTCCAAAATGTTGCAAGCCGTGCACAATGGTCATCTCGGCATTCAGACATGTCTTAGACGAGCACAAGATATTATGTTCAGGTAAAATGGTAGGAAGATATGAAGATAGAAACTTAAATGCTGAACTGAAACTGAAAGAAACTCTGATAGCACACTATGCACCAGGCCACCCAGGATAAACTAGTTCTACAAATATTTCAACATGGAATGGAAATAATTTCTGGTAACTTATAACAACAACAGTCACACAGCATGAAATCCAAATGGCCATTGGACAGTTGAAAGGGATTTACAGTAAGCATAGTGAACCAAGTACATATGTGTCATATGAAGTAGCCAATGTCCAGTGGGTTAGCTGGGCGAACAGTAATCATTGTGAAACACAGTTTCGTAAAAACAAAAGCTGAATGTACATACCTATATTTGGGTATACTGGAATATCAAAACTGCCATAACCTGCACGGAATGGTCACCTGCACAGTTATTGATGGGTCAGCGGCTTCTATTCAGTTTATTGAGCACTTGTGAGCAGGTATTTCCAATACATGTTTCGATTTATGACAATATCAGATCCAGTCATCAACAGGGCAAGAAACACTATGATAACATCATAGTAGCTTTAAAATTAAAATACCTAAACATTGGCGACCAAGCTGGACTCCATAAAGACAGCAAATTGTTAAGACCAGTTGCAGTCTGCTAGCACAATGCCATATCTTACAGACTACAGATGGTGCATCGTATCGTCGAAACAGACGCTTTCTCATGAAGCAATGGAGAACATGAGCATTTACCTAGCAATGCAATATACAATGCCATAATATACACTTTATTCGATAAAATGCATTTCCATTTTCTTATCTTAAAGGAAAACACATGTGCTGACCAAGATATCATTTGAAGAAACATAACTATAAGCCACAACAATACGTAATACATGTAAATACGTAATACAACCATACGTAATATATGTAAATCCTTGACGTGGCAATGTATGTGACATACTTATTTACAGCGGCCATTTTGAAGATAATGGCGTCTGGTACCACAGTACTAGTTAGCAATAATCTCAGCATGTTGTGGTCATTGTATTATGAGTATAAGCAGAAGAAACAAATACCAGCATTGCATTAAACATGTATAATAAATATTAGATTGTCATGTTTAAATGGCGGCCATTTTAATAATAATATGGCCGTCATTTTAACATATACTGAAATAATTACGCCAATATTTTGTATCCATAATAAATAATAATAAAAAACACACGTTAAATATAATTTAATTTCAATGGCGGCCATTTAAAATTCCAAATGGCGGCCATTTGGAATTCAAAATGCCGCCCATGCGGCTCTTAAAAAATGGAAACAACTTCAATTTTGTTATATTTTGTATATTATATATGTTTTCAAACAGACACACACGTTCCAATCACAATATCATTTGAAAGAACAGAACTACAGCCACATAAATACTAGAATGTGTAACAAATCTTTGATCTGGCGATCTACATAACACACTAAGTGTCGGTGGCCATTTTGAAAATAAAGATTACTCGTAGCACAATACCAGTTAGCAATAATCTCAGCAGACTGTGTTCAAAGAAATACGAGTATAACCAGAAGGAAAAAAACAAAATATTTCCACGACATTCAAAAATGTACAATAAATACTGTATATCCAATTTTGAAATGGCGGCCATTTTAAAAACCAAAATGGCTGGTATCTCTAAATGCATTGAACTCAACCTGTCAATATTTCTTGTCCATAATAAAGTGTTTTCCGCTGCAAAAACACCACACATAATGACTTTGACCTCAACATATAAGTTTCAATGGCGGCCATTTTAAATATCAAGATGGCGGCCATATGGCTCATAGAAATAAATGGAACCAACCCCAAGTTTTTACCGCAAATAGCGAAAGAATGACCGCACCAACGGTATCGCGAAAGAATGACCGCACAAACTGGACCGCGAAAGAATGACCGCACAAACGGCATCGCGAAAGAATGACCGCAAAAACGGGACCGCGAAAGAATGACCGCACAAACGGTATCGCGAAAGAATGACCGCAAAAACGGGACCGCGATTGGACCGCAATTAGACTGCAATTTTAGAGGGGACGAATTGCAATTCAAGGACCGCTGGATTGCAATTGTTGGTAAGAGAATCGCAGGCGGGAGTGTAACAGTTTAGACTATTTTGGCATCGCTTCAGGTATTGTATTCGTCATAACTTTCTTATTATTCCAACAATTTTCATGAATTAAAACGCACGGAACGCGCACGGAAGTGTGTAGTATCATCATCAGCTGACCATTTCCTGATCTTTCCAACCAGTTTCACAAACACTTCGACAAAGTTTGAAAACAGCACCGAAATTGGCGTGGTAAAGTTGACATCACTAAAAATCTTACTATTTCCAAAGATTTTGGCTTCTTACTAAGCTGTTGACGCACGTGTTATAACGGAATATAGTCCATTTGAAAATTTCGGAACCTAGAAATTGTGTTTACTATAAACTTTTATTGTTGATTTGTACTCAGAAGGGGTCCTACAACAAATTCAGGTTGGTTGCCAAGTTGAATTCAATTAATTATACAGCATATAATTTAATTATGCTCGGTCGGTATGATATGAGATTTCGCGAGTTAATTATTTTGTTGGTCAGCAAAAATATGTCATTTTTAGGAAGCTAGCTTGAAATTCAAGTTAATTCAATTAATTATGCTAAAAATTCAGCTGTATTCAAATTTAATTATGCTTGGTCGGTATGATATTATATTTCGAAAGTTTCTGTGTACAGAGATCAAATGTTGAATAACTATGTTTTGTTTACAATCACAATTAATTAATGGATGTCTATGTGTGTTATATCATTACAAAATATAATTGCATGACAAATATTTGATTCATCTGGGTTTTATTTGTTTATGCATTACCCTGAACGTTTACGGAACCGATAACCGGACACGAATGTACAATAAATACAGGATATCCGAGTTTGAAATGGCGGCCATTTTGAAAACCAAAATGGCCGTCATCTCAAAATATATTCAACGCATTCGGTCATTATTACTTGTAATAATGTGTTTTGGCTGCACAAACACAACACATAATTACTTTCATGTGAAAATATAGATGTCAATGACGGCCATTTTGAATTTCAATCTGGCGACCATACGCCCTATAGAAAAACATGGAACCAACCCCATTTTTTTTGTATTTGGTGTATAGATGAAAAAAAAACCTTGGTTCAAATAATGTAGCAACAATTTTCACAATACCTCAAATAACGACATAACACTATACAATATGTCCTAGTGGATTTTGAAACATCTCGGGAAATGGCTAGCCAATCAAATGGCGCGCCACGCGTGTAATGTCCGCGTTGAGTGCTCGCTAGACAATCTCACAATTGTATCGATTTTAATGTCTTAAATGTAGGAACACCTATTCTATCGGCATCAGTAGATTGCTATATGTCTCCTGAATCGATAAAATCCGAATTTGTAGTTTGTGGTTCAAAATTGATGATATAATCGGTCTGAAAGCAACGCATTTTGCCAAATATTGAAAAAGCGTTCATTCTTTGGGTATTTTGACAGTATAAAGGGGTCCGAAAGTTCGGTACGGTGTAGATACTTGTAGATTTCGGTCGTGTGTAATGACTGATCATTAATAGTTGCACAAAACTATGTAAATTACAACAAAAAAAATCCACCCAAATCTACACAAAATTCATCAAAATACCAGCGACATAGCCTCCATGAATGGACCATCAACATCCGTCTGTAACTGAACGCCGTCTTCATCAACGCTGTCACACATATCAAGACCCGTCTCAGTGTGATCAGGTCCAACAATAGTTGTGGATTCAGCTGGCTTCCTTCTCTTCTTTTCTTGCTGCCGATCATATCTTGATGTAGATGATGCACGCTTTTGTCCGCCCAGATTAACTGATGGTGCCCAGTTTGGGCTAAGATGGTCATACAACTCTGCCTTCTTTCCTGAAACATATACATGATATATATTAAAAACAAATAAATACATGTGTACTTGTCTGATATTGTAACTTTGCACATTTAGTTACAATATAATAACCTATTTTTCTTATTTCTTCTCGGAAATATATGTTGCATACACAATCTGAACATTCTTGCTGAGACGTTTCAGATGAGTGGTGACAACATTTACATGCACTGAGGAGAACTAAAAAAGAAAAGGTGTACTCTTATGAAATATCACTGAAATATTGACATGACAAATTTTATACATGACATGCGCCCACTTTGATGAAAAATATTTACAAAATTTACAATATCTTTCATAAATAACATTGAATGGTGACAACATGGTGACATTCTGCATTTGCTCTGAGAATTTCATCAACTTTTGGCATGATTTACAGAAAATATCGCAAAATCTGTAAACATTTTTCATGAAATTCCACACAAACTGCAATTTTTTATTGTCTGAGGTCCATCAAAATACACCAACCATCTCGCACGTCTTAAGCATGTTAAGTACAGTGACAGCGCGGGTGTCAAACATTATAATTCAGTGGGTGGCCGCAGCGCTCCAGATAAGGAATTAGTAATTGAGTATTGTTACTTTATCAGTTCTGAAGCAATTGGGTATTTCAAAATTTTAATTGGGTAAAATTAAATCACACTACTGTTTACACATCAACAGACAGCAATTATTGAATAGTTTGTTTCGAAATGAAAACATATCTTGGCATTTCATTAGAATTGTCTCATTGGATGTGTTTTCATGGAAAAATAAGAAAAATATTCTATATTGTGGTCTTTTAATTGTTTTCTGCAGCATGATAAAGGTACCACAATTGTTCTCCTTGCTTTTTGATACTCACTACTTCTGATTTCAATTGGGTTTTTGGCAATTTTAATTGAGTATTTACACAGGGGTCCGAAGTTGTGCTGGGAAAAGTGTACTGAGTCCGAATCGGTGGGCGTCTTAGTCGGTGGGCGTTTTTTCTTTTTAAAACTTTAACCGGACACACGTACGTACGGACGGACGTACGCCAAAGTGCCGACTATATCGCGCTTTCCGCAAGCGGGCGCGACAAAAACTTTAACCAAACATTTCAAAGTAATTAGACCTTGACATTGGGCACAGGGGCCGCACGGGAGGGGGTAGAATGAAAATATAGATGTTGATAAACAGCCATGTGAAGGTTGAAGGTAATGGGCAAAGCATGTGCATAGATATAGTACATGAACAAACTTTAACCAAAAACTTAAAAAGTAATTAGACCTTGACATTGGGCACAGGGGCCGCACGGGAGGGGGGGGGGGAATGAATATATGGATTATCTTGGATTCGTCTGGCTGTGTGTGTGTGTGTGGGGGGGCGGGATTTACATTTACTGATGCATAAGTAAAAGAATGAGCGATTTATAAAGTTTAACCATAAATAAGCAACAAAGGAACGTACATACTGGAGTTACAGATCATTATCAGCCCACTTCAGCATGTTTTTTATTAAATTGTGAAGCTGCTTTCTCTCGTATTAAACTGTAGTGAAGTCACGTGACATCACACCGTCACGTGAAATGATCTTGCAACGACAATGTACAAAATGGAGACAATACTATTATTTTGTACATTCAGAAACAAAAATCTGGAATATTTTGATATGCAACAGTAAATGTGGCGAAAAGTAAATATTAAGCGAGCATTGTCAATGCGCGAGCATTGTCAATGCGCGAGCATTGTCAGTGTCACCTTCACTCTACTTAATGACGGCCATTTTCTTTTGCCTTATTTAGTTCCTAGTTTAATCAAAACTTTCCCCAAAACATCTGGCATCTAAGAAGGGCCGTAATGGCTCCACATTTCTCTCGGTACAGAATAAATATACTGCAGGGACAATCCACACTCGTATATTGTTAATTAACAGTTTGTGGCGTATATTCTGGGCGGTATTTATACTCAAATGAACTTTGCAAAACATATTACCTGTATCTGGTTGTCTATCTTCTCGCAAATGAAGCTGGCGCGCATATCAAGATCACGTGATCGGCAGCTGTTCGATTGATTGGTCAGCTGGGTGAGCCAACATTGGTCCGGTCCAATCAAATCACGAATAAAAAATATCACGCTTTGTAACGAATAGAAGGCAAGCCCCTAACTTTAGTTTACCGAACTCTTGTTCAAACGTTCATTTAAAGCCAAGTTACCGAACTAGTGTAGTTCAAACGTTTATTTATAGCCAAATTGTGTTATTTCGCTATATTTAAAGTTTTAAACAGAAACAATGGCCAAAAATGAAAAATGATCCGGTTGATATAGTTTGGAAGTGATACAACAAATTTCGCGTTTGTAGATTACCGACTATAGGAGAAAAGGGTGGTTACAAACTTTTTCACAAATCGAGGATAACCAATATATAGCCGATCTATAAATAGATCGGCTAATAATAATACGACATGCGATATGCTGTTCGAGTCACAGCTCCAATAGCCGGTGTTGATGTAACATTTCACCCACACATTAATTAGTCAATTGTGGTCAGAACACACCAAATAGTTTTACTATATAACTTAACCTAATCCCACTCATATCGCCAGTCTCTCATACTTTCACTAGTGGGTGGTTGGTCGGGCGAATGTGATGGTGTAAATTAACGGCGGGGTTCCTCCTTATAGTTCTTCCTTACATCTCGTTGTGTGAAATGTCCATATTTCACTCATGCATAACGGCACTCGTGAAATATGGACATCTCACACCACTCGATGAACATATATGTCATATTCGTTGCAAACATATGAATATCTTCTATAGGTTCACTTATTCATAGGAAAGAAACATTCAACCTCGTAATGTTTCCCAATATTGTTATCCACTCGCCGGTAGGCAAGAGGGGATATAACGTTAGTCCATGTGCGTAAGTACGTACGTGTGTATGTGTATGCGTTAGTAACACCTTTCATATTTCAATAACTTATGAACCGCTTCACCGATTTTGATAATATTTGGCCACAATGTGCGTCTAGTGATGGTGCTTCGTTTTGTATACGACATACGTCCGAACGCCCAAGGTCATTGAGGACTTATGTTCACATTGTTTGTAAGGCAAAACCGATAAATTGGCAAGGGCACGTGACGTCACGGGGTCAGCAGGCAGACCATGTCTATTTTAGCCTTGTAGGGCCGGTTGAAAATAGCCAAAATTGACTGCTTTTCTGAGGGCGGCGGGTGACTTGTAAAAATCACCGCCTCTCACAATCAGTTAAGGAGGCTCTTGCAACAAGTATTGAAAAATACTCGCAAATGAAGTACAAATCGCGCGCCACAATAAAAATTCAGTAACCGCATCAGATGTGTTCAATTCATTTTTGACAAAGTTACCCCACCCACCTATTTTTGGCCAGAAATTTCAACACGACTGAATTTATCGGAATTGTTTTCATGAAAATATGAGGCACAGATACCGTACTTTGTTATGTCTTGTTCTATCACTTGTAACACCACACCATTTTCTGAAAATGATTTCAAAGCGGGGTCATAACCAGCTCAAATTTTCGCTACAATTGCCCGAAAAATACCTTAAATTCTGACACGAGACCGTACCGGCGAGACAGCATAGCATGCGCCATTTTCCAAGATGTCAAAATCAACCGGAGCTAACATTCAGTTTCGTAGAATTATGAAATACTCTAAAAACTACACCTAGTCAAGCCTTCCAAAGTCAAGAAATATTCATAAACCTATTTGTCTCGACACACTGGTGTAACTTACAGGGTCGGTAAAGCTAGCTGCCCACTGTCCCGTGAGACCTATGAACTGAACCACGGGATCCTAGCCAATTGGGTTGTATTTATAGGTTCTGAAACTGTACCACATGACGCCATTTGACCAATCCTGCCGCCACTTCAACTTGATATTATCTTTAAAATCAACCAAACGGGAATTTAACAGTCTGAAACTTTGTGTAAATGTTCATCTTACACATTAATTTTGATTTACAAACCAAACATCGTGAATATCTGATTAAATAGCCTTAATTTTCCCAAGATCAGATTTGGCAGATCTGTTAAACATGGCCTCCGTCAGAGAGAAATCATGAACATGTCACTTGACAGATTTGGAATATAAACAAATATAAGACATGTAGGCATGCCAGATGTGGTTCATAGTATATCCCTCTTTACAAGAAATAGTGAATTAGCTATTGAAACACTTCCATCATGCTAGAAATAAGGCTGCCAGACACTGCCAGCAAGGTTGTCAGACATGTTTGTCAGTCTTTCCACAATTCTGTCAAGCTGCCAAAAACATTTTCTATGACCATACAAGCTATCAGGCATGTTTTTCTTAGTGAAAGTGTGAATTATATACCTTAATTACCATTACATTAGCTACATAGTGTAGATATGTAAATAATAATACCATATTTAGCTTGTCAAAATGCATATACCCCACCCACTCACTTTACATGGGGGTCATAATTACACTCTGGTTCTATTCTGTTACACTAACTCCTGATAGATTGGGAAATAATTTGAATTACAAATTGGTTGACTGGTGAAACAGGCGATTGAAAACCACAATAAATGCCATATTTGTAAACGTAAAGCGTATTGATAGTTGATTCATTTTGATTGACCAGTCTGGAGCAAGCGCAAGAATTATTGTCCACTCAGCTCAGATGGTAGAGCGCTCGATATATGCATCGACCTTCCTGCCTATCGTTCTTATTATCCGAATTATTAGCTCGGATTTAGTAACTATATGAAAATTCTCAGTCATTGCAGATATGCTAATGAGTTAAGTGGCGGTCGCAGTGTCACTGTTTGCGGGTTTAACTTTAGAAAAACACGCGGTACTACGCCATAAAAAAAGTAGTTCAACAACAGTAAAAAAGCGACGTTTTTCTTGAATGACCAATCAGATTAAAGCTTACATTTTGAACTTTACATAGGTCAATGGCTCGATAAAATCCGACATTGGACAGCGAAATGATGATTTTTGACAGTTAAATACTGTTTTAATCATCTTGAGCCATCGACATTATTGATCAGTGTCCATTTTACTTAAAAAATCAATTAATCTATAATGAATTTAGTAAAACGGTTCGCGCGGAAATCCAAACTTTCCAAAGAGGTGCTAGCAATGTTTTGATAATTACACGTCGTGTGTGTTAGCGCATACGCTGCCGAAAGACTTGCACTTGACGTTACACAGCATATACAGTACGATACACTTCACAAAGGAAACGTTGTCTTGAGTTTGAATAAGGATAATAATTATCTCTAGAGTATTTGTATTATGAATTAAAAAAGTATATTTAAATAATTAGATATTAATTTAAATAAATATTTCGGCATCATTTACTCAATAAATTAAAATTGAATGTGTAGCTGAAATGAAAGTGAAAGTAGAACGTTTTTGTTAGATCCTCCGGGTTACAAATCGCTGAGGATTCCTATTTGAATTGGAAAATGATATGAATTTTAAATTTAGGAGACTGTGACAGGAAAAAAGGGACTGATGACATATGTCACCTGTCGTGTTCCATGCATGACTGCTCGTTCTTGTTTGTAATTGTTGTAAAATACATAAAGTTTAAACTGTGTATACAAAACTATACATATTTTCATTCCATACCACACTCATGCGGCCTTCATTTCCAAGGTCAAGGTCAAATTACTTAGACATTTGCATCCGTACGATTTGCCTTAACGTTTTTTTTGCAACCGTAAGTCAGATTGACTTCAAACTTCATATACTTCCTTATCATCATCCATATTTTCATTCCATACATGTACAACACCCATGTGGCCTTCATGTCCAAGGTCAAGGTGAAATTACTTTGAACAATCATGTTTGTCATGATAAATATTGTTTTTGCAGCATTGATAATATATACTGATTCGACGAATATATTGATTTTAAATGGGGTATATATGATTTTTCGTGTGAGATATTAAAATTGTTGCCATGAAAAAAAACAATATTATTGCAAGATGGTAACAGTACTCGGGTGTATTGCATTGATTTTCAAAAAGTAAACACCTTTTCAACAAATACTATTTTTGTGTTTTCCAATATTGGTTACCATGGTTACTATGGTAATGCATATATATTTCAGAACAAATTAATTCTTAGTATATGTGTCCTCCACAAGCACGTACTGCGATGGATTTCAGGACTTTCAGTCCTTTGATTATTTATTCGTATGCAACTTTTCGTATGCACATCACGCAGTCCGATCAGGCAGGGCTTACGGTGTTCACAATTCATTTACTATCTAAACACATCTTATACATTGCTTCTGTATATATATCTATCAAAAAAAAAAACGTGAAACAAAACAAGGATTTAGACACATTCAGAACGTGTTATCTGTTTGCACAATTTTGAAACGACAGTACGGGGGTGGGGGTTGGGGTCTTGTGGACACATATTCTGTGTTCTGGGCCTCCCAATTCTCGGTTCAATGTTTGGTTGGCTAAACCCACCCACACGTCGTATGTCCGCCGCCCCAAGAGCGGGGAAGATATTAGTTGCGCGTATACATTTGGTCGTATATGACTAAGACGATTTAAATGACATTATGCAATATACAATGTACGTATATATCAGTTTTCAAACAAATATATAATAAGGTTTCTATAATCTACATTAAATAATGTTAATACAATAAACGTATTAACCACAGCAAATATCGGGAACCATGAAGTGAGGTACACAATTTAATAATACAAAATAGGACAGTGGTGGTGCATGCATTTCCCATGGCTTGAAATTGTTGGTGTGATACCGATTTGAGTGCCTGTGCTCACGGTAACAAAAAACGTGACAAATTGATTCAGAATATGCCTGAACGTTGTATGAATATATTTCGAGTCAACATTTGTCACATACATGATGATGCATCGTCATGCTAATGTCAGTTTTGAATTTTTAACACACTTGCTTTACCTATTATGGTTCAATATGGAATCTACTGTGACCTTTACCCTCGCCACTTTACCGGAAATATTTAATAGCTATGTGATAACGACACCCTTGTTTACACTACTAATTTTGGCCACTGAAACTCTGTTTACATCAAGTGACCAACAGGTTCATTGTTTTCTTGTAAATGCTACATATTTGCTGAAAACTGGTGTTAAAACACCCCAACATGTTTCTCAAGTGGAATTGGGTAATCATGGATCATGATTTGCAAACAAACAGTGTCTGTGGCCTCTAAACACCCGTACTATTTGTTATACCGGACTACCTTTGCGAATTCGCACCATTTGGTATTCTCTAAGCTTATGGCTATTCGCTGCTACTTTCATTTTTAATTTGGAATATGATGTTGTGGGACCTATTTCCCCATAACATGCACTCATTCTGTTCTGGATATTCACTAATTAATATTTTTTATAATATAGGTTTAATTATTGTTAAGAAATATGAATTCAATCTCCTGTGACTACCCTTGCTTGCAAATGCTGATCCATTACCACCCGATTTCACTTGAGGAACATGTTGGGATGTTTTGAACAACAATGTTCAGCAAATTTGTAGCATTTTAAAGAAATGACTGAACCTGTCGGTCACGTGCTGTAAACCAAGGGGGACATGACGAGGTTGAACTTTTATTCCTTTGAAGTAGGTGAACCTATTATTTTATTTATGCAGATCCAGTACAGATATACTGCATGTCATGTTGAAGTAACTCCCACAGCATCCATACGAATAGTGAAAGTATGAGATACTTACATTATTGGATGGGAATCGGTTCATTTATATAGTAAAACTATTTGGTGCATTATAACCTCTAAAGCAACGCCTTGCAGGATGGATACATGTACCAGCATATTACATCCTTCTAGGGAGAACTATTTTGAGTTTTAGCAGCGCACCTGGCGCAATTATTGTTGTCAAGGAGTGTGGCTTAGAGAGCTGACAAGAGTATGACAACACAGGGATGCAATAAATACTAATGGAAGAGCGGATGTCACTAAGACTGAAGCATCAAACACTCAGAAATTGAATGTAATAAACACAAACCACATTACTCCCGTGCACAATGTACGGATGACTAAAGCATCAAGCCAAATGTAATTTAGACAAACCGAAAACTACAGCCAATAAGATTTCAAATGTCATATACACAAATGATAACTAAAATGCCATGAATGTATGTTGTAATGCCATCAGCAGGAAAAAGCCCCAGGATACATAGAATTTTAATAACAAGCATAGAACTTGGAATGTCATCTGCAAGCAAGCATCAATTATGGCGGATATTACCTGACAAAACAATAGACAACATGTTCCCATACCCTGGAACCGGTTCTCGCGTGGTGACCTTATGCGACCTTCCTGAACGGTGATGATCAGCTACACAACATGTTTCGTTGTATTCGTATCTCGTATGCAAACGGATAATAGTGAGTATGTGTATTTGGAAGTGTCGGGCGACGGTCCGTCTGTCTGCAGGGGCGGATCCAACATTTTGGGGACGGGGGGGGGGGGTGGTCCTATTTTCGAGAGAGTATGCTAGGGGGTTCTAGATGTCCAGAAATGCACTTTTCTGTGTTTTACGGCATTTAAATTCAGACTCCCACTGGTGGTAAACTGTGATCTATGTAAACTTCGTGGCTGAACGGGGAGGGGGAAGGTTGCAACACCGGACCCCCCCCCCCCCTTCTAGATCCGCCCCTGGCTTGTCCGTCCGCTGTCAAGTAGTTTGATGCGGTTGAGTTGGGACTACATGCACGTTCACTGAAGGGATCGCGGCATGTATGACAAAAGTACGTAAAAGAAGAAACATTTTCAGTACATATTTATGAAAAATCGTCAAATCGTGACTCAATATTTCCACGTGGAATACACATCGACATCAGCTGCTATTCCCGCCGACATCAGCTGCTAGTCTATGAACGCCGCTGAAACCAATGATCGACCCTTGGAATTGTCCACCGTCAATATGACGTCAGCACTCATGGTGTCTCGCATAACGAGTCTTAGTAAAACGAAATATGGTCCTTCCGTCTGGACAAGAAGATAATCTGTGAATTCACAACAATTATTTAGCATGGCTGTTTAATTCCTGTGAACGTTTCCTTTGCCTAGTATATATGACAATTGCCTATACCAGAGTCGGTAAGCCAGTTGATAGCTAAACAAAGTTTATATGTCCATATCACATGCGTACACTTGACGGGCAAAGAAAGTCCATTTTTTATGCCACCGGGTTTCGAAGAAACGGGTGGCATATAGTGTTTGGACCGTCTGTCCGTCTGTCCGTCCGTCACACTTTTCGGTTAACCACTTTGTCACAGTTTCTTAAATATGCCGCATCCGCGTTCGACAGACGCATTTCTTGTTGTATATGTAAACAAACTGCTATTGGATAAATGGGCGTTGTGATAAGTTTAGTTTCAAAATATGATTTTGTGATTTAACATCACATTTTGAAACTGAACTGATCACCTAATTATGCAGTGAATATAATTGTGTTGATGATTTAATATGATACAAATTAAGGACTCGTCCTACCCCTGACCATCATACATGTATGATTCAACATACTTGCTTACTAAGTGTGATGGATTTGTTATGTGAACATTGCCTTCGTTATTGTATACTCTACGGCACATGGGGTTGCTATGTCTTTGTGTGTACAAGCCATCAGTCAGTTTTACCTCTTGTGGCGATTGACACATACCACAAGTATTATGACATACATGTGAATACACTTTGGTGCAATATCTTCCAATGCCATTAAAGAACAGAGTCCTCTGTGTTGTTTTCATCACACTTATATACACAGTCTGATTTCTGAAGAGTTTGTTAACCCATTGTTATTTTGTTTTGAGAATCCAGTAATAATGTGTAACAGTAAGATAAATACACAGTGTTGTAGATGTACACCTGTATTAGCGTACATACTGTGTCAAATCCAGTGACATGCGAGCAGTTACCTGAGTGTGTTCTCACTTGTGTCTACTTGCCTGCCATATGAGTAAATATGGCGTTACATGTGTGTAACATATATATTGAAGATACATTGTACATCAGATTTAAAAGTGGGCACATAGAAATTTATGTTGACTGATTGGAGAAATGCTCAGATATCTCGCCTTTTGCATAAGTTGCTGGCATACTATATATAGCACGCTTTGTCATATCTGTCTATGATATATTGCACCAATTGTTATTATTGTTACTGTCATATTATTTGCTGTATGTGTCAAACGCCCGAAGTGGCGACATTATACGATGGCTTCTACATACAACGATGGCGGATATGGCTATTAAATGTACCAATTAGCATACAGTAACAAGAGACTGTGTCACATATGTTATGTTTATATATAACATCACTCTCACGAAGCAATTAGCATTGAAACCAAATGATTCTTTCTATTGATGGCCTAATTCCTTAACCTCGTGAACTGATTTCATAAGGAACTCGGTAAAGCCTCGTTCATTATGAGATAAGAAAACTCATTTAATAAATTGTAAACCGTGCCACACATAAGATCCTCTATGTATTACTTTAATCATTGCGATCATTAAGTTAACCATATTTACCCTACTGATCATAAAGCCAACATTTGCAGCAAACACTGTATATCCGGAAGAGCCGGCTCATATAACACGCCGTCTCGTCAGGATCAGCAGCATGTGTCAGTATTGGTCAGTTCTAAAGCACTATTAGGGTGAAGATGCCAATGATGGATATTTTGGGGTGAAAGGGGAACACATATAATGGTAAATCGCTTTTCGTGTTCATAGACGACACGTGAAGCGGTCAGTAGAGCATGGAGCTCCACCCCACTTCCACCAAATTCCACCGACCCCTTCATATGTTATACCATGGCTGGTACAACTGCTAGTCATATTGTACAATGCAACTTCTCTAAACCGGCCAATCTTGCGTCATCGATGTGTTAAATAATGATCGAGTGCACTGCGCAATATCTCTGATGCATATCGATACATTGCACGCGTGTCAATGCTCATACATCGGAATTACAGGGTAACCTCTTTAAACCGGACACCCTGTGTGTCCGGATTAGAGAGGTTACACTGTACGTCTTCGTGCAAATTAACAGAACGGAGAGTTTCTCTCATTCAGAGGCTTCATTAGCTATATCGGCATGTATTTCCCGATCAATATGGTGTATACAATTTACCTGCTGCGGTTGCCAAGGGTACGGAATGTTATGGGTATGTGGACAAATCTACGGAACCCAGCAGGTGACATAGATTTTTTTATATTAATTCGTTCCCACGAAATAACAATTCGTACCCTCAATTTAACAATTCGTTCCCTCAATTTAACAATTCGTTCCCTCGAATTAACAATTTGTTCCCACGATAGAACAAATCGTTCCCTCGAATTAACAATTCGTTCTCACGAAATGACAATTCGTTCCCTCAATTTAACAATTCGTTCCCTAGACTTAACAATTCGTTCCCACGAATTAACAATTCGTTCCCTCAAATTAACAATTCGTTCCTACGATATAACAATTCGTTCCCACGAATTAACAATTCGTTCCCGTGGGAACGAATTGTTAAATTGAGGGAACGAATTGTTAATTCGTGGGAACGAATTGTTAAATTCAGGGAACGAATTGTTATTTCGTGGGAACGAACTAATAAAAAAAAAAGTCTACGTCCCCTGCGGGGCTCCGTACAAATCGAAGTATTGGAATTACCTGCAGATAATTCAACCAAGGACAGTCATGTCAGATCGAGAGACGTTCGTGCGTTATGGGGTCATTATCAAAAGCATTCAATTGAAAGTTCGTCTTCGTGGATTAATTATCTCAAAGAAATAATGTAGCTAGCGTTATTTGTTACACTGAATCAATTTGTGTCGTCTCAGCGTTGCTTGATTTGTATTGAACATTTGTTTCTCCTCCACGATACTTTCAGCACAGGGTACCATTATCGTGTTTAGTTAAGAAATATGTGTCTGTGACTGGAGAAATGGGGCGTATGGGATTTGTGACCGATGTAGCTCCTGATAAAATAACACTCATTACGCAAACACGTCTTATTTGGAATTAATAAATCACTGAACTACTTTCGGCAAGGGAGATAATCAATATCACGCGAACTATTTTCATACGAGCCAAGTGGATTGTTCTGTTTATGATTAGTATATATAGTTTTAAGCTATCTCCTGTGATATATAATGATACATTACTTTGTTATGTTATGGGTACTAATACATGTTGTTTCAATAGCGTATCTCTGAAACGGTATCGTTGTAGATGGAGTTGCAAATAATTTAATAATTATTACGTTCAAATGGTTGCGTAATACTGATAGCACTTCTGTATAACTGTGATTGCCGTAAATGGCGCAATAGCCGACTTCAATGATTTAATTACCGATTCCCGAAAGGGTCGGGGGTTCAAACCTCGACGTGGTATTTTTTTTTTCTCCATATATATCATTTTTGTGATTTCAATATTTTCACAATTTTATAATTTTAATAAAAATACCTATAAATTGATAGAAATTTACCAACAATGAAAGTGTCTGTCTTTAAGTAATATATACACAGACAGTTTGTTACTGTTTTTCTAAGTGTAAGTAATATATACACAGACAGTTTGTTACTGTTTTTCTAAGTTTAAGTAATATATACACAGACTGTTTGTTACTGTTTTTTTTAAGTTTGAGGTACTGTCTATACCATATAATGTTTTACTGTCCCAAAATCTATTTTTTTTGCTGTCACAATTAATTAATTTTCGGACAGCAAACATTTTTTTATGAATTTGAAATAATTATTGTCCTCCATCTGCTCACAACACTGTTCGAACTGCGCCTGTGGCTACCACGACCAGAATTCACTGGCCGCAAACACAGTAGCCATCGGCGTCTATTTATTAAATTATTATTTTTTATTTTATTTGAATTCCGCGTGAACGCTGCATTTTGTGTCAACACCATTTACAGAAAATATTGGTGATTTTCTAAACGAATATCGGAGAAATGCGGCAGACAGTAAATATATTTTGTCAATTTTCAACACCATTTACGGAAAAAAATTACTGATTTTTTAAAACAATATCGGCACAACTAAATACGGTGATAGAATTTTTGTCAACTTTTCAACACCATTTACGGAAAATATTACTGATTTTCTAAAAACAATATCGGCGAAGGTGTACTGAACTACTCTTTATTTTAAATAACCAGCTGTCTAATAGATCTGTGTATAATCGAGAGTATATCGTTAATTGTCATGTTGTCTCCGACAGTGAGGTGTTGCGGCACACATCAAAACAACACGTCAATTTCAAAACATTGCCTAAGGGTCACTCACAGCTGTGTGGTGTCATCAGATCAACACCTCGTCACACACAACTACGCATTATCGATTTTTTTACCTACACAAAGCGACGTGTATTTACAACTAGATATGTGTAATGTGTCGGGTGTAGCCAAAGACCATACATACATTCGTAATTAGTCACAGATGTAGCCTTAAAATATAATCCATTTCCTTAAATTACGTCCGCAAGTTGACAGATATTTCAGAGCAGACGTCATCGTAATTTGCCGTTATTTATTTCCAAAATTAGCCATATATTCTGTAAATGGCGTTGGAAGTTGACAATAAATTAAGACCAGATCAGTACGTTAAATCGCTATCAATGACAACTGACGATCCGATGAGAGAGTAATACCGTTTACGCGGATCCAATGTTAAATATACATCGTTATTTTTTATGACTTTCGTACTTTTTACCGAGAAATTCAAACCGTTTCCAATTATTGGGGAAAATAATATCATGATTAGCACACCGTTTCACTAAGCAGCGGTCTATTGTTTACACTGGATTAATGGCGGCCCCATGAGGTCTCGGGTAAATCTTATTTTTAAATAATACGACTGTGGCTTCTTCCTTTTAGTGATGACCATGTTCCAGCCGTTAACACTTATTTAGCAGCATTATTTATGTAGTTAGTCTGAACATTCTGCAGAGAAATTTGAATAGGACGGAATCGAGCGTTGTTTAAACTTAGTCCTGTTCATATGCACAGGTCAAAATATGAACTGAAAATGGCGCTTTGTGTGACAGAAATCCGTACGCGGACGAATAAAAAAAATATTTTGTTATAAATATCACATATAGCGAAACAGCGGTAGCATCTACTGTTTTAATAATATGCATACACATTGTAATTGATGTTTAATAGTGATATACTTATGAATAATATACGATACTATGGTTTATACTCCAGCACTATGTTTTAAGGCTGTGTGATTTGCCTCAATATAAGCTGGATTAATTAATACTTATATTCATGAGTAGTAGTAAGGGAGTCAAAATGATACCACTTACCGTGATATCATTTATAACCCTCTACAATACCCCCACCACCCCCGAAAAGCAAAAAATTGGTTAACGAGGAAAATTGCCTCCCGACAGCAAATTTATGAATTTTTGGAGAAAATAATTTTGAAAAGAGGGAGTCAAAATGATACCACCTCCAACCAAAAGTTGGTGGTGGTATTGTAGTCCCAATTATATTGGTAATTGACTTTTGAAAAAAGTCGAAATCATTCATGCAAGTACAATAGTTTATATTCCAACACCCCATTTTTCTTCTCCGATATAGCTAATTTATTTCGCAGATCAGCAACTAATTCTACCAGCTCTAGTCTACCACGTTCACCTTTAGCCACCTGATAGCGTAATTGCTTATGTCTACAAAGAGTTTGGGCACTAACGAATTTACAAGGGCATCTGGGGCATTGAAATTGTGGGGGGACACAAGGAAACTTTCTACGTCTCGCTAGATGCCTTCGTAGATAGTCTTTACACGTAAACGTCTTACAACAAGTCACACACTCCATTATATATGTATATAACCTATGAAATTTATCTGTTCAATTGGACGTGAAAAAAAACATGATGTAAATTTTTCACGTCCAATTGAACAGATAAATTTCATAGGTTATACAAAAGTATATATACAAAAGTATATACAGAAAATATGATAACGCCAGAAACAAGAGCAGAAATAGAAAGTTTGAGAAGAGAAGCCGAATCTCTAGGGATTACTTATAGTAAACGGTTGAGAGTTAGGGGGTTGACAAAGCTGATAAACGCTACAAAGAATAAGGTGTTTATGAAGCGGTTTACCCGCGCCTATAAAAGAGGGGCATTTAATGATATATCCAAAGCGGAGGAAGTTGGTAACAGAATTAAAAAAGAAAGTATTGCGGAGTTAAGGGCTAGTGTAATAAAACCTTCAAGCACCAATAATTTGTCTCAAATTAGACGCACAGGTGACCAAATAGCAAATAATAAGAAAAAATCTCTCGAAAAAGGTGAAGAAATATTGGGGGCTCACGATGAAACATTGGAAAAGGTAGAAAATGGAAGACGGGTAGTTACATTATCCTTTCGTAAAAACATTGGCATTAACGGGTCTGAACGCATGTCCGATAAACTCGCTCCTTATATAACAACCAATTTTTATTTGAGATATTCATATTCTTACAAGCTAGAACATATGGAGGAAAGTAAAAATGGAAAACCTGTAACTATAATAATGCACAAAAATCTCGGTAGCGAACCACTATCATCAATGAAAACCGTTAAAAAATGGCTGTCAGATAAGGAGCAAACACGAATAATGTCCGATAAAATAGACAGACCAAATACAAAGTGGAAGTTTGTAAGATGGGTAGAGGTTTTCGTAAAGCTAATACAGGGTAGTAGGGCAATAGATTTGGGACTACAATCCAAAGAAGCAGCAGGAGGAGAACTTCCAGAATGGCTAAAGAATAGAAAAAGGTATGTATTCTTTAGATAAGTATAATGACGACCTTTGTCTGTTCAGGTGTCTAGCTATGCATATGACAGATAAAAGACCCGACAGATGTACAGAAAAGGCGAAAGAACTTAGTAAGCAATATTTTGGTAGTAATGTGGTTTCACCAATTCCTTTTTCAGATCTGAAAAAGGTTGAACAGTTTTTTAAAATCGGTATAGAAGTATATCAACCCACCGAATGTAACGTATGGTGGTTGAAAAAGGTACCAGCACACTATAAGGCAATAGGTAATAAACCAATGACAATAGGACTGTTTAATAATCACGCATTTCTGATAAAAAAAACCTTAAAAACCTATCTAAAATTGACGCCTGCGATAATTGCAAGCAGAAATTCACGAAAGCGAGTAATATGAAGAGACACGGACCAACATGTATGAAAGGTGAGACAAAATTAATATGTGATGGTAATTATTTAGAGCGCCCGCGTTCGTCGTTCAAGAAAGCGTTCTACCCAAAAAGTTCTAACAGTTATGGGGCGATCGATTGGATGTACTCTGTGGAAAAGCGGGAGGGAATTCACATTCACCACGAACAGTGTGGACACGGGGGTGAAAGATGGATTTTAGGAGCTCCAGTAGATGGATACTGTACAGAAACCAATACCGTATATCAATATCACGGCTGTTACTGGCACGGGTGTGAGATTCATGCAAAGCATAGAAAAGAAGAACGCGCATCCACTATGAGAAGAGATACATTTATTAGAAGAAGCAAAGAATACAACCTAGTAGTTATGTGGGAATGCGAATTTCAAAGAACGGGTAAAGACATAAAGATCGGTTGCGACACTACTCTTTATCCATATCAGATAGTATACGATTTTGAGGCATATCTCAACCCAGAATTTGAAACTCACGGTAATAATCTAGAGTACGAAGCCGAGCACGTTCCGGTAAGCGTTAGTATAGGAGATAATTTCTCAGGAACAGTAACTCATATTTGTGATAAAGATCCCGCAAAACTTATAGAAAAATTCATAGAAGATTTGAAAGTCAGGGGAAAAGCTATAAGAGAAGAAGTGTGGTCAAGATATGGGTTTAATACAGAACATTTACGTAAAAACCAAATCGCCAAGATCGAACAGTGGATAGAGCAAGTACCGGTTATAGGTTTTAACAGCAGTAAGTACGATATAAACTTAATAAAGAAATACCTAGTAGGCGAACTGGCATCAACAACAAAGAAAGTAATGGTCGGAAAACGTGCAAACGCAACAATATTTCTATTTACTCCAGAGTTTTAGATTTCTTGATTGTAATACATTTATCTAGGACCTGGTGTAAGTTACGATAGTTGGATAAAAGCCTACGAATGCAAAGGACAGAAATCTTTCTTTCCTTATGAGTGGTTCGATTCTCCAGACAAACTGGATTACCCAGGACTACCGGATATAGAGAATTGGTTTATTCCAAACTATCTGGGAAAATGTTAATAGATGAAACAGAATTAAGTAAATGTCGTAGAATTTTCGAAGAAAATAATATGAAAACTTTCAGAGATTGGTTGAAATATTATAACGATTTAGATGTTAGCACCGTTCCTAGAAGCGGTGGAAAAAATGTGTGAATTTTATAAACACAGAGGTGTGGATATTTTCAAAGATGCGGTAACACTACCTGGAGTAGCTATACAATATTTATTGAGAGGAACCATTAAAGAACAAAAATCTTCAAAGACGATTATACCGGAGGATGCTCTATATGCACCAAAAGAAGAAACATACGAAATGATGAAGGACGCTCTAGTTGGCGGTCCATCAATTTTTTTATATACACGATATGCAGAAGCTGCTGGTGTTTCAAATATTAGAGTGGTTCCAAACCTTGCAAGGCTGTTTTGGGGTACGATGCAAACGCGTTATATTTATCTACGTTAAATAAAGAGATGCCGTGTGGGAGAGAAACTAGACACCATATAGATACCCCACATAACCCTAAATTTATTAAAAAGTTTTGTAAAAGAGTTTTATCTGAGACTGGTTTGGGTTTGCGGAGGTGGATATAGAAGTTCCACACAACTTAAAAAGATAAGTTTTTCTGAATGTCCCCAATATTTATAAACAGAGAAGTAGAGGTTGATGAAGTTCCCACACACATGTTAAAATATTTAAAAGATACCGGCCGAACAAAAGGAGATGGAAAAAAATTGGTTGGATCTATGACCGCCACTAAAGTATTGCTGTACGCGCCACTGTTGAAATGGTATTTAAAACACGGCCTAGAAATAACTGGAGTTCATCGTGTTATAGATTATATTAGCGGAAAACCATTCGAATGGTTCGCAAAAGAAGTTACAGCCGCAAGACGAACAGGTGATGTAGAACCAAATAAGAAACCAGTAGCCGACATAATTAAATTATTAGGAAACTCGTGTTGTGGAAAAATGATAGAGGCAACGGAGAGACATGTAAATACGACATACGGTATACACAAAACGAAACCTGTGTTGACAAAGCATTAAGATCTGCATTCTTTGACGATTTGGAAGAGATAGGAGATGCGTACGAAATATCTTCAAGAAAACCCAGGTGTGCGGTAAAGAGACCATTCCATTGTGGAATAGCGGTTTATCAACTAGCTAAATTGAGAATGTTGGAATTTTACTACGAATTTCTAGACAAATAAGTAAAAAGAGAAGACTTTGAATTAATACAGATGGATACAGATAGTATGTATATAGGAGTTAGTGGAAAAACGATAGAGGAATTGATTAGACCTAACTTACTAGACGGGTTTGAAAAAGAAAAAAAGAAATGGTTGGCTTGGGATAAATGGAGCGAAAGAGAGCCCGGACTTTTCAAAATGGAATTTAGCGGAGATAGGGCGATAGCGTTATCTAGTAAGTGTTATTTTGCAGAAAAATTTAATTCCACTAATGTTGATAATTCTAAAGAATTAATTAATAAAAACTCTGCGAAAGGAATGTCCAAGAGAACTAACAATTTAAATTGGGATAGATATAAACGAGTACTAAGTGAAACTACAGAAGATGGAAAACACATTATAGATGTAGCACAAAATGGAGGATTTAAAATGAAAGACGGCGTTATGAAAACGTACTGTCAACAAAAATTAGGACTCTCGGCATACTACGATAAAAGACGCGTGTTACCAGACGGAATACATACAGAACCTCTCTAATGATTTATTTAATTAATAATTTTGAAAAATATTAAGAAAATTAGCAATCTAAAGAATCTGACGATCCGGGGGTAGCTGGGTGTCAGAAGGTACCATAAGAAGTTCTTCGCGAACAAACCCTCGAGATGGCCATCATCCAAATAATAGAGCACGGGCTCATCGGGTTTGGTAATAGATCGATCTAGATGATATACATTGAGAGACCACACGGGATCAGTAGCACGGCGGCTGCCACCTTCCAGCTCTCCCGGTTGATAGAGGTACCGGATGTCAATATCTGATGGAAGCCGTTGCTCCTCTAAACCAACGGGTCGCCTGCGCGAGACGGCAGAGGGCTTGCTCGTCACCCTTTTAAACTTGATAGCATCTACAGGCTTCTTACCTATCAATCTGGTCATCTATCCGTTCAGTGCGGAGACCACGGCGGGCAGTCTGGCCACCCACTCGGTCGATCGCGAATGAGGGTCTACAAGTTCTTTGGCGTATTGGTGTCCGAACAGTCTCTCAGCCAGGGTTCGATTGAAGCGCTCCACGATCCCCTGGTCCTGGTGGATGTTGACGCGGCCGCGTCTTACAGAAACGTCGTGCTTAGACAATAGATGGGAGACCGCGCCCATGAACTCGCGGCCGGGATCGACCTGGAGAAGATTCGGCCATTTGAGAGGACTCCTCTTATATATTCGGGAAAGAGCCTCGGCCACCTCCTTAGACTCTTTAGTGGCCAACGGCTCAGCCCCCTTATAACGACTCGCTACGTCAACGATTGTCAGTGCGTACTTGTACGTCTTGCGACCGACGCGATCGTGAGGGAGAAACAGGAGATCCGCTTGGTGAACTTGGTTCGGCACCGGCACGTCGAATTTCGGGCGCGGAATATTGTGAGGCGCGGGTAAATAGATCTGCCAGATGGCCTGCTTCTTGAGCCATTCCTTGACAGTGTTTTCTGAAACCTTGGTAGCCGCCGCGAGGTTCTTGATGGCCGTGAGTCCCTTCCAGTACCCGCGGGGGCTATAGTATGTGTTCGCTAGCTTGCGCGTTAGGCGAACCGATGGTTTGGTATCAAGTTTGCGCGTGTTCATCGTATGTGATGTATTCTAATATATCGGACAATCTCCAACATGCCCTCGCCAGATCGTCCGGTAACTGCATCGTTAATAATAAACCTTTGTTGGAAGTACAATTATGATTGGGGGTTAAGTTCTGAAGGAACTTAGGAAAATCTAATTCATCCAATCCCCCGGGATTGGTGGAGGAATCTAACATCCGCTTTGCGAAAAGGGTGGCCGCTTTTTCGTCCTCGCGCCACGTCTCGAGAGAATCTCGGGCCAAACGAATCATACCCTTTGCACCAGCTATACGGTGTTTAAGGGCAGTGTAGCCTACATCAATCATAGCAAAATAAAGTTCGTCAACTGACATCGTTCTATATATATATATATATATTTATTTAAATTAATTAATTATTAAGTAAAAATAAAAATTATTAATTAATTTAAAATCTCGATTGGATATAGTAGGTGACGATACCCACCACACCCATTCCCACGACGATGAACGCGATCTCGCGGTCTTTTTGGGGCTCTGACGGTACATAGAAATCTGAAAGTTGGGTCTCGCGATCCAGTCCCAATTTCATTGGATCGAGACTTTTATGTGGATATGCCAGCGCGTATTCGCGGTTGGCTTCTTCAACGTTCTGAAAAGTTTGTGCGGCGTGATTTTCGCGGCGAAGCTCTTCGTTGACCCAGTCCAGATGGGCGGTTCGTTTTTTTGACCATGCTTCCTTTACGCTATTGAGTTGTTCTACAGCTAAATCGTGACGCTTGCGCTCCTCATCCACGTTCGAGCTTCTCATTTTAGAGAATATAAAGTTGCTACCGCTGAACGCCAATGCGTTTACAAGCGCACCACTTACTATTACTGCGATTGAAGCCATTTATTTCCATATATTAACGGGTAGAATTCCAGCTTTAATTAGATAATCTCGGGTTCAAACTGCGGCCGCTACATCCAAGGTCGCGAGCCCTATGTCTCTCACAGTAAAGTCCAATTTGGGAGCGGACCCTCCTAGGGCCATCTTTGATAGTCGAGCATACCCGATACTGAAACCCGATATCACCACGGCGTGATAAAGCGCATTCACTATCATTTTACAATCTTGTTCAGCCATTATAATTATTGCATATAAAAGGGATCGCGATCAATGTTTAAATGGGGCGCATCCAATCGCGATTGGTGTTTCATAACTTTTTTGGATGAATTGATGGGGGTTGTTTTTTCGATAAGGATTGGTGTAATAGGGGGTATTTCCACACGCACAGGGCACCAACAACTGCCAAACCACCACCAACAACCCAACTCCAATTCGTGAATTGGGGTTCAATCGGATTCGTCCAACCTCGATTGGGTGTTGAGTGTGCTTCCAATTCGTGAATAGGGGGTGTTGTTGTACTCAACACTGTCGAACCTGATTGCACTGTCTTCCGATGTTTTTCTGTCTCCGTCCCCGATTTCAACGACTGTTTAGCTTCTCGAAGCTCGGCGAGTATTTTATCTTGTTTAACTTTTCGGGTGGCAGCCGCCGCCCTCCCAGCTGCCTGCCTTTTTGGGTTTTTATGTCGTGCAACCCCCAACTCCCATCGCGATTGGGTTGGAGGATCAATCGGAGTTGGAAGTGCTGCAATCGGGTTCGATTGGGTTGGAGCAATCCCCAACGCTGTTGGAGATTGCTGTTCCGTCACTCTCGCAGGTGTATCTTGTGTCATCATTTATGATATCAATATTAGGGCTTATAGTTCGTGGGCATATATGTCCAAATTGACAGTGTTTACCCGTGGTCAACGCAGTTGTCAGCGGAGCTAAGTACATTCCAAACTTGTGATAAATTGAGCAGCAGGCTGTTCTAAGAGTGTGACCTATGGGAAAAGGGTCAGTCTCTAGATCGTCAATCAATCCCGCGGTATTTGGTATAGGGAGAAGTATACTAACGGCGGTTGCGTACAAATGAATAGCCGCCGATCCAAGAGTTTTTGTCATCTCCGCACCTAACCTCGATTCGTATCGCGCATACATTTTATCGATCTCCGCATCTGACATCTTATCCACCTGAAAAACTGAGAGACGCCTACCGAGATAATGCTCCGATTGTCCCCCAGCAACCAGCGCAGCTAGCCGCTCTCGTCGCGCCGCATTTTCATTTTCATTCGGAGTAGTTGCACTCAACCCAATACCAACCGCCGTTGGAGTTGGAGTTGATCCCGATTGCTCTGTCGGAGTTGATGTTTCATTATCTTTGAAGGTGTTGGCAGTCGGATTTGAGGTTTCTTCCATTAGCTGATCGAGAAGTTCGTCGCAGTTCATTATTGCTAATTTTCTTAAAATTAATTTAACTATTCTAACAAGTCTCATCACTTTAACATATTGCCATGCTCACCACCCGATACTTATGATGACCATTATGCTCGCAACAAAGCTCGCAGCGGAGCACCAAATTGTTAACATTGTTAACCATTGTTCAGCATTTGTTCAACATTTGTTAAGCATTTGTTCAGCATTGTTCAGCATTTGTTCAGCATTGTTCAGCAATTGCTAAGCATTGTTAAGCATTTACTCGGCAGTTACTAAACGAGCTTTAAGTAATTGCTAATTAATTATAAAATTAATTAATTGATAACTTCGTAAGCAGTTGGTTGATCAGTCTTTAGCAGAAGCTTGGCGTGCTTAGTTTCCGAAAGCATCTGTCGAACCTCCAGGCGCTCCTCGCGCGTTGGGATAACGTCGTTCTCTCGAAGACAGTCATCGAATGAGTCTCGGTCCTTGCAGTGAAAGAGGGCGACCCATTTCGTTTGCTCGCGCAGATCCTTGAGGACGGCGTTGTACTTTTGAGTGGAGATCCATACGCTTTGCCTAGCATGGCGGCCAGAAAATGCGAGCTCGGAGAGCATGTCCTTCCTTTTGGTCATCGCCGCCTTGGCTGAGCAATCGTCAATCACGTATAGGGTGGGCTCACCCTGGAATCTTTGGTATAAACCACGCAACCAATCGTGAAGTCTGTCGCCGGGGTCAATAACGTATATCTCAGGATCGTCCAATATCCACTGGCGCCGCTGATAAGTCTCGTTGTGCCGCACAGTGGGACACAGGATCACAATGTGTCGAAAGGCACCGCGGTAGGACCTCTCGAGCAAGTCGAGGATGAAAACCGTTTTTCCACATCCTGTCTGCCCACATATTATGGCAGAGTGAGCATCTCCAATTGTGAATTGGTATTGATTGCTAAAATCAGTAGATCGCTGATACGTATCGACCATCTTCGATGTTGAGTTGTGCGAGTTGGTATTCAGGAACTCCGCGAGGGAGACGGCCGAGAGCTGCAGGTCTTTGGCAACCGCGGCAACCTCCGGAGAGCGCTTAGAGCCGGCAGCAAACTGCTTCATTACTTCGTCCCACTGCTGGTTCACGCGAAGACCCGCGCTGTAGAGTTGATTGGGGACTCCCTCGATCGTCACCTCTACCTTCGTGATTTTGGGTTTATAGAATCTGTCGGTTTTTCTAACACCGAGCGATAACCGAGCCTCCTCGAACAGCATCAGTATACCTTTCATCGAGCGGGCGGGTACGTTGACGTTAATATTCCACAATGTGTCGCTTTTGTCTTTCGTCATTCTTTTGCGATGGTGCCGAAGAACTCGGTCGTAAAGTATGGCAACGCACCCGACGTACTGGGTTCTGATCAATCGCGCGAGTTAGGGCATCGTGACCATGTCGTACTGCAGCGAAACATTATCGATCGTATACGTCGATAACATGTCGGTGGCTATGAGAACTCGGCCGTAGTCGTTGAACGTTAGTTCGTATTCGAGGCGGTCAGCCAAAGCACTTTGATAGTAGGGCATGTGACTCTCCAGCAACTCAAAGTCGAGCGGAATGGAGAAGCGGTTGCCGTAAGCGCCGCGACCGCGTTGTCGCTCACGTTGTTATCTGACTTGTTACCAGCCCTGATTCTAAGTTTGGTTACGTTCTTATTTTTGCTGGTGTCAATAACCTGATAACAATGGTAGACGTCGCTGTCATCGATCGACATCACCTCATTACCAGAAATCTTTATCATGGTCTTCTTGACTATGGCGCGACCCAGGTTCTGAACGACGGTTCGGTCCTCTTCCGTCGACGTCAGCGAAATAGTGAAAGCGAGGCGAACAGTTCCCGGCACAATGGCGTCCTTAGCTCCGAGGTTGGGGAAGCGGACCAAGAGCTGCTGGTTCTGGTCGATCGTCGATGGGTTGTTCGTAATAACGACACTCTGTCTCACGCCTTTTGCCCCGAGGGGCTCCCGCAGTCTGCGGTTTGGATTGAGTTTGCGACCGTATTGACTCGAAGACATAATTTAGTGAATCTATATTAAACCCGTATGGTTTTGTCTTTAATACATAATTAATTTTAAGAAAATTATAAAGATGGATGAATTTAACATGGACCAGTACGATCTCACTACGGACGACCGAGACGATTACCTCGATGGTGATGATGATGATGATAATGACGAAACACCCTTGATACAGCCTCCAGTTCCAATCCAATCACAATCTGGGGAAATAGGTGGCGCTACCAACACCATTAGTCTAAGTCAGGAATTAGTCGAATCCGCTGTAAACGACTTCTACAACAATTTGGCAGACAAAGGTATGGTCCCATCTGTCGGCCGCGACTACTCCAAGTTCGAATTGGATCTGCGTGGTAGGTTGCGACTAAAAGCATCAAATATCCCGATCGTCAACACGATGACCGGTAAACCCCTAGCGCTGAGCACCATTGCCGGAAGCCAGGGTGGTGGCCAACTCATAAGGAACGAACTCGGATTCCCAGATTGGAATAGGGGTAAAATAATTATGCCTACCCGCGCTGTAGAGGCCCTACATTCTACCGACGAAACGATGGCGAAGACGGCCGCCGATATAGAAACTGTTCAGCTCAGCGAGGTCCCTCGTGTAGCCACCGACGCTATTCGCACAATGGAGCTCAACGAAAGCGAGATAGACGAAATACTCAGGACGATGAATGACCCACCGTTATCTTTTAGCGAACTCCGGGGACTCGATAAGGCTATGCAAACAGTCAGGGGCGAATTGGTCCATAACCTCGCCAAACTCACTGCGCTGGATGGACATATCGCGCTAGAAGAAAGGAAACTGGAGGAAGCCCGTGGCGATAGAGAATCTACCGAGCGAATCACCGAACGCCTGCGGTCGTTGCGGGATGAAAGAGAAGCTCGCTCGGAGGCTGCATCGGCTGACCGTGAGGCTCTCCGCACCCAAATAAGTCGGATCCGCGAAACAATCTCGAGGGTCCTGCACGAGGAGACGACACTCGGTGAGCGTCTTCGCACTCTGTACAGAGAGCAGGGTGTCACGATAGCAAGCATCCTCGTTGCTATCGGTATGACTATATCGACCATAGTTCTAGCTTTCACTGGTGGTGCGGCGCCACCACCCGCGCCAGCACCCACACCACCACCCGCGCCATCCGGCGGAGCCAAGGAGTGGGTAAAAAAACAACTAAAAGCCCTCGCCAGTCTCCTGGCTAAATTAGCCGAAAAGGCGGCTGCCGCACTACCTGGACTGATCGGGAGTATCGTTTCTTACTTGCTATCTATATTAGCAAAAACGGCCAGATGGCTCGCTAAAAATACTTGGGCTTTAATCGTGGCAATCGCCGGTCTACTACTTTTACTCTCTCGTGAGTTCCTAAAAACAAAGCGCGAGTAGTCTGATCGCCACGAGGGCGATGACGAGCCCTAATTTCTCCTCCTCGTGTGTTGTGCTTCCAATCTCGATTGGTGTTTCCGCTCCTGTTTCAACATTGTTGATGATTGGATTGGGGGAACTCGATGGTGCATCCAATTTGTGAATTGGGGGTACTGGGTTCAACTTCAATCCCGATTGTGTTGAGGGAGGTGTATCCATTTTGTGTTTTGGGGGTTTTATGAAATTGGTTCCACTTACAACCTCAACTTACAACCGGGTAGTCTCGTAGTATCATATTGCACGGCGCCATATAAAGACCTATTCCAAATACATAGTCTACTGGAGTGCTGGCATTCTGTAAAACGTCTTGATAATTCTGAATCGCCTTCTCCAGGTCCACCCTAGCTGAGATAGCGTCCTCTACAAGTGCCAAGAATTGTTTTTGTGCATCAAACGCCGTTCCCGTGCCCAGTATAGAACTGCGAGTTTGCTTCTGTGCGCGAGGATGACCCTGACGTACGTGCGGAATGGAGTCCGTTGAGCGAGTGTAGTAACCCCGGCCTGCGTTGTAACTAGACCCGTATCTAAACTATAAATGTAACCCCACACGTCCTGAAACCTCAGCAGCCTGCTGTATGTAATCGACGTGAGCCCGTTTCGGAGGTAACACTTTACAAGAAACACGCCACAGTGCCGACCTCCAGACACTTCCGGCCCGAAAGTCATAGTCGCGTGGTCAAAATTCCCGGCGTTCTGACTGACGATGTGGTCGCCGGAGTGATCGTGTCTAAGATCAGTCTGCGTCAAATTCCCGGACTGGCCCCGAATGAGAACGTCCCCGAGGCCGGTGCTGGTAGGAAATGCTTTCTGTCTCCAGTCCGCGTCTTTTGAAACGTTAAATTCGTTACACAGTCTTTCAAACGCCATACGGTCGTATGCGTTGGAAATGGGATCCCAGGCGTCATCTTGAGGTAGTGAAATACCTAGTTCTTTGAGAATCCTCCTAATAGTATAATACACGTGAAAGTTGTAGACACTTCTGAGTATGACATTCTTGGATGTCAGATGGTCTTTATGTGAAACTCCACACCCGGCTGTTGCGCACCATACAGCGAAATTTATTTGGTTCTGCCTAAACTGCATCGGTGTTGCTTTCCACCAGTTTACCGCCTCCATCGTAGTAATCTTGGGCAGCCTATATTGTTCAAAGATGTTAGGCAAATTGGTGGTAAAGCCACTGTCCGGTCTAACCGTTACGGTTGGGTGTACAAGGTGGTTAACAACGTCTTTTTGCGTGTAGGTATCCATTGAAAGATATTATTATGTTTGCTACTATCACTAATGTTCAAAAAGGGAGTTGTGAACTTCAAAAATTAATAGACAACTGCTGCGGACAACACCGGGTAGGCCTTAGATCAATCACGTTCACGGTCGGGTGGAAAAACGTTGAAACGGGCTATACTATCATAGCCTCAGAGCCTACACCTACAGGGGGCTCCGGTAGTAATGCAGAAGTGCTTAGACGCCTTCAGGAAGCAAGTGCCGTATTACGTCCTGGCCTTTGGGGTTCCAGAGATGTCCAAGCTTTAATCGCGACGCGTCTTCCTCGTTTGGCCACTCTCTCAATCTCAAAAGCCACGGGGCTTGCGACATTGTCTGTTGATAAAGAAATACAGATGTCCGCGGGGTTGGGCTCAATGTTATGATTTAATTTATATCACCCTTCCTACGAGGGTTTTAAGAAGTTTAAAATGGGCATTCACGTAGGTGATAATCCGGTGGACTTCACCTCCACGAAAACTCTCGGGGTGCACCTAGATCGGGTGAACACATCGTACAACACGGTAGACGGCACTCCCAGCACATTACTGAAAACCGTGCCCGCCAGCGACTGTTTCTTTGGGGAGACTGTGACCTTAGACTTCCCACACCCCGAGATGAAAGTTTTGGAATCGGGACACATCCACGAGTTAAAGATTTCTATTCTTGATGATAAAGGGCGAGTGTTGAAGAACGATTACCCGATTTCGGTCGTCCTAGAAATTTCAAATTAATTAATTTTAAGAAAATTATTTAGAATTAAACGCATGTTCGTAATTTATATATATATATATATATACATATTATCAACATTATTGAAAATGAGTATATACGGACCAGGTAGTTCTTCCGATTGGGTGACAAATTCAAAGAATTTGGAACCGACAGAAGGGGGGTTCATCCCGACAGAGGGCGACTTTTTAACTACCCAAAAAACAAAGGCCTTGATCAATAGAACTATATCGGTGGCCACGGACGAGATTCACAAGAGTCTACTATCACAACTTAGAGAATATGCCCTGGCTGTGAATACACAAAGTCGTGAAGAAACGCATACGGAACTAAACGAACTAGATGAAAAAATAACCGAATTTCAAAAAGAGGCCCGGTTGGGGATTGATAAAGTCCGAGAAGACCACCAGGCGGCCCTTACGGAGGCCTATGATGCGTTGCGCTTAGAGGACTCTCTCATCAGAGAAGCGGCACTTAGTGAATTAGACGGGAAAATAACCAAATTTCGAAAAGAGACCTGGTCGGGTATTGATAAAGTCCGAGAAGACCACCAGATGAACCTTGCGGAGGCCATTGCGGAGGCTTATGATGCGTTGCGCTTAGAGGACTCTCTCAGCAGAGAAGCGACACTTACTGAACTAGACGGGGAAAATAGCCGAATTTCTTAAAGAGACCCGGTCGGGGGTTGAGGGGGTCCGAGAAGACCACAAGGAGGCCATTGCGGAGGCTTATGGGGCGTTGCGCTCAGAGGACTCTCTCAACAGAGAAGCGGCACTTACTGACCTATGCGAAAAAATAACCGAATTTCGAAAGGAGGCTCGGTTGGGGGTTGAGGGGGTCCGAACGGGTATTGATAAAGTCCGAGAAGACCACAAGGTGGCCCTTGCGGAGGTTTATGGGGTGTTGCGCTCAGAGGACTCTCTCATCAGGGAAGCGGCGGTTGCCGAACTAGACGGGAAAATAACTGAATTTCAAAAAGAGGCCCGGTTGGGTGTTGAAAAAGCCCTAGAAGGCCACCAGGCGACCATTACGGAGGCTTATAATGCGTTGCGCTTAGAGGACTCTCTCAGTAGAGAAGCGACACTTACCGAACTAGATGGTAAAATAACCGAAGTTTCCGATAAACTGAAACATGCTCGTAGAGCCGCGACCAAAGCGCTTGAGGAGACCGCTGAAAAGGTTCGTGCTGAGGCCCATACCTTTATCGGGGGGCTTGCCGGATTGTTAAAAACAATGAAAACGCAAAAACGTGTGATAACAGTTTGGGCTGAGAAGCGGGGCTCATTGGTTGAGGGGCTCCCTGAATATTCGTTTGGTGTCAAAGCGAGTAATAAATGTGGGGGATACACCATGACAGCTCCAGGTACACTTCTCCGAATGGCGGTCTGCTCGGTTAATGCTAATGGTAAACCTGTGGGCACGGTCACGATAAATCTCGTAGTAGATGGGGAAGAACGGGCAATTGTAGTCACTAAACCCTCTGGAGATAGTTCGTCGGTGGTTTCGTTCGCCGGTTGTGATCTAATTAGACTTTCCGAAGGTAGTGTTATTAACTTTGTTACGAAAATCGCTTACCCAGAGAGTTCTTCCACTATTGTCTCATTGTTAATTGAACTTAATTTGTAAATACTAATATATTGAAAATCATGAACGAATCACCGCTTCCAATTGTCAATACCACTCCATCAACACTGTATGCAATTAACGAAAGAAGTTCAGATTTTAGGTTGAATAATATCGTCGCTATGCAGGATATTTTAGTCAGAGAATATAGAAATAGAAAAAGACACGCTAAAAAATATAAGCACGCGGCGAATATAGCTGAAGCATCTAGTACAGTTCTGGCAAGTTTATCTGTAATGAGTGGTGCGGGGACTGCTGCAACACTATCTACAATTGTAACGGTTCCACTTGCAGGGGTTTTGAGTGGAATTACCGTTTTATATGGAATACTTTGTATGGTAATTAGGGCGTCGGGTGGAAAACTCGAGAAAAAATGTAGAAAACATGATCCGTTCTCGCGAGGTCTAAGAAAAATAACATCGACGTTATAGTGTCCAAAGCGTTGGCTGATAAGAAAATATCAAATTTAGAGTTTGAATCCGTGGTGGAAGAAATGGGGAGATATGAAAAATTAAAAAATGATATTAGAATCAAAGCACACGCCACCATGCCCAAGCTTGAGTGTACTGATTGGGATAAATTTAGGGTAAAACTTGGAGATAAAGTCGGAGGAAATTAATATTTTTATTAAATAATTAATTTTATAATTTTCTTTAAATTAATTATAAAATTAATTATATTGGTGCAGAAACAATTTATTAATTAATTTTAGGAAAATTATTAACATTTAAAAAAAATAAAAAATGTTTTAGGTCCCACCGAGGCTCGAACCCGCGCCAGCAAAACCCTGACTTTGTTGGTGAAAATAGTTGTGTTTTATTTGTATTCTTATATTAATTAATTATTATGTTTTCTATGTAATTATAGGGGATGTTCAACTTTAAATTATTAATAATTTTATAATTTTCTTAAAATTAATTATAAAATTAATGAAATAATGAACCATCCGTAAATTCGTTAACCTCTCTAAGTGTTTATAAATAACCTGTGTACACACCGCCTGTGTAAATCGATAATTGTACAACACAAGGTAATGTTTATCATAACAGCCTTCGTGGTCGTGTGGGTTAAGGCGATACTCTATAGAGACGAGGGTCGTGGGTTCGCGCCGCGGTTGGAGCTAAATCTTTTTTATTTCTAGCCCTACAAATGTGGTCGCTATGGTAAACAACTGCATGACAACGGCGTTCCTATGAGACCGCTGGAGGTTGATGAAAAATAATTCCAGATAGCCAGTTTACATACCTTCGATAAGGAAAATACACTCGACTATAAATTAATTAGTAGTTTTTTTTCTGTTCAATAATAATTTTTCAATATCTTTATAAGCGATATCGTAGAAATGTATATTCGTAAACGAATCGGTGGGTTTTAACAATTTTATATAATACACCCTAGTTTCATATCCGATACGCATTATCCGTCTTAATGTTTGTATTTGCCTCTTGTATAGTTCGCATAATTGTTGGTATAATATTGTAAATGCAACGTTTTTATCGGAGCGTAATAAATTACGCTGATATTTCATGTATTCGATATCGCCTAGTGTTTTCATTTTATAGAATTTATATATAGGACTATAACCACCGTATTCTTCGTAAAATTCTTCAACACAGGCATTAAAAGCTTTCAATTCCAATTGTATTGTATTATCCATTTTCTCTAATAATATTTTATTATAACCTATGAAATGTATCTGTTCAATTGGACGTGAAAAAAACATGATGTATTTATGGCACCAATATATTTTTCAAAAGTCAATTACCAATATAATTGGGACTACAATACCACCACCAACTTTTGGTTGGAGGTGGTATCATTTTGACTCCCTCTTTTCAAAATTATTTTCTCCAAAAATTCATAAATTTGCTGTCGGGAGACAATTTTCCTCGTTAACCAATTTTTTGCTTTTCGGGGGTGGGGGTGGTGGGGGTATTGTAGAGGGTTATAAATGATATCACGGTAAGTGGTATCATTTTGACTCCCTTACTACTACTCATGCGCTTCATGAGAACATCAATACATTTAAAATATACAAATATTATTTAAAGGCGTATCGATATGATACATTTTAATAATATAAATATTGAAAATACACGCTTACAACATAAGTTATTGATCGAAAATAGTCACTGCATCGTGACCTATTTGACCGCATTACCTATTGCGCGGGTACCTCATCATACCCCTGTTTACATAGGTAACTGGGGGTTTAGTGAGGTATGCTCGCTAATACAATGTTTGCGTAATGCCTGTAGCCTGGCAACTATATATATTATTATATATATCTATAATATAAGTTATTGTGATTCTACACAGTATATAGCTTCGGACGAGTAATATGACACCATATTGACTTTGTAGCGTCACAATAACGTATTTGTCATAACGTCTGTATATTTTTCAAGAACTTAGTTTTATAAGTGTATTGGTGCATGTTTAACTTCATTAAAATATGGCGTCAAACGGCACGACGTCATGGCGTTACAAATATGACGTCATCCAGACATGAACGAGTCGGAATTCGCGAAAAACTTTTGTTTTCTTAGTTATAGAGAATAGTAGGTTAGTGCCGTGAATGGGAAAATAAATCTGGCGAGGCTTAGGAAACTTGATGGGCGAGGCTTGCCGAGCCCATCTTGTTTACGCGCCGAGCCAGAACCTACTATTCTATTTATCCCGTCAACATTCTAAAACAGCATTTAATCAACTTACTTTAGCCTTCAAAAGCGAGATAAGTTAGAAGCGAATTGCATCAAAACTCATTGGAGCTCAGAACATAGTGTCACGACTCTGTGTGGTAGCGCGGTAGTGGCGATGAATCAGTGACAGGTTAAACATAAAGGAATCAATCAGTAATGGGCTAAAATTAGTAAAACAGTTACATTTCTACTATTTATTGCATGAATGAAGGAATTAATAACTAAAATATGATAAATATGCTAGTTCCTTGTACAAATACTAATAACTACTTTTAATGGGATGAAACCTAAAACAATGGTGTATCAATACCTTAGAATGTCTTATTACCTAAATGATAAAATAGTCAAAAGCTTAAATTTCTATCAATGCCAGAGTCTAAATTATAATACGAGTGTTCCCAGTCAATTGCAAAGTCAATTCTGCCGTAGTTCATTTACGTGCTTTCTTTTATACCCCATATTCTGCCAGGCAGAACCTGGTGGAATACGGGATAAAACTGCAGAAAACGGCAGAATTCGGATTTCCACTGCGGGAATCCGAAAACGGATTCTGCAGAATTATGCTAAATCTGGCGTAAAAATTACTAAATTCAATGACCCTAGTTCTGTTTTCACATGTCTTATGTAGAAAAGACATTAATGGAAATTATCCTTGGCGAAACATATCTGAGCACAGAAAGTGTAATTATAATCTTTTGAAGTCGAGTGACAGCTGTCAAAATTATTAGCGTTCTGGCAGAATCGAGGGTTAACCGGAAACGAACTTTCAACTTCAGAACGAGGCTGCCCAGAAAATCCAACATTATGACATGTGAAATTTATGTCAATAAAACGGCCATTACGCAAACACGTCTTATTTGGAATTAATAAATCACTGAACTACTTTCGGCAAGGGAGATAATCAATATCATGCGAACTATTTTCATACGAGCCAAGCGGATTGTTCTGTTTATGATTAGTATATACAGTTTTAAGCTATCTCCTGTGATATATAATGATACATTACTTTGTTATGTTATGGGTACTAATACATGTTGTTTCAATAGCGTATCTCTGTAACGGTATTGTTGTAGATGGAGTTGCAAATAATTTAATCATTATTACGTTCAAATGGTGGCGTAATACTAATAGCACTTCTGTATAACTGTGATTGTCGTAAATGGCGCAACAGTCGTGAGGTTAAGGTCGCCGACTTCAATGATTTAATTACCGATTCCCGAAAGGGTCGGGGGTTCAAACCTCGACGTGGTATAAAAAAAAAATCTCCATATATATTATTTTTGTGATTTTAATATTTTTTAATATTTTCACAATTTTATGATTTTAATAAAAATACCTATAAATTGATAGAAACTTACCAACAATTAAAGTGTCTGTCTTTAAGTAATATATACACAGACAGTTTGTTACTGATTTTTTAAGTTTAAGTAATATATACACAGACAGTTTGTTACTGTTTTTTTAAGTTTGAGGTACTGTCTACGGGTAACTGTCTATACTGTTTATACCATATAATGTTTTACTGTCCCAAAATCTTTTTTTTTTGGCAATTAATTAATTTTCGGACAGCAAACATTTCAAGTTTTTATGAATTTGAAATAATTATTGTCCTCCATCTGCTCACGACACTGTTCGAACTGCGCCTGTGGCTACCACGACCATAATTCACCGGCCACAAACACAGTAGCCATCGGCGTCTATTTATTAAATTATTATTTTGTATTTTATTTGAATTCCGCGTGAACGCTGCATTTTGTGTCAACACCATTTACAGAAAATATTGGTGATTTTCTAAACGAATATCGGAGAAATGCGGCTATATATTTTGTCAATTTTCAACACTATTTACGGAAAAAAATTACTGATTTTTTAAAACAATATCGGCACAACTAAATACGGTGATAGAATTTTTGTCAACTTTTCAACACCATTTCCGGAAAATATTACTGATTTTCTAAAAACAATATCGGCGAAGGTGTACTGAACTACTCTTTATTTTAAATAACCAGCCGTCTAATAGATCTGTGTATAATCGAGAGTATATCGTTAATTGTCATGTTGTCTCCGACAGTGAGGTGTTGCGGCACACATCAAAACGACACGTCAATTTCAAAACATTGCCTAAGGGTAGGTAACAGCTGTGTGGTGTCATCAGATCAACACCTCGTCACACACAACTACGCATTATCGATTTTTTCCCCACACAAAGCGACGTGTATTTACAACTAGATCTGTGTAATGTGTCGGGTGTAGCCAAAGACCATACATAAATTCGTAATTAGTCACATATGTAGCCTTAACATATAATCGATTTCCTTAAATTATGTCCGCATGTTGACAGATATTTCAGAGCAGACGTCATCGTAATTTGCCGTTATTTATTTCCAAAATTAGCCATATATTCTGTAAATGGCGTTGGAAGTTGACAATAAATTAAGACCAGATCAGTATGTTAAATCGCTATCGACGACAACTGACGATCCGATGAGAGAGTAATACCGTTTAAGCGTATCCAATGTTAAATATACATCGTTATTTTTTTATGACTTTCGTAGTTTTTACCGAGAAATTCAAACCGTTTCCAATTATTGGGTAACATAATATCATGATTAGCACATCGTTTCACTAAGCGGGGGCTACTCAGGAAATGGTGATCACACGGTCTATTGTTTACACTGGATTAATGGCGGCCTCCATGAGGTCTCAGGTAAATCTTATTTTTCAATAATAGACTGTGGTTTCTTCCTTTTAGTGATAACCATGTTCCAGCCGTTAACACTTATTTAGCAACATTACTTAATATGTAGTTAGTCTGAACATTCTGCAGAGAAATCTGAATTGGACGGAATCGAGCGTTGTTTAAACTTAGTCCGGTTCATATGCACAGGTCAAAATATGAACTGAAAATGGCGCTTTGTGTGACAGAAATCCGTACGCCGACGAATAAAAAAAAATATTTTGTTATAAATATCACATACAGCGAAACAGCGGTTAGCATCTACTGTTTTAATAATATGCATACATATTGTAATTAATGTTTAATAGTGATATACTTATGAATTAATATACGATACTATGGTTTATACTCCAGCACTATGTTTTTAGGCTGTGTGATTTGCCTCAATATAAACTGGTTAATTAATACTTATATTCATGCGCTTCATGACAACATCATTACATTTAAAATATACAAATATTACTTAAAGGGGTACCGATATGATACATTGTAATAATATAAATATTTAAAATACACATTACAATCGCTTACAACATAAGTTATTGATTGAAAATAGTCACTGCATCGTGACCTATTTGACCGCATTACCTATTGCGCGGCAACCTCATCAAACCCCCTGTTTACATAGGTAACCGGGGATATGGTGAGGTAGGCTCGCTAATACAATGTTTGCGTAATGGCTATTAATCACTAACTGGTGGCTCAGAGATGTTGCGATCGGCGTGGCTAACAAGCATTAACTATGTTGATGATTATGGATAACATAAGGTAAGGTGACAGTTCATGAATTGCTGATAAACTCTGTAATTACACTAACTTCGTACAAGCATCCCACCCACTATGATAACTGTAAAGCGCTGAAGAAAGCATTTTATACCTCAATTACTGGGGTCTAACATTACTTTTCGCCCTTTAATGTTTGTGCCCTCACAAACATGATAACACTATGACGAAAACAAAATTCCTCCTTAATTATGTAAATATGTGATCCGTACAAACATCTTAACATTACTGTTAACCATATAACGTTTCAATATTACATGAACATTTTTGAATTTGCTTACAAAAATCTCCTTAAACCCTTAAAATTCATAAACAATGGTGCACCATAAACCATTGCAAAAGTAGAAAATAACTGTGCAAATCACTAGCAGGTATATTAACAACTCTGCTACAAAGATGGTTACAAATCCGTAATTGTTTTGAGAACAAATCTGTAACTGTGTTGGGAACAAATCTGTAGCATATTAAAAAGTTATTTTGGCGATATCACAGGTCAATGCCATGAAACAATGGTAAATGACCAGTGCTATATTGGGTCACAAATTAAATACACGCGCTTTTCCCGCCGTCAGTGAATATTTGCAATGTATGCCTCATGTAATATGAATTTGATGTACCCAACAGGGGTTACACAGTTAAATATAAAACACATATTAACCAGGGTTCTACGTTCATCAATCAATTGTATTAACATTTATAACATGGATTTGACGTAGGGGCTAACTGTACTTTACGGAACGGAACGGAACGGAACAAGAAAATAATTCAAATTTCTATATAGAATAATACGTCAAATCCATGTTATAAATGTTAATAAAAGTGATTGAAGAACGTAGAACCCTGGTTAATATGTGTTTTATATTTAACGGTGCAACCCCTGTTGGGTACCCCACATCTTGTTCCGTTCCGTTCCGTAAAGTACAGTTAGCCACTTCCTTGTAACTACAATATAACCAATTCTATACCATGTTCCAAGACACATACCGCACATAGTAAAGGTACTCATAACTGCAAAAATTTCACATCTCTCTTATTATAGTATGTATATGTATGTGTGAATGTAACAAAATAAATAAACAGAGAAAACTGGTTAGCAATCTGAATAGCAATTTACCGCACTAATCAATGTATCTATATGTGCAGGGAACCCAGTATGCTTCATGTTGCATTATTAAACCTATTATTAAACCACCGCTGCCACCAACAACTCTGTCACGACTCTGTGTGGTAGCGCGGTAGTGGCGATGAATCAATGACAGGTTAAACATAACGGAAGCAATCAGTAATAAAATTGGTAAAACAGTTACATTTCTGCAATTTATTGCATGAATGAAGGAATTAATGACTAAAATATGATAAATATGCTAGTTCCTTGTACAAATACTAATAACTAATTGTAATGGGATGAAACCTAAAACAATTGTGTAACAATACCTCAGAATTTCTTATTACCTAAAGGATAAATGGTCAAAAGCTTAAATTTCTATGCCAGAGTCTAAATTATAATACGAGTGTTCCCAGATAATTTCGAAGTCTATTCTGCCGTAGTTCATTCACGTGCTTTCTTTTATACCCCGTAAAAAATACTAAATTCAATGGCCCTAGTTCTGTTTTCACATGAATTATGTAGAAAAGACATTAATGAAGGAAATTACCCTTGGCGAAACATATCTGAGCACAGAAAGTGTAATTATAATCTTTTGAAGTCAAGTGACAGTTGTCAAAATTAATAGCGTACTGGCAGAATCGGGGGTTAACCTGAAACGAACTTTCAACTTCAGAACGAGGCTGCCCAGAAAATGCAACATTTTGACATGTGAAATTTATGTCAATAAAACGGCTATTAATCACTAACTGGTGGCTCAGAGATGTTTCGATCGGCGTGGTTAACAAGTATTAACTATGTTGATCAGTATGGATAACATAAGGTGAGGTGACAGTTCATGAATTGCTGATAATCTCTGTAATTACACTAACTTCGTACTAGCACCCCACCCACTATGATAACTGTAAAGGGCTGAAGAAAGCATTTTATACCTCAATTACTGGGGTCTAACATTAATAGTTCGATAAAGTATGGTTGTAAAATCCCTTAATCAACAGTCACGACAGTAAATTGATCAATAATTGTTTTAAAAAATATCAAAATATTTACATATTATTACACTCTTGCGAGTTATTTGCATGGGTTTCGCTGTGAGAGAAAACCCGTAATCATCTCCTTACAAATAATACACCGTGAAGAGAACACCCGTAATTGCGCGCCTGTTTTCTTGGAAACCACAAGCTACCATGTAAAATGTTTAAGTTTTATTACAGTCAAAATAAAGTTATTTGAAAAACTGTTACTTGGAAAGGGTTTCGACTAATCTAAAATGTTAATGTGATTGAAAACATTCCAAACTTGCAGTCAAATATATCTGGTTCATAAAAACAGCTGCGTTATTTGGATTTCAAAAAGTCACATTTGACGTCACACAACGTAACGTCAAATAACGCGGAACATCACGTATTTGTGTCAATATTCATGCGCACATCACAATTCATTGTTTTAGTAGTAGTAAGGGAGTCAAAATGATACCACCTACCGTGATATCATTTATAACCCTCTATAATACCCCCACCACCCCCGAAAATCAAAAAATTGGTTAACGAGGAAAATTGGGTCTCCCGACAGCAAATTTATGAATTTTTTGAGAAAATAATTTTGAAAAGAGGGAGTCCCAATTATATTGGTAATTGACTTTTGAAAAAAGTCGATTTCATGCAAGTACAATAGTTTATATTCCTCATTTTTCTTCTCCGATATAGCTAATTTATTTCGCAGATCAGCAACTAATTCTACCAGCTCTAGTCTACCACGTTCACCTTTAGCCACCTGACAGCGTAGTTGCTTATGTCTACAAAGAGTTTGGGCACTAACGAATTTACAAGGGCATCTAGGGCATTGAAATTGTGGGGGGACACAAGGAAACTTTCTACTTCTCGCTAGATGCCTTCGTAGATAGTCTTTACACGTAAACGTCTTACAACAAGTCTCACACTCCATTATATATATATAACCTATGAAATTTATCTGTTCAATTGGACGTGAAAAAAACATTATGTAAATTTTTGACGTCCAATTGAACAGATAAATTTCATAGGTTATACAAAAGTATATATACAAAAGTATAATACAGAAATATGATAACACCAGTAACTAGAGCAGAAATAGAAAGTTTGAGAAGAGAAGCCGAATCTCTAGGGATTACTTATAGTACACGGTTGAGAGTTAGGGGGTTGACAAAGCTGATAAATACCACAAAGAATGAGGCGTTTATGAAGCGGTTTACCCGCGCCTATAAAAGAGGGGCATTTACAAACCTCTCACTAGCAGAGGAAGTTGGTAACAGAATTCAAAAAGAAAGTATTGCGGAGTTAAGGGCTAGTGTAATAAAACCTTCAAGCACCAATAATTTGTCCCAAATTAGACACACAGGTGGCCCAATACAAAATAATAAGAAAAAATCTCTCGTTCGCGCGATAGTGGAAAAAGGTGAAGAAATATTGGGGGATCACGATGAAACATTGGAAAAGGTAGAAAATGGAAGACGGGTAGTTACATTATCCTTTCGTAAAGACATTAACATTAACGAGTCTGAACGCATGTCCGAGAAACTCGCTCCGTATCTAACAACCAATTTTTATTTGAGATATTCATATTCTTACAAGCTAGAACATATGGAGGAAATTAAAAATGGAAAACCTGTAACTATAATAATGCACAAAAATCTCGGTGGTAGCGAACCACTATCATCAATGAAAACCGTTAAAAATGGCTGTCAGATAAGGAGCAAACACGAATAATGTCCGATAAAATAGACAGACCGAATACAAAGTGGAAGTTTGTAAGATGGGTAGAGGTTTTTCGTAAAGCTAATACAGGGTAGTAGGGGAGAAAAGATTTGGGACTACAATCCAAAGAAGCAGCAGGCGGAGAACTTCAGAATGGCTGAAGAATAAAAAAGGTATGTATTCTTTAGATAAGTATAATGACAACCTTTGTCTGTTCAGGTGTCTAGCTATGCATATGACAGATAAAAGACCCGACGATGTACAGAAAAGGCGAAAGAACTTAGTAAGCAATATGTTGGTAGTAATGTGGTTTCACCAATTCCTTTTTCAGATCTGAAAAAGGTTGAAGAGTTTTTTAAAATCGGTTATAGAGTATATCACCCACCGAATGTAACGTATGGTGGTTGAAAAAGGTACCAGCGCACTATAAGGCAATAGGTAATAAACCAATGACAATAGGACTGTTTAATAATCACGCATTTCTAATAAAAAACCTTAAAAACCTATCTTTAAAATTTACGCCTGCGATAATTGCAAGCAGAAATTCACGAAAGCGAGTAATATGAAGAGACACGGACCAAAATGTATGAAAGGTGAGACAAAAGTAGTATGTGATGGTAATTATTTAGAGCGCCCGCGTTCGTCGTTCGAGAAAGCGTTCTACCCAAAAAGTTCTAACAGTTATGGGGCGATCGATTGGATGTACTCTGTGGAAAAGCGCGAGGGAATTCACATTCACCACGAACAGTGTGGACACGGGGGTGAAAGATGGATTTTAGGAGCTCCAGTAGATGGATACTGTCCAGAAACCAATACCGTATATCAATATCACGGCTGTTACTGGCACGGGTGTGAGATTCATGCAAAGCATAGAAAAGAAGAACGCGCATCCACTATGAGAAGAGATACACTTATTAGAAGAAGCAAAGAATTCAACCTAGTAGTTATGTGGGAATGCGAATTTCAAAGAACTGGTAAAGACATAAAGATCGGTTGCGACACTACTATTTATCCATATCAGATAGTATACGATTTTGAGGCATATCTCAACCCAGAATTTGAAACTCTCGGTAATAATCTAGAGTACGAAGCCGAGCATGTTCCGGTAAGCGTTAGTATAGGAGATAATTTCTCAGGAACAGTAACTCATATTTGTGATAAAGATCCCGCAAAACTTATAGAAAAATTCGTAGAAGATTTGAAAGTCAGGGGAAAAGCTATAAGAGAAGAAGTGTGGTCAAGATATGGGTTTAATACAGAACATTTACGTAAAAACCAAATCGCCAAGATCGAACAGTGGATAGAGCAAGTACCAGTTATAGGTTTTAACAGCAGTAAGTACGATATAAACTTAATAAAGAAATACCTAGTAGGCGAACTGGCATCAACAACAAAGAAAGTAATGGTCGGAAAACGTGCAAACGCAACAATATTTCTATTTACTCCAGAGTTTAGATTTCTTGATGTAATACTTTATCTAGGACCCGGTGTAAGTTACGATAGTTGGATAAAAGCCTACGAATGCAAAGGACAGAAATCTTTCTTTCCTTATGAGTGGTTCGATTCTCCAGACAAACTGGATTACCCAGGACTACCGGATATAGAGAATTGGTATTCCAAACTATCTGGGAAAATGTTAATAGATGAAACAGAATTAAGTAAATGTCGTAGAATTTTCGAAGAAAATAATATGAAAACTTTCAGAGATTGGTTGAAATATTATAACGATTTAGATGTAGCACCGTTCCTAGAAGCGGTGGAAAAAATGTGTGAATTTTATAAACACAGAGGTGTGGATATTTTCAAAGATGCGGTAACACTACCTGGAGTAGCTATACAATATTTATTGAGAGGACCATTAAAGAACAAAAATCTTCAAAGACGATTATACCGGAGGATGCTCTATATGCACCAAAAGAAGAAAACATACGAAATGATGAAGGGACGCTCTAGTTGGCGGTCCATCAATAGTATTTTTTACACGATATGCAGAAGCTGGTGTTTCAAATATTAGAGTGGGATCCAAACCGTGCAAGGCTGTTTTGGGGTACGACGCAAACGCGTTATATTTATCTACGTTAAGTAAAGAGATGCCGTGTGGGAGAGAAACTATACACCATATAGATACCCCACATAACCCTAAATTTATTAAAAAGTTTTGTAAAAGAGTTTTATCTGGAGACTGGTTTGGGTTTGCGGAGGTGGATATAGAAGTTCCACACAACTTAAAAGATAAGTTTTCTGAAATGTCCCCAATATTTATAAACAGAGAAGTAGAGGTTGATGAAGTTCCCACACACATGTTAAAATATTTAAAAGATACTGGCCGAACAAGAGGAGATGGAAAAAAATTGGTGGGATCTATGACAGCCACTAAAGTATTGCTGTACGCGCCACTGTTGAAATGGTATTTAAAACACGGCCTAGAAATAACTGGAGTTCATCGTGTTATAGATTATATTAGAGGAAAACCATTCGAATGGTTCGCAAAAGAAGTTACAGCCGCAAGACGAACGGATGATGTAGAACCAAATAAGAAACCAGTAGCCGACATAATGAAATTATTAGGAAACTCGTGTTGTGGAAAAATGATAGAGGCAACGGAGAGACATTTAAATACGACATATACACAAAACGAAACCTGTGTTGACAAAGCATTAAGATCTGCATTCTTTGACGATTTGGAAGAGATAGGAGATGCGTACGAAATATCTTCAAGAAAACCCAGGTGTGCGGTAAAGAGACCATTCCATTGTGGAATAGCGGTTTATCAACTAGCTAAATTGAGAATGTTGGAATTTTACTACGAATTTCTTGACAAATACGTAAAAAGAGAAGACTTTGAATTAATACAGATGGATACGGATAGTATGTATATAGGAGTTAGTGGAAAAACGATAGAGGAATTGATTAGACCTAACTTACTAGACGGGTTTGAAAAAGAAAAAAAGAAATGGTTGGCTTGGGATAAATGGAGCGAAAGAGAGACCGGACTTTTCAAAATGGAATTTAGCGGAGATAGGGCGATAGCGTTATCTAGTAAGTGTTATTTTGTAGAAAAATTTAATTCTATTAATAAAAACTCTGCGAAAGGAATGTCCAAGAGAACTAACAATTTAAATTGGGAGGGGAGATATAAACGAGTACTAATTGAAACTACAGAAGATGGAAAACACATTATAGATGTAGCACAAAATAGGGGATTTAAAATGAAAGACGGTGTTATAAAAACGTACTGTCAACAAAAATTAGAACTCTCGGCATACTACGATAAAAGACGTGTGTTACCAGACGGAATACATACAGAACCTCTCTAATGATTTATTTAATAATTTTGAAAAAAATTAAGAAAATTAGCAATCTAAAGACTCTGACGATCCGGGGGTAGCTGGGTGTGAGAAGGCACCACGAGAAGTTCTTCGCGAACAAACCCTCGAGATGGCCCATCATCCAAATAGTAGAGCACGGGCTCATCGGGCTTGGTAATAGATCGATCTAGATGATATACATTGAGAGACCACACGGGATCAGTCGCACGGCGGCTGCCACCTTCGAGCTCTCCCGGTTGATAGAGGTACCGGACATCAATATCTGATGGAAGCCGTTGCTCCTCTAAACCAACGGGTCGCCCGCGCGAGACGGCAGAGGGCTCGCTCGTCACCCTTTTAAACTTGATAGCATCTACGGGCTTCTTACCTATCAATCTGGTCACCTCTCCGTTCAGTGCGGAGACCACGGCGGGCAGTCTGGCCACCCACTCGGTCGATCGCGAATGAGGGTCTACAAGTTCTTTGGCGTATTGGTGTCCGAACGGTCTCTCAGCCAGGGTTCGATTGAAGCGCTCCACGATCCCTTGGTCCCGGTGGATGTTGACGCGGCCGCGTCTGGCAGAAACTTCGTGCTTAGACAATAGATGAGAGACCGCGCACATGAACTCGCGGCCGGGATCGACCTGGAGAAGATTCGGCCATTTGAGAGGACTCCTCTTATATATTCGGGAGAGAGCCTCGGCCACCTCCTTAGACTCTTTAGTGGCCAACGGCTCAGCTCCCTTATAACGACTCGCTACGTCAACGACTGTCAGCGCGTACTTGTACGTCTTACGACCGACGCGACCGTGAGGGAGAAACAGGAGATCCGCTTGGTGAACTTGGTTCGGCACCGGCACGTCGAATTTCGGGCGCGGAATATTGTGAGGCGCGGGTAAATAGATCTGCCAGATGGCCTGCTTCTTGAGCCATTCCTTGACAACGTTTTCTGAAACCTTGGTCGCCGCCGCGAGGTTCTTGATGGCAGCGAGTCCCTTCCAGTAGCCGCGGGGGCTATAGTACGCGTTCGCTAGCTTGCGCGTTAGGCGAACCGATAGTTTGGTATTAAGTTTGCGCGTGTTCATCGTATGCGATGTATTCTAATATATTGGACAATCTCCAACATGCCCTCGCCAGATCGTCCGGTAACTGCGTCGATAATAATAAACCTTTGTTGGAAGCACAATCGCGATTGGGGGTTAAGTTCTGAAGGAACTTGGGAAAATCTAATCACCCAGGATTGGTGGAGGAATCTAACATCCGCTTTGCGAAAAGGGTGGCCGCTTTTCCGTCCTCCCGCCACGTCTCGAGAGAATCTCGGGCCAGACGAATCATACCCTTTGCACCAACCATGCGGTGTTTAAGGGCAGTGTAGCCTACATCAATCATAGCAAAATAAAGTTCGTCAACTGACATCGTTCTATATATATATATTTATAAAAAAAGTTATTTAAAATAATTAATTTAAAATCTCGATTGAATATAGTAGCCGACGAGCCCCACCACACCCATTCCCACGACGATGAACGCGATCTCGCTGTCTTTTTGGGGCTCTGACGGTACATAGAAATCTGAAAGTTGGGGCTCACGATCCAGCGGCGCGAGACTTTTGTGCGGATATGCCAGCGCGTACTCGCGGTTGGCTTCTTCAACGTTCTGAAAAGTTTGTGCGGCGTGATTTTCGCGGCGAAGCTCTTCATTGACCCAGTCAAGATGGGCGGTTCGTTTTTTTCGACCACGCTTCCTTTGCGCTATTGAGTTGTTCTACAGCTAAATCGTGACGCTTACGCTCCTCATCCACGTTCAAGCTTTTCATTTTAGAGAATATAAAGTTGCTACCGCTGAACCGCCAATGCGTTTTACAAGCGCACCACCTACTATTACTGCGATTGAAGCCATTTATTTCCATATATTAACTGGTAGAATTCCAGCTTTAACTAGATAATCTCGGGTCCAAACTGCGGCCGCTACATCTAAGGTCGCGAGCCCTACGTCTCTTCGCAGTAAAGTCCAATTTGGGAGCGGATCCTCCTAGGGCCATCTTTGATAGTCGAGCATACCCGATACTGAAACCCGATATCACCACGGCGTGATAAAGCGCATTCACTAACATTTTACCGTCTTGTTCAGCCATTATAATTATTGCATATAAAAGGGGTCGCGATCAATGTTTAAATGGGGCGCATCCAATCGCGATTGGTGTTTCGTAACTTTCTTCTGAACACTGGCTGGTTGTTTTTTCGATAATATGGGTGGGGTATTTCCACACGCACAGGGCACCAACAACTGCCAGACCACCACCAACAACCCAACTCCAATTCACGAATTTGGGTTCAATCGGATTCGCCCAACCTCGATTGGGTGTTGAGTGTGCTTCCAATTCGTGAATTGGGGGTGTACTCAACTCTGTCTTCAGATGTTTTGCTGTCTCCGTCCCCGATTGCAAACGACTGTTTAGCCTCTCGAAGCTCGGCGAGTATTTTATCTTGTTTAACTTTTCGGGTGGCAGCCGCCGCCCGCCCAGCTGCCTGTCTTTTGGGATTTTTTATATGCGGTATGTCATCCAGTGGCGGAGTAACACTCGGGTTCGATTGGGTTGGAGCAATCGGGTTCAACTCCGTCACTCTCGCGGGTGTGTCTTGTGTCATCATTTATAATATTAGGGATTATAGTTCGTGGGCATATATGTCCAAATTGACAGTGTTTACCCGTGGTCAACGCGGTTGTCAGCGGAGCTAAGTACATTCCAAACTTGTGATAAATTGAGCAGCAGGCTGTTCTAAGAGTGTGACCTATAAAAGGGTCAGTCTCTAGATCGTCAATCAATCCCGCGGTGTTAGGTATAGGGAGAAGTATACTAACGGCGGTTGCGTACAAATGAATAGCCGCCGATCCGAGAGTTTTTGTCATCTCCGCTCCCAATTTGGATTCGTATCGCGCATACATTTTATCGATTTCCGCATCTGACATCTTATCCACCTGAAAAACTGAGAGACGCCTACCGAGATAATGCTTCGATTGTCCCCCAGCAACCAGCGCAGCTAGCCGCTCTCGTCGCGCCGCATTTTCATTTTCATTCGGAGTCGTTGCACTCAACCCAATACCAACCGCCGTTGGAGTTGATTCCGATTGCTCTGTCGGATCATTATCTATGTTGGCAGTCGGAGTTGAGGTTTCTTCTATTAGCTGATCGAGAAGTTCGTCGCAGTTCATTTTTCTTAAAATTAATTTAACTATTCTAACAAGTCTCATCACTTTAACATATTGCAAAGCACACCACCCGATACTTATGATCACCATTATGCTCGCAACAAAGCTCGCAGCGGAGCACCAAATTGTTAACATTGTTAACCATTGTTCAGCATTTGTTCAACATTTGTTAAGCATTTGTTCAGCATTGTTCAGCATTGTTCAGCAATTGCTAGGCATTGTTCAGCATTGTTCAGCATTTGTTCAGTAATTGCTAATTAATTATAAAATTAATTGATAACTTCGTAAGTAGTTGGTTGATCAGTCTTTAGCAAAAGCTTGGCGTGCTTAGTTTCCGAAAGCATCTGTCGAACCTCCAGGCGCTCCTCGCGCGTTGGGATAACGTCATTCTCTCGAAGACAGTCATCGAATGAGTCTCGGTCCTTGCAGTGAAAGAGGGCGACCCATTTCGTTTGCTCGCGCAGATCCTTGAGGACGGCGTTGTACTTTTGAGTGGATATCCATACGCTTTGCCTAGCATGGCGGCCAGAAAATGCGAGCTCGGAGAGCATGTCCTTCTTTTTGGTCATCGCCGCCTTGGCCGAGCAATCGTCAATCACGTATAGGGTGGGCTCACCCTGGAATTTTTGGTATAAACCACGCAACCAATCGTGGAGCCTATCACCGGGGTCAATAACGTATACCTCTGGGTCGGTCCATATCCACGGGCGCCGCTGATAAGTATCGTTGTGCCGCGCAGTGGGACACAGGATCACAATATGACGAAAGGCATCGCGGTAGGAGCCCTCGAGCAAGTCGAGGATGAAAACCGTTTTTCCACATCCTGTCTGCCCACATATTATGGCAGAGTGGGCATCTCCAATCGTGAATTGGTATTGATTGTTAATTTTCTTAAAATTAATTAATAAATCGTTAGATGATTTTGTTATTAAATCAGTAGAGTGCTGAGACGTATCGGCCATCTTCGATGTTGAGTTGTGCGTCTGTAATTATATATAAGTACACATTCAATGGCCCGGCTCCGTCCGCCTCTTTGGTTATCTGGATCGTCACACCCTCGCTAGCGTTCACAACTTGGCGTCCGCTGCCGTGTATTTGGTCGTCGTCGCTAGCTCGCATGTCTAGCCATAACGCGTATTTGGTATTCAGGAACTCCGCGAGGGAGACGGCCGAGAGATGCAGGTCTTTGGCAACTGCTGCAACCTCCGGAGAGCGCTTAGAGCCGGCAGCAAACTGCTTTCTTACTTCGTCCCACTGCTGGTGCGCGCGAAGACCCGCGCTGTAGAGTTGATTGGGTCTCCCTCGATCGTCACCTCTACCTTCGTGATTTTGGGGTTATAGAATTTGTCGGTTTTTATAGCACCGAACGCGAAACCGAGCATCCTCAAACAGCATCAGTATACCTTTCATAGAGCGGGCGGGTACGTTGACGTTAATATTCCACAATGTGTCACCTTTGTCTTTCGTCATCTTGCGATGGCAAAGAACTCGGTCGTAAAGTATGGCAACGCGCCCGGCGTACTGGGTTCTGATCAATCGCGCGAGTTCGGGCATCATGACCATGTCGTACTCCAGCGAAACATTATCGATCGTATACGTCGATAACATGTCGCTGGCTATGAGAACTCGGCCGTAGTCGTTGAACGTTAGTTCGTATTCGAGGCGGTCAGCCAAAGCACTCTGATAGTAGGGCATGTGACTCTCCAGCAACTCAAAGTCGAGCGGGATTTAGAAGCGGTTGCCGTAAGCGCCCGCGACCGCGTTGTCGCTCGCGTTGTTTTCTGCCTTGTTAGCAGCCCCGATTCTAAGTCTGGTTACGTTCTTATTTTTGCTGGTGTCAATACCCTGATAGACGGCGTTTTCGCGCTCTTGCGCTGTCCTGATAACAATGGTAGACGTCGCTGTCATCGATCGACATCACCTCATTACCAGAAATCTTTATCATGGTCTTCTTGACTATGGCGCGACCAAGGTTCTGAACGACGGTTTGGTCCGCGTCCGTCGATGTAAGCGAAATAGTGAAAGCGAGGCGAACAGTACCCGGCACAATGACGTCGTTAGCTCCGAGGTTGGGGAAGCGGACCAAGAGCTGCTGGTTCTGGTCGATCGTCGATGGGTTGTTCGTAATAACTACACTCTGTCTCACGCCTTTTGCCCCGAGGGGCTCACGCAGTCTGCGGTATGGATTGAGTTTGCGACCGTATTGACTCGAAGACATAATTTAGTGAATCTATATTAAACCCGTATGGTTTTGTCTTTAATACATAATTAATTTTAAGAAATTATAAATATGGCTGATTACGATAATGACATGTATGAAATCGGCAGAGACGATTACGTCGATGCGGATGATGATGACATAGATGATTATAATGACGAAACGCCCTTGATACAGCCTCCAGTTCCAATCCAATCGGGGGAATTAGGTGGCGCTACTACTAGTCAAAGTCGGGAATTACTCGAGGGAGCTGTAAACGACTACTACAACAGTTTGGCAGAAAAAGGTCTGGTCCCATCTGTCGGTCGCGACTACTCCAAGTTCAAATTTGATCTGAACGGTAGATTGCGACTAAAAGCAGCATCAAATATCCCAATCATCAACACGAGGACCGGTAAACCCCTAGCGCTGGGTACCATTGCCGGAAACCCGGGCGGTGGCCAACTCGTAAGGAGCGAACTAGGATTCGTAGATTGGAAGAAGAATACGAATATTGTTTTGAGGGCCGCAGCTGTAAGGGCCGTAAACAACCTAAAAGATAAGATGGACGACTCGACAGTTTCTATCGAGCTCAGCGAGCTCAGCGAGCTCAGCGAGCTCAGCGAGCTCAGCGAGGTCCCTCAAGTGGCCACCGACGTTATTAACGCGGTGGAGACCACGTTCAGCGAAAACTAAATACTCAACCTCGAACAAGGGTCTAACGATGACCCACCGTTACCTCTTCGCGAACTCCTGGGCCTCGATAAGGTTATGCAAACGGTCCGGGGCGAACTGGTCCTTAACCTCGCCAAACTCTCGTCGCTGGATGAACATATCGCGCTAGAAGAAAGAAAACTGGAGGAAGCTGGTGACGATAGAGAATCTACCGAGCGGATCACCGAACGCCTGCGGTCGTTGCGGGACGAAAGAGAAGCTCGCTTGCAGGCTGCATCGACTAACCGTGAGGCTCTCCGCACCCAAATAAGTCGGATCCGCGAAACAATCTTGAGGGTCCTGCACGAGGAGACGACACTCGGTGAGCGTCTTCGCACTCTGTTCAGAGAACAGGGCATCACGATAACAAGCATCCTCGTTGCTATCAGTATGACTATATCGACCATAGTTCTAGCTTTCACTGGTGGTGCCGCACCAGCACCCGCACCAGCACCCACTCCACCACAGCCCGCGCCATCAGGCGGAGCCAAGGAGTGGGTAAAAAAACAACTAAAAGCCCTCGCCAGTCTCCTGGCTAAATTAGCCGAAAAGGCGGCTGCAGCACTACCTGGACTGATCGGAAGTATCGTTTCTTACTTGCTATCTATATTATCAAAAACGGCCGGATGGCTAGCCAAAAATACTTGGGCTTTAATCGTGGCAATCGCCGGTCTCCTACTATTCTTCGCCAGAGAGTTCCTAAATTCCAAAGCGTAAATAATCCGATCGCCACGAGGGCGACGACGAGCCCTAATTTCTCCTCCTCGTGTGTTGTGCTTCCAATCTCGATTGGTGTTTCAACATTGTTGATGGAACTTGATGGTGCATCCAATTTACTAATTGGGGGTACTGGGTTCGATTGTGTTGAGGGAGGTGTATCCATTTTGTGTTTTGGGGGTTTTATGAAATCTTTTTCAAATTTATTTGAATTTACAACTCCGCTCCCGATCATGTTGGGGGTGCGCTTGATGATATCCGTGTTCACGTTACCGTTGTGACCGATTTTTTGATTGGCAGTGGCGATTACGATTTTATTATTGTAACCGTCAACCGGGTCGTCTCGTAGTATCATATTGCTCGGCGCCATATAAAGACCTATTCCAAATACATAGTCCACTGGGGTGCTGGCAGTCTGCAAAACGTCTTGATAATTCTGGATCGCCTTCTCCAGGTCCACCTTAGCTGAGATGGCGTCCTCAACAAGTGCCAAGAACTGTTTTTGCGCGTCAAAAAAACGCCGTTCCCGTGCCCAGTATAGAACTGCGAGTTTGCTTCTGTGCGCCGAGGATGGCCAAGACGTACGTGCGAATAGATTCGTTGACGCGAGTAACCCCGGCCTGCGTGAACCCTAGACCCTTATCTAACATAAATGTGGTCCACGCGTTCTGAACCTCAGCAGCCTGCTGTATGTAATCGACGTGAGCCCGTTTCGGAGGTAACATTTTACAAGAAAACATGCCACAGTGCCGACCTCCAGACACTTCTGGCCCGAAAGTCATAGTCGCGGGGTCAAAATTCCCGGCGTTCCGACTGACGATGTGGTCACCGGAGTAATCGTGTCTAAAATCAGTCTGCGTCCAATTCCCGGACTGGCCCCGAATGAGAACGTCCCCGAGGCCGGTGGTGGTAGGAAATGCTTTCTGTCTCCAGTCCGCGTCTTTTGAAATGTTAAATTCGTTACACAGTCTTTCAAACGCCATACGGTCGTATGCGTTGTAAATGGGATCCCAGGCGTCGTCTTGGGGTAGAGAAATACCTAGTTCTTTGAGAATCCTCCTAATAGTATAATACGTGTGAAAGTTGTAGACACTTCGGAGCATGATATTCTTGGATGTTAGATGGTCTTTATGTGAAACTCCACACCCGGCTGTTGCGCACCATACAGCAAAATTTAGCTGGTTCTGCCAAAACTGCATCGGTGTGGCTTTCCACCCGTTTACCGCCTCCATCGTAGTAATCTTGGGCAGCCTATATTTCTCAAACGTGTTAGGGAAATTGGTGGCAAATCCACTGTCCGGTCTAACCGTTACGGTTGGGTGTACAAGGCGGTTAACAACGTCTTTTTGCGTGTATTTACCTCCGACCGCGTACTTTGCATTAGAGTTAAAGCTAAATGCTTTTGTATCCATTGAAAGATATTATTATGTTCGCTACTATCACTAATGTTCAAAAAGGGAGTTGTGAACTTCAAAAATCAATCGACAACTGCTGCGCCGGGTGGGCCTCAGATCAATCACCTTCACGGTCGGGTGGCAGAATGTGGGGAAGAGCGAAGGGTTTTACTATGTGAAGGATGGACAACAATTAGGTGTAAAGCTGCCTCACGGACTGTGGGGAATAAGACAGCTCAAAGATTTTGTCAACTCAGAGCTTGACGGTATAATCAACCTCACAGTATCGAATGCTACCGGGCTCGCAACAATGACCATCAGCAGTGATAATGCGGTAGTGGTCTCCCCGGGGTTGGGTATTCAACTCGGTTTTAGAGAGACATACTCCTCAAACAAAGGAGTGTTTACCCCGGGTGAGTACGTCGGTGATAACCCGGTGGACTTCGCCTTCACGAAAACTCTCAGGGTGCACCTGGATCGGGTGAACACATCGTACAACACGGTAGACGGCACTCCCAGCACATTACTGAAAACCGTGCAAGCCAGCGACTGTTTCTATGGCGAGACTGTGACCTTAGACTTCCCACACCCCGAGATGAAAGTTTTGGAATCGGGACATATCCACGAATTTACGGTCTCTATTCTCGATGATCAAGCGAGAAAGTTGAAAAACGATTACCCGATTTCGGTAGTTCTCGAAATTTCCAAATTGAGTATAGGTGCCCATTATAATTAATTTTATTATGAGTATATACGGACCAGGTAGTTCTTCCGATTGGGTGACAAATTCAAAGAATTTGGAACCGGCAGAAGGTGGATTCATCCCGACAGAGGGAGACTTTTTAATACTGGAAAACACCAAGGCCCTGATCAATAAAACCATATCGAAGGTCACAAACGGGATTCAATTTACAGGAGTATATCAGATGTTAGAGTAGAAGTGCTGACGGCGACTGCACAAATTAAAGAGGGAGTCCGAACGGATATTGAGAAAGATCAGGCGGCTTATGAGGTGTTGCGCTCAGAGGACTCTCTCATCAGAGAAACGGAACTAAAAGAACTAGGTAAAAAAATAACGAAATTTCGAAAAGAGAGCAGGTCGGATATTGATAAAGTCCGAGAAGACCACCAGGCGGCCCTTACGGAGGGCTATGATACGTTGCGCTTAGAGGACTCTCTCATTAGAGATGCGGCACTTACCGAACTAGATAAAAAAATAACCAAATTTCGAAAGAGGCCACGTCGGGTATTGAGAAAGCCCGAGAAGACCACCAGGCGGACCTTACGGAAGCTTATGAGGTGTTGCGCTCAGAGGACTCTCTCGTCAGAGAAGCGGCGGTTGCCGAACTAGATAAAAAAAATAACAAAATTTCGAAAAGAGACCCGGTCGGGTATTGATAAAGTCCGAGAAGACCACCAGTCGAACCTTGCGGAGGCCCTTGCGGAGGCTTATGATGCGTTGCGCTTAGAGGACTCTCTCAACAGAGAAGCGACACTTACTGAACTAGACGGGAAAATAGCCGAATTTCTTAAAGAGACCCGGTCGGGGGTTCGAGGGGTCCGAGAAGACCACAAGGAGGCCATTGCGGAGGCTTATGGGTCGTTGCGCTCAGAGGACTCTCTCAACAGAGAAGCGGCACTTACTGAACTAGACGAAAAAATATCCAAATTTCGAAAAGAGGCCCGGTTGGGGGTTGAGGGGGTCAGAACGGGTATTGAGAAAGCCCGAGAAGACCACCAGGCGGACCTTACGGAGGCTTATAGGGTGTTGCGCTCAGAGGACTCTCTCAGAGAAGCGGCGGTTGGTGAACTAGACGGAAAAATAACCGAATTTCAAAAAGAGGCCCGGTCGGGTGTTGAGAAAGCCCTAAAAGGCCACCAGGCGACCATTACAGAGGCTTATGATGCGTTGCGCTCAGAGGACTCTCTCAATAGAGAAGCGGCACTTACCGAACTAGACGAAAAAATAACCGAAGTTTCCGATAAACTGAAACATGATCGTATAGCCGCGACCAAAGCTCTTGAGGAGGCCTCTTATAATATTCGTACTGAGGCATATAACGCGAACAGTGCGCTTGCCGGAATAGTGCGAACAATGAAAACGCTAAAACGTGCCATAACAGTTTGGGCTGAGAAGCGGGGCCCATTGGTTGAGGGGCACTATGAATATTCGTTCGGTGCCAAAGCGAGTAATAAATGTGGGGGATACACTATGACAGCCGCAGGTGAAGTTATCCAAATGGCGGTCTGCTCGGTTAATGCTAGTGGTAAACCTGTGGGCGCGGTCTCGATAAATATTGTAGTAGATGGGGAAGAACGGGGAGTTGGAGTCACTAAAATCTCTGGAGATAGTTTGACGGTGATTTCGTTCTCCGGTTATGATCGAATTAGACTTTCCAAAGGTAGTGTTATTAACTTTGTTACGAAAATCGGTGACCCAGAGAGTTCTTCCACTATTGTCTCGTTGTTAATTGAACTTATTTTGTAAATACTAATATATTGAAATAAATTTGTAAAATTTAAATATGAACGAATCAACGCTTCCAATTGTCAATACCACTCCATCAACACTGTGTACAATTAACGAAAGAAGTTCAGATTTTAGGTTGAATAATATCGTCGCTATGCAGGATATTTTAGTTAGAGAATATACAAAAAGAAAAAGAAACGCTAAAAAATATAGGCGCGCGGTGAAACATGGCTGAAGTATCTAGCACGGCTCTGGCGAGTGTTTCTGTGTTGTGTGGGGCGGGGACAGCTGCAACTATATCCACCATTATAACGGTTTCTGTAGCGGGGAGGGGTTTATGTGCGGTGTCGGCCGTTTCTGGGTTGTTGTGTATGGTAATTAGGGCGTCGGGTGGAAAACTCGAGAAAAAATGTAGAAAACATGATAGAATATCTGTTCTCGCCAGGTCGAAGAAAAATACCATCGACGTTATGGTGTCCAAAGCGTTGGCCGATAAGAAAATATCAAATTTAGAGTTTGAATCCGTTATGGAAGAAATGGGGAGATATGAACAATTAAAAAATGATATAAGAATCAAAGCGCGCGCCACCATGCCCAAGATTGAGTGTACTGATTGGGATAAATTTAGGGAAAAACTTGGAGATAAAGTCGGAAGAAATGTTACAGCACCAATATAATTTTCCTGATTTTTTCAAAATTATTAATTATTAATTATATTGGTGCAGTAAACAAATTTACATACCTATACAACATGTGTTTTTCACTGAGAATTACAAATTCAGTCGAGGATTACACTGTACACACCGTCTGTGTAATTGATACACTCGGCTCTGTTTACCTCGGCTATCAATTTACGCATGGTTCATAACCCTTGTAATTGAAACATTGTCGTAAATCGATAATTGTACAACACTAGGTAATGTTTATCATAACAGCCTACATGGTCGTGTGGGTTAAGGCGATACTCTATAGAGACGAGGGTCGTGGGTTCGCGCCGCGGTTGGAGCTAAACATTTTTATTTATTTATTTCTATCCCTACAAATGTGGTCGCTATGGTAAACAACTGCATGACAACGGCGTTCGGAGTCCGACCGCTTGAGGTTGATGAAACATAAATTGCCAGTTTACAAAAAAAAAAAAATGAGCAGACAACTCCGGCCGTTGTCATGGTAAACAACTGCATGACAACGGCGTTCCGAGTCCGACCGCTCGAGGTTGATGAAAAATAATTTCAGATAGCCCGTTTACATACCTTCGATAAGAAAAATACACTCGGCTATAAATTAATTAGTAGTTTGTTTTTTTCAATAATAATTTTTCAATATCTTTATAAGCGATATCGTAGAAATGTACATTCGTAAACGAATCGTTGGGTTTTAAAATTTTTGTATAATACACCTTAGTTTCATATCCGATACGCATTATCCGTCTTAATGTTTGTATTTGCCTCTTGTATAGTTGACATAATTGTCGGTATAATATTGTAAATGTAACGTTTTTATCGGAGCGTAATAAATTAAGCTGGTATTTCATGTATTCGATATCGCCTAGTGTTCTCATTTTATAGAATTTATATACAGGATTATAACCCCCGTAAGCTTCGTAAACTTCTTCAACACAGTCATTAAACAATTTCAATTCAAATTGTATTGTATTATCCATTTTCTCTAATAATATTGGTACTTGTTTTTTCTGTTCAATTGGACGTGAAATAAACATGATGTATTTATGACACCAATATATACTTTCAAAAGTCAATTACCAATATAATTGGGACTCCCTCTTTTCAAAATTATTTTCTCAAAAAATTCATAAATTTGCTGTCGGGAGACCCAATTTTCCTCGTTAACCAATTTTTTGATTTTCGGGGGTGGTGGGGGTATTATAGAGGGTTATAAATGATATCACGGTAGGTGGTATCATTTTGACTCCCTTACTACTACTGTTTTTAATCTAAAATAAATAGACTAAATGGGCATATATATCCGCCGTGGAAGTGAATTAAATAGGATAAGCCATCGTACATGTTTGAATAGCGGAAATAATACACTAGTGTCCGTCGGCGTCCGTGCAAGCAACACGTAATATCCTCTATATAATCTTATAGTGGTACAACGATAGTGTTTATATTCTTTTCATCGTTCATGAATCATTGAAATGAAAAAAATACAACAAGATGGCGGCCTTACGATTTAATCCTAAAATGTAAAATTGCCACCAACTCAATCCATGCATCCCGAATTAACCATTGAAACATGTGTACTTCAGGCAGATTCATATGGCATTTCAAACGTTGCTATATTACATATCTATTTTATTATTATTGTATGTTTGTCATTGTTATTCAATGTTTCGTTATTGTTATTCAATGTTGCGTTATTGTTATTATATACTTCGTTATTGTCATTGTATGTTCGATATTCTTATTCAATGTTTATTATTGTTATTCACTGTTTCGTTATTGTTATTCAATGTTTCGTTATTGTTATTCAATGTTGCGTTATTGTTATTCTATACTTCGTTATTGTCATTGTATGTTCCATATTGTAGCATAATACACTTTAGTCTAATGTCAGCCCCCATGTAAAATGAGTCGGTGGGGTATGACTCATTTTAACAAATGATATAATGAGATTGATTATTGATATATGAGATTATTATTGATATATCTATACTGTGTAACTAATATAATGATAATTTAGGCATATACATTCATATTAGCACTATGAGAAACATGCCTGATAGCTTTTATGGTCACAGGAAGAAATCTTGCAACTTGAAAGAATTGTGAAAAGACTGACAGCATGTCTGGCAATCTTGCTGGACATGTCTGGCAATCATATTGTAGGATGCTGGAGGTGTTTCACTGACTACTTCACTCATTCTTGTAAAGAGTAATATGTTATGATAGTCTTGACCCACATCTGGCATGCCTATATGTCTTATACTTGTTTATATTCCAAGTCTGGCAAGTGACGTGAACATGATTTCTCTCAGACGGCGGCCATGTTTGGCAGATCTGCCAAATCTGACAGATCCTGAGAAGCACATTATAATTGATAAATTAAGGCTATTTAATCAGATATTCACGAGGTTTGGTTTGTAAATCCTAATTAATGTGTAAGACTAACATTTACACAAAGTTTCAGACTGTGAATTCCTGTTTTGGTTGATTCTAAGGATAAAATCAAGTTGAAGTGGCGCTCAATTTTGAATGCGAAAACGCCAGCGTCTCCGCATCAAAACTGTCGCATAAAGTTATCAAATCACCGAACCACTCTTGAATACCTGTGTAAATACCAAGATAAATATCTAAACAACATATTTAGGATTGCCAGATAGGTTTTGAGCTGTTTTAATGTGCGAAATTGTCAAAAGTCTCATGCTGTTGACGTCATTTCGGGCGATCTCGCAAATCTGGCAAGATGGCTGACCTTTTTGACAGATTTTCCCGACGCCACGGCGACATGATTGGTCAAATGATGTGATGTGGTACAGTTTCAGAACCTATAAATACAAGCCAATTGGCTAGGATCCAGTGGTTCACTCATAAGAGTGAAAGATAACATATACATGGCATATTCTCGCCAGTGACCAGTAGTCGACATAGCGTACCAGTACTCGTCATCCTTGACAAATTGATTGATATTATTCCACCAGTAATTCACTGCCGACTAACTAACTATACCTACCTAAGATAATACATTGATGAACTTCACCATGCATTGTTGGTTCAATTTATATTCCCATAAGTCGTCCTTTCCTATGACTAACATCTTCTAAGACCCGCTCGCTTAGAACTGTTACAATTGGTGTCAGCGTTTGGGATCTAATTTTAGTAACAATTGCTCTCAATTAGAAAGAACCAAATGGGAGGAAATGAACCAAAATGAACTTGGAATGAGAGAATGTGATTAAATGGACAAATTGAATTGAATTGAGGACAGTGAATGGAACTTCAAAACAAGACTATTTGACAGTGTATTAGCTATTGTTGGGACACTATCTCTACTGTATACCACCTGACCAATAACAAGTTGCAACAGAAGTTTTCAAGCAGACATATTTATAATTTGGGTTAATATCATTAATAGTTAAGAACAATGAGTAACCCAGCTGAATCAGACTCGGACTCGGATGTGCAATTTAACAACATCAACAACAATGAAGGCGAGAATATGTCAGTGAACCCAAGTGATGACGAGTACATAACCGACACGGAGAAAGTTGACTGAGATCACGACAGAGCCCCGGTGCGACAAAAGAAACGAACATCAGCCAATAGGAACATTAACTACCTAGGAATCCCGGTGGATATGTGGCCGGATGAGATTTATGTGCTCTTATATTTTAACCACATTGTATTCATGCTCTTGCTATTTTAACATCTGTTTCCGTGTTTGCAGATTAATGCAAAACGTATTGCGGATAGCGGCACGCTTCTAACTTGACATGACATGACAGAACGACATTATATTGACCGTCTCCTATATCCCGTTATATTAGCCAATATTGGTCCGAACTCTTTTGGGGGCGAAATTTCTCAACAGCCGTAGGTATAGCCAATATCATAATATAACCTAATTTCTGATTGGTAGATATTTATTCTAACCGGCAGTTTGATTGGCTTATATAAAAAATCGCTCACTAACACTTTGCATGAGCTGTCAAATTTTTCTTGCGCGGGGTTTTTATTATATTTCGATGATTCGGTTCACGATAGTAGTTGGAAGACAACACATATATATATTTTCGTGTAAGCTGGAGAAAGCAGGGAGCGATAAAGAGGTGAGAGGAAGCAGGGAGATAAGTCAGGGCCAGGGCGTTTGCCCACAGCAGGCGTCGGGCCTAACTCGCATAAAGTGCTACAACCAATTGTCGTTATCTTCATGAACCACCCCCCTCCAATGGTATTCCCTTACCGGGCTAGGGAAGTTCTCTTATAAATGGCGCCCAACGACGTGTGGAGATCGACAATTGGGAATTTATCACGCGGGTGATTGGTAGTACGTACTCAGACTGGTGAATCCGAGCAGATAGACCTGATAGAGACAGGAGGCAGACACACACACACACAAACACACGCGCGCGTCACAGCCAGCCTGCATGCGTACGCATTTGTGTTGTCCATGTACCTGCTTGTATTTGTGTTTGCTTTATAGTTGCTTGTAGTGCATGTTGCTCGTTTATTTTTGTGTATGTGCCTTGTATAGTAAACATGTGATGTGCTGTTGTTTTCATATGTTGTGATTATAAATTGTGCTGCTGTGATTATTTTTTTCTGCTTTCCATGTGCATGTACTTGTGCTTGATGTATTGTGATATTGTGTTTGTTTTACTTGTGCCTGTGCCTTTGTAAAATGTAGCTTTCTGTGATATTTGTGAGTGGAGTATAAATCACGATAGGGTGGTGATATTTTGTGTGTTGTTGGATTTTCATATTTTTGGGATCATACTTGCCATATTTTTTCGGGGACATAAATGATGGAGCAATATAGCCCATCCATATAGCCTATAATTTGATATAATATCCCAATATCTATATAGGAATATATAGCCCTGGTATAGACGTGACAGGTGACTGACTGACAATTACCGCTTATTAACTTTGCACATTTTGTTTTGTTAGCAATTGTCTAAAAATATAAACTTTAATTTATTCCATTGAATTTAGCATAAACTTACTTGCATCTTCTTGAATTTAATTTATTATTATTTAACATTTATTGCTGATTCATTAATTCCATGTTGAACAGGTGACCACTCATTTGAACCGTCTTTGCCGAATTTCATTATTATTTGAAAATTTCCAGTTTTCTTCACAGTTTAACTTTGATTTAACTTAACATGTCTTAGGGTATTATTAGGTAATTACTTACTTGTATTTTGCATCAATTACTTGGTGATTTTCTTGTATTTCTTGGAAATATTGGTTACATTATGGCTTTTCATTGAATTATCTCCCTTTTGTTTACATCCGTTAGAAATTAGCGCATTCTTTTGTGTTTGCTAATTATTTCAGCCAGCATTTGCGAACTACTTTATGCATTGATAGTTACTTTTCATTTGTCAGGTAATTACTTGACGTAATTTACATAATTTACATTGGTGTAAATTGTCACATTTACACTTGCAACATTTTTGCACTTGCAATTATAGTGCTTAAACTTAGTTTAATTTCTATTGTCATTTGTTTCTAGTGTAGTCTCCCTTGAAATTGTTTTCAGTTTGATATTCCGCCATGTATTAGCTCGAAAGTTTCTTTGTTTATTTTAGTATTATTGCTGAACACCAGTGGTAATAGAAATAATATCTGGTGAATAGTTTAATGTCCTTGAGGTGTAGTTAATTAACTGGTAAGTTTATAATATTTTTTTTTCTCCGAAACATCGGTTTTCTAGCATACAATTCGTGATACCGCGGTTATTCGTTTTCACGTTTACTTCTGTCCGTCATTTATTCGCTGCCGCAATTACTCGATCGTTTCTTTGTTGTAAAATTTAATTCCATACATCGTTGTTTTCCTGAATAGCTTCCTAACCAATTTGTGTCGCCGCAAATAGTTTACGTCCATCCGTCGTTTATTCGTTCCCGCATTTACGTCACTCCGTCGTTTCTTCGTTGTCGAGTTTACTTCCCTCCGTCTTTGTTTTCCCCGAATGACTTCTTAACCAATTATTGTTGCCTAAAAATAAAAAAATAAAACAATTGCATTTCCATTAAGTTAAAATTACAAAGTGAACCTTAGTTAATTTAATCACAATACAGATCAGTCATGGAGTTCACGGAAGAGGAAGCAAAGAAGATGGTTGAGGCTTTTCAGTCTCTTGGTGTAAAACCAAAATGTGATACACCTGATGATCTGGCAAGTTGGTTGGACAACCACGGGGATAAGGATCCTTCTTTTACCTCACCACCGTTCGTCGCACCTTCACATGTAGCCTACTGCCCCAAGATATCCTTTTTCTCTGGCAATTCCAAAGATACTGCATATGATCTGTGGAGATATGAGGTGCAGGGGCTACAAGCTGACCCTTTGTATACAGAGAATCAAATCTTGCAGGCAGTCAGGCGTTCTGTGAAGGGGGAAGCAGCACGCATTTTAATGCGGATGAGCCTCCACATCAGCGTCTTTAGAATTTTAGAGAAGTTCGACGCGTGCTTTGGACTTGTCCAGGAGGGACAGTCAGTGCTTGCGGAATTTTATACCTGCATGAAGGCCGAAGGGGAGTCTGTAACTAATTTTGTGAACCGACTGGAAGATCTCCTGGGCAAGGCCATGCAGTTAGGCAAAGTGGTGCCTTCAGCGATGAACGAGATGTTGGTTGCGGCACTCCGGTCGGGGATCTCGACCAATCTCAAAGTTTTAGCCGGTTTCAAATTCGAGTTTATAAAAGATTTTGATAAACTACGAATTAACTGCGTAAAGTTGAAGACGAGATGGTTGGTAGAGATTCCGCGAGTGCTTGTAACCTCATCAATTCTTCTGCAACTCCCGCATCTACAACAGACAAGGACCCAATGAAACATTTAACCGGAATGGTTCAGCAGTTACAGAAGGAGATGTCCAACATGAGTAAGAGACTGGACCAACAACAACAAGGTCAACAACAGGAGCAGTGTCAACAACAACAACAGCAGTACCAACAACAACAACAACAGCAGGATCGACAACACTATCAACAGCAACAGCAGAGTCCCCCAAGATGGAAGGGTAGAGGCAGAGGAAGGGGAAGCTACCAGTCACAGTGGGAACCCCCGGAGGAGTGGCAGCAACCAGACAATGGACGGCCTGATCATGCGCCAGCAGAGATAATCTGTTGGAATTGTGGTCAGGTGGGTCACATTGCTCTGGGATGCAGAGTCAACGTAGACCATCTTCGACGTCCACCACGCGGGAATTTAAACGGCAGACGTCTTATGAGGAGGGGCCGACCATAAGACGGACAACCCACAACCAGAGGTCCCAGACGAACCAGCTGGTGGGCACGAGCAATGAAGTTTCGGTAGAGGTGAATGGGATCGCGACCATCGCTCTTCTTGATACTGGAAGTACAGTTACCACCATCAGTAGAGATTTTTACGACAGCCATTTGTCGGATAAATTACCAATTTTCGGTGGAATGTGCGGATGGCAATCCGTTGCCATATGATGGTTATGTCGAGTTGGACATAACTGTTTCTGGTCTTCCGACAGGACACACTCAGTCTTGTCTTGCTCTTGTGGTCCCGAAGAGTAGCTACAACACTCGTGTACCATTGCTTGTGGGAACAAATCTGCTGTCGGTTTACCTTGAGACATGCAAGGAGCAATATGGTGAAAAGCTATTGCAGACTGCAGATTTGTTCACGCCATGTTATCTTTCTTTTCGTTGTATGCAACTTCGGGAAAAAGAACTTCGGCGACGGAAAGATGTATTGGGCTATGTTCATAGTGCCGAGTATCGTTGTATCGTGTTGCCACCAAACACATCTTGTACAATAGTTGGTGTTGTACAAAATGGGCTACATTATGAACCAACTTCAGCTGTTTTGCAAGAAACAGAAGGTTCAGTCTATACATCAGATGTCGATGTATGCCCATCCTTGATTTTCTATCAAGGTGATGGCAGAGGATTGGTTGACGTGATGGTCTCCAATGTGTCCACTAGAACAATTAACATTCCGCCCAAAGGCATGCTGTGTGAAATACAACCAGTTCGCCTTGATGACGGTTCTAGTGGAATCAGTACAGCCTCAGACACTCAAGGCCAGAGCTCATTCACAGATGAACTGGACATTGAGACTGAGGGGTGCACATTGGAGCAGCAGCGTCAACTAAGGGATCTCATTGGTAGATTTCCAGACGTTTTTTCTCAGAATGATAATGACATTGGTCATTATGTCGGAGTTGAACACCAGATCAATCTAACCAATGAGATTCCCTTCAAACATCGCCATAGGAGGATCCCTCCTGGGATATTTGATGAGGTGCGAGACCACCTCAAGCAGCTTGCGGCTGCTGGCATTATAAGACGTTCTCACTCCCCCTGGTCTTCCGGTGTGGTCTTAGCTCGCAAGAAGGACGGGAAGCTGCGTATGTGCGTCGATTACCGAGCGCTTAATCTTCGTACTATCAAGGACTCTTACGCTTTGCCTCGCATAGACGAGGTCCTCGATGCACTTGCCGGAGCTAAGTACTACACCGTCTTGGACATGAAGAGCGGGTATTACCAGGTGGATGTGGCTGAGGAGCACAAGGAGAGGACTGCATTTAGCGTGGGTCCTCTCGGGTTTTGGGAGCATAACCGGTTACCTTTTGGTTTGTCGAATGCTCCTGCGACATATCAATGCCTGATGGAAGACTGTTTTGGTGAGCTGCACACCAACATATGCTTCACCTACCTCGATGATGTCATTGTTTTCAGTGACAGCTACGAACAGCACATCGAGAGGCTTGAGCTTGTGCTTCTCAGATTACGCCAATGTGGCCTAAAATTGTCGCCCAAGAAGTGCTCCTTTCTTAAAAAGAAAGTGAAGTACGTAGGTCACATTGTATCGGGTGAGGGGATAGAAGCTGACCCAGCTAAAATCGAGAAGGTGGTGAATTGGCCGCGTCCGCAGAACGCTGAGGAAGTGCGCCAATTTCTCGGTTTTGCCGGATATTACCGGAGGTTCGTCGCAAAATTTGCGGCAGTAGCTCGTCCCCTAACTGACATTATGCCGACAACCGCAACCAAAAAGAGGCGGAAAGGCAAGCCATTGACACCACCTAGGCCTTGGCACTGGGGTCCGGAGCAGGAGGAATCTTTTTCCAATCTTAAAAAGATCTTGACGTCGCCTCCTGTTCTGGGTTTCCCCGATTTTACTACACCTTTCGAACTACATGTAGATGTCAGAAGGGTTTAGGAGCAGTTTTGTGCCAGGAGCAGGACGGCGGGAAGAGGGCTATTTATTTCGCCAGCCATGGACTGAGCAAGACGGAACGGTATTATCCGGCTCACAAGCTGGAGTTCCTTGCTTTAAAATGGGCAGTCAAAGAGAAGTTTTCGGACTATCTGTATGGCCATAAGTTCACGGTTTTGACGGACAATAATCCTCTGACTTACGTCCTGACTAGCGCCAAGTTGGACGCTACAGGCCATAGATGGCTTGCCGCCCTTTCCAGTTTCGATTTTGACATCAAGTACAGGCCTGGAAAGGGCAATATTGATGCGGACGCCATGTCCCGACATCCGTTGAACACCGAATCGGTTTCGGTGGACACTGTACAAGCTGTGTGTCATGGAATTCAGTGCCAACCTTACATTGAAACTATTTCAATGTCCGAAGATGTTCTTGATAATCTTGGCACTGATGACATGACACAGATGTCAGTCAGCGAGATTCGTCAGGCGCAGTACAGAGATGCTATTTTGAAGCCTTGGATTCAGGCAGTAAGAAGCGGGAAAAAACCGGTCCCCCACGCTGGATCCAAGGATCATCTTTCATTTTCGCGCACTTTCGACAAGCTGAAGCTTGTACGCGGTATTTTGTACCGAGAAGTCATCATACAGGACAAGTCAAGTCTTCAGTTGATTCTTCCTGCCGAGTGGATCAACAAAGTTATGGGAATGCTCCATAACGATGTTGGCCACCCTGGCAGAGACAGAACCCTGTCTTTGATTAAAGATAGATTCTTCTGGCCTGGAATGGCGAGTGATGTAGAACACTGGGTTAAGAATTGTGGCCGCTGTGTCCGATTCAAGACCCAGGGTACCCACAGAGCTCCTTTGGTTAGCATCCAGACTACACAACCATTAGAATTGGTGTGTATGGATTTTTTACAGTTGGATGTCGCCAAAGGTGGAATCCAGTATGTTCTAGTCATTACGGACCATTTCACCAGATACGCACAGGCCATTCCTACAAAGAATATGACGGCGAAAACCACCGCTGATGCCTTCATCAACCAATTTGTACGCCACTACGGGCTGCCGAAGAGGATACACTCAGACCAAGGAGCCAACTTCGAGTCCAAGTTGATGAAGGAAGTGTGCTCGGTTACAAAGATTGCGAAGTCTAGGACGACCGCGTACCATCCCATGGCCAATGGTATGTGTGAACGGTTCAACCGGACTCTTATTGACATGCTTGGCACCTTGGATGTCTCTAAGAAGTCTGATTGGGTCGCTCACATAGGACCACTTGTCCATGCGTACAACTCTACGAGACACGATACCACAGGACAGACTCCATTCCACTTGATGTTTGGGAGAGAACATCGTCTTCCTGTGGATCTTGCGTTCGGCTTAGACCAGAATGAAGTAACCCAGCCACTGGGAAAGTATGCGTCAGATTTACGCGCACGATTCCAGCGGTCCTATGAGAAGGCCAAAGAAGTGATTGAGAAGTCGCAAGGAAATCAAAAGAAGTTCTACGACACATGGATTCGTGGAGCACACTTACAACCTGGGGACAGAGTTCTCGTAAAGATTTTGGCCTTCGAAGGTCGGCACAAACTTGAAGACAAGTGGTCTGAAGATGTTTATGTCATGCATAAACAGGTAAGTAGTGATGTGCCGGTCGTCGAAGTTTGTCGGGAAAATGGTACAGGTAAGTACAGGACTCTTCATAGGTACCTTCTTTTACCGATTGGATCGCTCCATGAAGAAGAATCCGTTGAAGATACAGCACCACCACTTCCAGACGACAAGCCAAAACCTACGCCGAGGCCTAGACCGAGAGCTGTTCCAAAACCCCGGACAAGACCGATACCAGAACCACGTACGAGACCAGTCCCCGCACCGAGAGAAATAGAAGTAGTAGAAGAAGTGAGTGACGCGGAGTCGGAAATTTATTTTTCCACTCCAGGCACAGAGTTCAACGTCAATACCGATGTTGTAGAAGGCTCTGGGGCCAGTACAGGTGAGTATATTCTTCCTGCACAGCCGGATGACGATCTTGGATCTGTGCAGGGAGACCCCGGGATGGAGCAGGGTGAGGACGCTCACACTTCTGAAGAGGAGGAAGCTGCAGAAGTTCCGGGGATAACCGCAGAGTTGGAAACTCCTTTGGATGTTTCAGATGGGGAAGAGACTGCGGAGGAGGTGCAACTTAGAAGATCGGGGAGAGAGAGAAAGAGACCGAATTGGATGTCATCTGGAGCATATCACATGTCCCAACAGCCTACAGAATCCCGCGTGCCATGGAAGAATAAAGCTGCATTGCTGAAGACACTGCTTGAAGATTCTGCTTTTTCGGTGATGCCGGAAGATATTTCATCAGCCGTGTTTTCGGCAGTTATTAATTCTTAATATTTTAATTACAGATTCTTCCATGGAAATGTCGCGGAGGACATTTTTTCGAAGAAGGGGGACAGTGTGGCCGGATGAGATTTATGTGCTCTTATATTTTAACCACATTGTATTCATGCTCTTGCTATTTTAACATATGTTTCCGTGTTTGCAGATTAATGCAAAACGTATTGCGGATAGCGGCACGCTTCTAACTTGACATGACATGACAGAACGACATTATATTGACCGTCTCCTATATCCCGTTATATTAGCCAATATTGGTCCGAACTCTTTTGGGGGCGAAATTTCTCAACAGCCGTAGGTATAGCCAATATCATAATATAACCTAATTTCTGATTGGTAGATATTTATTCTAACCGGCAGTTTGATTGGCTTATATAAAAAATCGCTCACTAACACTTTGCATGAGCTGTCAAATTTTTCTTGCGCGGGGTTTTTATTATATTTCGATGATTCGGCTCACGATGGTAGTTGGAAGACAACACATATATATATTTTCGAGTAAGCTGGAGAAAGCAGGGAGCGATAAAGAGGTGAGAGGAAGCAGGGAGATAAGTCAGGGCCAGGGCGTTTGCCCACAGCAGGCGTCGGGCCTAACTCGCATAAAGTGCTACAACCAATTGTCGTTATCTTCATGAACCACCCCCCTCCAATGGTATTCCCTTACCGGGCTAGGGAAGTCCTCTTACAGATACATTCCGCAACAGACACAGATATTCACATCGGAGATCACATTCCCCACGCCCAAGGAATGTGCCGATAACATTAAAACCCGACACATACGACGGACTACAAGAATGGGAAATATACGTCACCCACTTTGAAGCATGATGTAGGCTATGAGACTACACAAATAGAGAGAAAGCGATGGTATTAGGAGCTTCACTTAGAGGTGATGCTGCATAATTTTATGCGCATTTGGATGGACCAACAAGAGACAATTACAATGCGTTAATATATCTACTGGAATAACAGTTTGGAATAAGCGGACAACAACCCAAATACATTACTGAATTAGAAACAAGAATCAAGAAACCAGGACAGTCAATGGCCAAGTATGCTAACGAAACTCTGAAATTGGCTCGTAAAGCATATCTAACAGTTGATAATAAATCGCAGCATTTGATGGCTCTATTTGAAGTTTACACCCGGATCTCAAATATAAATGTATATCGGAACAATGCCAAACTGTTGCGCATGTAGTCAGGATAGTGGAAACACATGAAAGCATTTACGGACAATTAGACAAGAAACACACAACTGTACGTATGGAAAAGACGCCAGCAAGTGATACAGAAAGAGATGCAGAAAGCCAAGATGACACAAACATCCAGAGAATCATCGAACGACTAGATCGGCTCGAACAACTAAATACTGCAAGACCACCGACACACCTAAGGAATCCAAATCCAAATACCAACGTCAAAACCCTGCAAACAACAGATGCTTTATTTGCGACTCGCCTGACCATTTTCGTCGACAATGCCCCAGATATAATAGACCAGATCATCATATGCAGAGAAACCAGGAAAACGCCAGACCATCGTCTCATTAGGCCTAGGGGCGGTGGACAAAAAGAGGCCTGTGAAAACAGCTATGAAAGTTCAGCGGGCCAATGACGAGGCCAGTAGAATGGGAAAATTTGGGGAAACTTCAAAACAATTTGATAATGGTTTCTACACTATGGGCAAACTATTTAATCTAAACACAGAGTGTCATATATACAATGGTTCTACGTCAACTATACTTTCACGGGAACAGTATGAGCAGCTTGATCCTGACAATAAGCCAGCATTATTACCAGTACAGCACTCAATAATAGATGTTAACGGCAACGGTCTGCACGTCTATGGACAAGCTAACTTTCAGCTGTCATTCAATGAACACATGACATATGATCAGTGCATGATAGTTTGTGATATTGATTTAAATTGCATTCTTGGTTACGATTTTCTATGCAAACATATCAGGACTCTTGATTATGAAAAACAACAAATGACAACACATACAGGAAAAATTTATCTTTATTATGATGGTACAGCAATCGAGTGTGTAGAGTAACAGTGCAAATAAATGTACAGTGCAAGCGAATACATGTGCATCGGTTCCTGTACAAATTGAAAACAAACAATGTCTATCAGATACAATTATTATTGAATCAGTATCAAGTACATGTGACAAAACAACTTTTCAATTGTACAAGGCATTTTAAACAAACATGATTGTGATATGGTGCACAATATGAATTATGGAGACAAACCGATTCTTCTTGCTCCTAAAACAACCGTTGGCGAATGTTTATCTGTTAATGTCAGCGAAATTTCGACACATGTCGGAAAATGTGCAACAATTGCTGTTACCAGAAATTGTGAAGAGCTCCCAGACTATATGGTAGATTTATTTAACCGAAGTTCAGAAAATCTGAATGACATTGAAATGGAAACATTAAAACATTTGTTAATTCGATATCAATCTGTTTTTTTGCAAAAGCATCCACTGATCTTGGATACACTGACCGAGTGCAACATCATATAGACATTCAGAATGCAACACCAATAAAACAGCCATTGCGAAAACTTCCTCTTGTTCAACGCCAAGTTGAACGGGCAGAAGTCCAAAAGTTGCTTGAACACGACATAATAGAACCCTCAATATCTCCCTGGAGCAGCCCCATAGTCCTTGTGAAGAAGAAATCTGGTGATTGGCGATTATGTGTAGACTTTAGAGCCGTAAATTCCGTCTGCAAACGTGACGCATTTCCTCTACCAGATATTGGACAGTGCCTTAACAGTTTGGTTGGAAATTTGTGGTATTCGACAATGGATTTGAATATGGGATACTATCAGATGGGCGTATCACCTGAAGATAGAGAGAAAACAGCATTTTCAACAAGTTTATGACTATTTCAGTTCAAAAGATTACCCTTTGGCATCGCAGCCGCTCCATCAGAGTTCTCACGACTCATGTCAGATGTACTCCGTGGCATACAGTACATCGAATGTTGTCTATGTATGGACGACATCATTTGTCCAAGCAAAACTGTCGACGAGCAACTGATACGTCTTGAACACATATTTCAAAGACTACATGAAGCCAACTTGAAACTAAAATGTTCAAAATGTACATTCTTTAAAAAATCATGCAAATTCATTGGTCACCGTATAAGTGGTGATGGAATAGAGACTGATGAAGATATAATTTCGGCAATCACCAATTGGCCACGTCCTAGAACTAAGAAAGATGTCAAAAGTTTCCTCGGTTTGGGATATTATTACAAGAAGTTTGTGAAAGACTTTAGTGCGATAGATAAACCATTGTACCAGCTAACCGGAAAAAGCAAACGATTTGCCTGGTCACCTGAAGCACAAGAGGCATTTAACCAGTTAAAGAAAGCATTGTCTACATCTCCAGTCTTAGAATATCCGCAGATAGGACAGCCAATGATCTTAGACACTGATATCTCACAATATGTCACGGGTGCAGTACTGTCACAAGTACAAGATGGAGAGGAACGTGTAATTGTTTACCTGAGTAAAACCATGAACAAACATGCATGGTCAAGAAATACTACTTCGGACAGACAATGCAGCGGTCAGCTGGCTAAAAAACTTGAAGAATCCTACTGGTCAAATGGCCAGATGGCTACAGTTGGTAGAGACATATAACATTAAGGTAACACACCGACCCGGCAGTCAACACAGGAATGCAGATGCACTCAGCAGGCCACTCTGCAAGGTGTGTCGGAGACAGGAAAATAATGAGAGTCATTCCGGTCATTGTATGTTCGGTATTCTTGTTCAATGTTTCGTTATTCTTATTCAATGTTTCGTTATTGTTACTCAATGTTGCGTTATTGTTATTCTATACTTCGTTAAATTGTCATTGTATGTTCGATTTTCTTATTCAATGTATCGTTATTCTTATTCAATGTTTCGTTATTCGTATTAAATGTTTCGTTATTGTTATTCTATACTTCGTTATTTTCATTGTAAAACTTGTCATTCGTATTGTACGTCATGTGATTGTATAATTATCTTGTTATTCTTATTCGATGTGTGCTATTTTTATCCTTCGGAATGATGTAATGCGTTTCCCTTTGTAACAAGGCATTTCATTAGCTTGTCATAAATGAACGTAGAGCGCATGTATTCCGAATCGAGGTTACAGAAAATGCTACCACAATATTGTCAAGAACAAGGAATGTCACACTTTCTCTTAGTTTACGACAGTTTTGGTAAGTACAAACATGTTCCGGAACCACTACACTGCACCAAAGGTTTACGCACAGTCGGCGAAGGCAAATCCCCTGGCCCATGATGGGGAGACATAATACATATTCGGAACATGTTTGTACTTACCAAAACTTGTTTCGTTGATACTTTATATTTTGTCTCCGATGTGAAATTACATCTTTTTTCAACAAAATATACTCTCAAAATACACCAGACCCATCCATTTTCATTCGGGGCAGGTTCTGCAACGATTGCAATCTGTCCAGAATAAGAATCAACAACACAAACAGCAATTTCGTTCGTTTATTTCCTTACCTGACTGGAATCACTGGGAGCAACCATTTTTATTTTAAATGACGTTGTAGACTTATCGACGTACTTTACTTATGACGTCAGTCGTGTCTGAATGACGCACGGAAAGGATAGGCTAGAGAGCAAACATAATTGGAAATTGAGGGTTGTAATGGAAATTGATTTGACATCCAGAAAATGGCATTAACTTTTTAACAATTTTATTTTCCGGCGATATCGTTTTTATTTAATTTAACCCTCACACTGTAAACAGTTCCATTTTCATCAGACTATTTAGTCAACTCAAAAATATAGGCGTAGTCACCAACACGAATGACGTCTATGAATTGTGATGAGGTCGTATTGACAGGATATCAAATTTGTTTCACGGCACCGTGTTTCACGGAACATAGGCACTGCGTTGACGGGATAAATGGCATTACAAATTCACTATGACTATATTTCGGAGGTGATTTCCAAATTTGTTCGTTTTCGACTCAGCCTCGACCCGCCGCCATTCTTTATTCGAGTCGTATTGACGGGTCAATCAATCAAAACGCGAGAAATCTATCTGCGGTATGACGATATACAATTATTGTCTTTGGAGGTGTACATGAGATTTACGGACCGGAGAAAAGAAATGTTCACCGACTCCTTTTCGAAGGTCCGTATATCTCATGTACACCGACTCAAAGACTATACTTGTTTTATTATATGACCCTTAATACGAATAATCAGAACACCAGGAATAGTCACTAAACACAATAACAATTACATGTGTCAGATTTACGCATGCGCTCTAAGGAGATGAACACTATATTTGTTTACATGAACAAACACATCTCGGACCGGTAGTGCTTATTCGTGAAAACCGTCAGCATTCAATTTGTAGATAATCACGTGGCAGTGTTTCGGCCAATGAGAATGACTGAAATACTTAGTCATATAATAATATAAGTTACTGTGATTCTACACAGTCAATATGGTGTCGTATTGCCCGTCTGAATCTATATTCACCCGAGGTACAGCCGAGGGGGAATATATCTATGGACGGGCAATATGGCACCATATTGACTTTGTAGAATCACAGTAACGTATTTGTCACACCACAGATTCTTTGTATTCGTCCAAAATTTAGGCGATAACCATGATTTGCTTTTCGATTTGGAGAGGTATGTTGGAGGTTTTATGGTATGTGAATCAGTTTTACGGCGACGCGTTAGCGGAGCCGTAAAAGCGGAGCCGTAAAACTGATTCTCAGACTATAAAACCTCACACATACCGCTCCAAATCGAAAAACAAAGCATGGTTATCCCCATTATAATGCACCTAGTGTGCTCCCCGCTTTCTGCAACGTCGTAGCATATAACGAACAGTGATATTTTTCAATACGTCAGCAGGTTGTTGTCGTCATCGATAACCCCCTAACACCAAATGAATTTGAAGAAATGTAACTCCTTCGAAGAATATTCCCATTTCAAATTGAGTTTAACGGGAATTTTGCTAAGACATCAACTATACATTTATTCAACTCTAATGTTTATTTTAACAATTGTATTGCTTTTATATGTGTACATGTAGTTTCAACAGTTATTTCTCAACATGTCTGCATTGCATTGGGTTCGTGTGATCTTTACAAAGGAAATGTCAACAACTTGTTGTGTCAACATGCCTAGGATTTCACTGGATTTACGCCTACTTCAGGTAATTACCCATCTGCAATACAGTTTAGTATGTATAGTCATGTATGTGCACATTGGAATTTGTAAAGTTATCTAGGCTGGTACTGGCATTTGAGCACTTTAGTAAATTCTTCTGTATTTTGGGCGGGTGGCGTAATATTTTTGGGAATTTGTTGAAGGGTCACCACCCTGAAGTCACGTTTGTCAGTCGTTGGTCGATTCTCTATTTCGCGTTGGGTTGTACAGGTCAATATGGCATAATGGATAACCGAGAATCTGTCAAGTTGTAAAACACAGACTGGTAAAACGGAGATTTTATATGCTGTGATTTCAATTGACCAATCAGATGAGTGCTTTCTTTTTTCGGTGCGTTATAATTAGTTTTATAAGTTCATTGCAACATGTTTAGCGTCATAGAAATATGGCGCCAAACGGCACGACGTCATGACGTTACAACTATTAGCTGACGTCATTCCGACATAAACGAGTAGAAATTCGTTAATAACTTCAAATTGGCAATTTCTGGACTGATTTACAAAATGTAACTTTTGTTTTCTAAGTTAAGTCATTACCAATCCATATGAATATGTTTCGGTGATGATTTCCAAAAATGTTCGTTTTATCCGCCTCGAACCGCCGCCATTTTGATTCGAGTCATATTGACGGGCTTAACAAGCTGACCAATCAAAACCCGAAAACTTTATCTGCGGTATGACAATACTTGTAATAAGCATGACGGGTGTTTCATTGATGAAATGTCGAACAGTACATATCCAGATCTGACTGTGCAGGCTGCATAGGCTGACCTGGATCTACACTGATCGCAAAAAAAAGCCATGATCCCGATTTATCTAATCACCGCCACATTTCTTTTTCATCAGTGGAAGAAGGGGGACAACTCCATGATGACTTTAGCCTCTTATTTCAATGACCCCTTCATGGTAATGCATAGATGTTCTCAATTATGCCGATAGTTTGTCACCAGGGGGCCGTTTCCCTAAACTTCGTACGACTATTTAAGTCGTACGAAGTTTAGTGAAACGGCACCCTGATCGTAAGAGCAAACTTATGATAGTCTGTCAATTTCACATTAACAATGTTTTCATGTTAACGATTTTTGGATTTGCATTTATTGCGTATAGGCTGCATGTAAATCCATCAATTGAAATTTCCAGACGATCCTAAATTTGCGCTTACGAACATTTTAGTATTACGAAGTTTAATGAAACGGCCAATTCGTCTCCCTCCCCCACACAAAACACCAGCGTCTCACTTATCCCGTTCCATTGACTATGGCACTCGGGCAAATAACGTAATACATAGAGGATCTCAAACGAGTTTCCATTTGATATGACATTTATGAAACGAGTCACGCACAAATTATGCACCGAGCCTCTGGAGAGGTGCATAAAATTGCTGACGAGTTTCATAAATCTCGACTCATAAATTAGAAACGAGTTTGAGATTATGTTTATCACATGACTTCACACTCCAAATAGCAGAAAACGTGGAGATATCTGGTACGTTTATACGTTTTAGTGAGAAGACGCCATTGACTATTTTCGCATCGAATTGAAAAAAGCTCCAAAAACAAAAGAAGTTTTAATTACTAGTAAAAATGTACTATCAATACGCCATAGTATAGGTTCCCGTTCTTTAAAAAACACTTTATATTACCTAACTGGAGCGCATTTGATATATATATTGATTTTGTCATGGACGCTTCTAATGATATGACGTTTAAAACAGGATGACAGCATTGTCGCGCCATTAAGGATGTCATTTGGAACGTCTTCATTGTGTTTGTTTGGCATAAGGTTAGCGCGTAATACGAATACGTAATTAGGGTGATGCGGCTAGCCAATCAAATTCGCTCCAGGTAGTATTGCACGTGTGCCATATCACATTTATGTAATGGGTTACAACACTTAATAACAAGGTTTTCATGTGCAAAAATAGAGAATGCCAAGCTACTGTCTTTCATATCAATTTTACCAGGGACGGCTGGTGAACGCGCAGAAATTCCTCTGCCCGTCGAACAAATCCTACCATTTGCGAGCCAAGCTTGATAAACTTGATATCAAAAGGCACTAGGCTGGTATTCTGAGACTAATTATAAGGTAGTTCTTTGAAAATAACCCAGACTTGTTTAAGTTGCGCCATTACACTAACGTCAACAAATCGTAAACTTAACGTTGGGGAAAATTTGTTATAAGTTCTGTAAGTTTCCTTTCACCAAACATTTTGATATTTCACACATGCCTGCAGCCTTTCTCTAACGGTTCTCTATCATGCTGTGACAAATCCACGACACGCAGGCCCCCGCTAACACCAATGTCAAGGTCACAATCTTATAGACACTGGGTGCGTTAGGGTTGTCGGTATAATCCAAGCGCACCAAATATTTCTGGTACCAATGTGTTTAGACATATATACTGTATATATTTCTGTATGATAGACTTTTCAAAGTAGAAGCTTAAGACCACTAATTTGCATAAACAAGATGGCCGCCAGCGAACAAAGCATCGGCTACCGTAGGGTATACATGTATATTACACCGTGGAACCAATATTAGAAGGGACACTTTTGGTGCATCTTAATGTATTTTATAACTAATACATTACCGAATATATAACAATCGATTTAATCTTGAACCAAGCCTGGAATTTCAAAAAATATGTAAATAAATTGACAAAAACGGGCTATTAGTGTGGGTATCAAACACTAGTTATGTAGTAATATGGTCACAAATCGTTCAGCTATACACATCCTGAACATTACATGTGTTAGAAGCATCATGACCGTCGTGCACACTTGTTAAGTTCCACAGACAAGATGGCAGTAATCGTTGAAAATTACATATATGTTATAGAATTTTGCTCTCTAGAGGTATCGTAAATGCATAAACGAATTTCACAGGACTTTGTCAACCAAATTCGGATATTTAATAAATGTAATGCATCCAACTGTATACTAGGCATTTTGTAATATCTACATGTTCAATACATCCAAGATAGCCGCCATTTTATACAAATTGTGTTGCTTATGCGAATCAATTGGCACACACTGCCTGTCATGATCAATTTCGGTACCAAGCGACATAGTCGGACTCACAAGATTATTAGACAAAATCGTGCTAATGGCATACTAATTATGTCAGAAGATCACTAATGTTTAAATATGCACCAGAAATGGTGGCGGCCAGTGTTAATATACTAACAGCAATTGCATCATTTTGTACCGCCATTTTACAAACATTTTTCCACGTATGTGCAAATGCACATACGTGGAAAAATATTTGTAAAATGGCGGTACACAATGACATAAATTGGAATCCTCATTATATCAATGAGTACATAATGTTCCAGTCCGAAACTAAACTTTGCAATGCTGTTTAAACTACTATGTCCTAATCATATAGGCTGGAAGTACTAGTTGTACGTGTATATAGAGACATGTATTACATTACTGTTGTCCGTCTTTACAATAAATGTTTATGATATTAGTTCATAATTATAACCGGTGTACACACAGAAAGGTCAGAATTTTGTATGCATAATTTGTTAATCGAGTTGATCTGTAGGACAATTCTACTGTTTGTGTTGATAATATGTGTCTGCACAAAACACGATTGCTAGCTACGTATTGTATTGTTTAATATTTAAAACCTGTGTACAGCGGATGTGTTTTCACAAGTAAGTTATGTTCGTAAATATTTGAAGACTTATGGTGATTACATGGTGACCGACAAATTAGGGTATTACAATTGTGCCGAAAATAATATTTAATACAAATATCATGGAATCAGTATCTGCTATATATGCTGGTTATTTAACGTGTTTATATAATAGTGCTAATACTCTGTGTATTTATTGTCAGTGATGCAATTAAGTACTAATTTGTATACTTCTTTCACAAGTATACCAGCCATTCTCGTTTACCGGCAATTGGTCGTTCAACCAATATTACTAGCGTGCGGTCGTAATAGGAATGCAGAAGACATCAACTTGGTGTATGCGTTGTATATTTATGGCATGCACTTTGCAAATAAACAATAGAAAACTAATAGGCTAACCCCGGCCGCCAATTGGATAGACGGATAATATTAGTAAAACAAATTTAGCTAGCAGCTTTAGCGCAAACGTCATTTGACTTTGACTATTCGTATTGGGACAACTATAGGACGAAAGAATGTATCGCCAATATGCAAACATTATGTCATGGGTAACAAAAGTAAAACAAATTTACAAAATATTAAAATTTAGCACGTTTATGTTATGGGCGGGAGTACGAAAATAAACAAAGGAACGAAAAGGCGAATGTTTTGCCCCTTGGAATGATGCACAAGTTATATTATAATCTAAATAGTTTTGCTTTGGTTTATGATATACAATAACACTACCATACCTCTGTGTTCATATAAGTACTAGTAACTTGTCTATTATTCCAGATCCTGTCTATTCCGGAAAAAATTTCATTCCGATCTGCCGGCTTGATCCCGAAAACAATACTATACATTTTCATATGGCTTATCAGTGTATTCCGGACCTTGTCAATTCCGAATTCAGACCCCTTGTTCTGACCCCAACAGGTAAAATCACACAGATATTTACCTGTCTAATCCGGCCCAGTAGTTAACTTGTTCCAAAGTGTGAATGTGTGATGGCAGTTTTAAATGTTTAGGTAAAGCCATTAGCTGTACTTCATTCACTTCAACCATTCTAAGTAAAATCGCTGTGAGATCACTATGGAGGAAATATGGATGGTGTAATTAAATACTGAGATCCCAACCAGACATAACGTGTCACACAATGCTGGATGAGTGCATTATTTACAGAAGAAATACAGTGAATCTTATTTTTACAGGGAATTTCTGGAAATGTCTATATACCGGTCCCATGGCAGTCCGTAATAGACAAGTTACACTGTAGTATTAATGCGCACTGTTAGTAATTGCTGCATGCTGGTTGGAACATCGAACCTATAGCTGAAAATATAATACCAATATGCTAATCAACTTGAAACTATGTTCGTTTCATATATGTGTGTGGTGTTAACACTTAATTGCTCGTGTGTGCCTGTTTCTTTAAATAATTCATACAATTCGTGTAAAATGGCGGCCACGTTGAATTTCTATACATCGTGTTCCTATGAAATGGATTGATATACATTTAGTGGTCTATAAAGTATTAAATACCTGAAGTTGATCGGTATTTGTGCTATTAGAATTGCTTCCACAATACGATATGCCCCTCCATGTAGTAAAGTACTTTTTCATTGGCTGCCATCTTGTTTATATGCAAATTACTAGGCTTAAGCTCCTACTTCTGAAGGTCTATCATGCGGAAATATATAGAGTATATATGTTTCGTCACATTGGTAACACAAACCTTTGGTGCACATAGATGGTACTAAAGACCGTATTTATGCCCGTTGGGGGGAATTTGTTTCCTTTCACCAAACGTTTTTATATTTCACACATGCCTTTGATTAAAGGTACATGTCCACTCAGTAGACACAACATGTTATTTATATCAGAGACATCATCTATGAAATGTTCTGGCTAAATAAACATTCATTCACCATTACACAACCTATTGTCTGGCATTATTATACATTTTATATCAGACGTAAATTTCCATTCTGATGTCAGGGGCGATAACAGCGTTTCTTTAAAATGTTTGCGGACATTACCATGTATTCTCTGTATTTATTGTGTTGATATGCAATGATCATACTTTATAATCTGTTGAAACAATACAATTGTATCAACATTTAAGAATGTACCTTGTAAATGTCGGCCAAAGTGTTGCTTTTGTTCTGAAGAATTGATTTGTCTATGGGAATCTAACGCGCGGAAAATGGGATAAACAACCTGGCGGAGCGGTAAAAACGAAAACATTTGGAAATTGCCTCCAAAACCTGGCCATATAACTTTGAAATGATCTAACTAAGAAATCAAAAGTTATATTTTGAAAATCCGTCCACTATTTCTGATGTTAAATCCTCCATCGACTCTATGAAAAAGGCCAAGGCCAAAAATATAATTTTTCGTTCCGACCTCAAACGGAAAATGGTTTGACGTTTTTATTTACAAGAGTAACATCTGACAAACATTTATAGCCTGGGTATCAATCTGGCAACTGGTACTTAAGATCTAAAATTCAAGATGGCGTCCAATATGGCGGCCGATATTGGTTACTAGTATGAATAAATAAAACGGTTATTCATTTTAATTTCTTGTATATGTGCTGTCCAGACAAAATTAGTTATGTTACACATACTGAACTACAATCAGAAAATTTAAATAATGTGTAGAATGAAAGGTAAATATGAAACTCAAGGTCAAAGTTCAAATAATCGTAAAAATCACCTATTATGCCGTTAAAAGTCACATTACCAAATATCACTTATTTCCTTCAAAATGCTCTGAAAACAACAAAAGCGACCGTAACAACCGATTTCCGGTTCGTTTGTATTTTTCGTGATATTGAGATTTCTTATATCTTATTTCTTACCGTATCTGACACATATACTGAGCCGTAAAATAATCGCTATGACTTAGCAGTACTACAGTTACAGTCGATATAGGTTTCTTATAGAATAACGTATGGATTTAACTTACATCATTTATTTGTTGCATAATTTCTTCGGTTGTATCGTTTAATATATTCGTTAATCGTGATTGCTCATTCACCAAGTTATGCTTACATTATTTGTACACTGGTTGTAATCGTCAGCGAGGACGGTCTGTGCGGCAGTCGGTTGTAATTCGCGGTCAAACAGACAGCCGAGCCAGAAGCAGAAAAATAAGGAATTACATGTTAAGTGTTATCATGAATTATTGTTATATTACTTGACTAACATTTTGTAACTTGAATATTAAGATTTCCACGCTTATTTATCCGTGATAGTTAAAGGAAATACTTTACTGTTTTCGAATACTCGAATTAATTTGTACATGGACAGCTTACATTAATGGACAAACGCTTTACTATTTCTAATATATTTGCCTACTTTCTTGTTTCAAATAAATAGAAAATGTATGGACATGATGTTAAACAACTACAGATGTTTTCCAGAATAAAATAGTTGTTTTGCCAAATTGTGGTTTACGTATACATATGCTGGTCCTAAATGTGGCTGTGACTGGAGAAATCGGGCTTGTGTGATTTGTGACAAGTGTAGGTCCTTATCAAATATCACACTCATGTAGCCTAAAAGTGATTGCTTGTTAGTGTGTTTCATTGATGGAATGGGGAAAAAGTGCAGATACTGACCAGTATGTACGAATGCTGAAAATTACAGCGTATGACACAAGCTGCAAACAACGTCGCCGCGGGCAGGCCCTATCAATTAATATTCGACCAAGCCGCGGGGTATTCTGTCACTGGCCCTCCAGTGCATTCCACCCCCGTGGCAATTGAAGCGACTACTTTCCCGGCTACTGGCACCTAATGTGACTTTCCTTAATTTGACCCCATGGACATCATTGTAAATGGCCCGCCCACATGAGATACCTTATGACATTTTGGCCAGCATTGCACCCGTTCCATCTACACATCTGATAGCTCTGATAAGTGTATAGTCCAGGGCCGGATCCAGGGGGCGTGGGGGGCGTGGGGTTCGTAAGCCCCCCCCCCCTATTTTTGACGAAGCAATGATTTTTTTATTCAGATTAGAAAAGGCTATCAGTAACATTTATGATTACATGAACTGTACAGTGAGTGTAAATATATAATTGTTTTAAAGTCTACGTAACAAATCCTACTATATACATGTATGTCCATCACCACTTTAAAGTAATACACAACAAAAAAATCTACAACTTAAAATAAATTAAGAATTTAGAAACTACCCAGATTATCATGGGGTGCGATGTATAACGGAGGGAAACTAACCAACAACAACAACAACAACATTACAAGTTACATGGCATCAAAACGTTTAAACCAGGCACCTCTGACTGCCTTCTTTTCACCTAAAATAAGTAAGTATTAGTTGGCGATGTCTTTCCCAATTCTTTAATATTTCTAGATTGTCAGACCATAAATCGATCAAGCCATTTTTTAAAATTTACTTTAGATCCCTCTTTTCCCTTGCAATTATGGTGAATGATCCAGTAACCGGTGCATACCAGTAACCGGTGTAGTCAGCATAAGTTACACAGTAACTAGTTGGTTGATAACTTGGTGTTTGTTAACAAATATCGTTATAAAATGTTGCCTTATCATAAGGCAAATCTCAATGTGCCAAAGTAATGAGCAATTGGATCGTTGACAAATTTTGTAAACTAACTAGACAAAGTCGAGCGATCCTTGGTGACCGATGAACACAATGATCAAGGCTATTGCAAACCACGTAAAAAATGTTTTTAGACCAAAATATTATGTGTCAAATTTTGACAGATATTCAGGAATAAAAAATGACAATGTTGCATTTGAACCGTCCCTCTCTAAGTCTTTCTCTCCGTCTGTCTGCAGGTTTCTCTACAGTCTATCTATCATAATCTGCCGGTCCATCCGCCCCTCTCTCTGACTGTCCATTTTTGCAGCTAAGTGGAACCGGCAGCTTTCGCCCGCAATCTTTCGTCCCAATATTTTGGCCAAGTTGTCTGACGCAGACTCCCTATCCAATAATCATTGATTCGTGCATGTCTGTCTGTCCGTCCGTCTGTCATTGTTAGCTCGCCTGCACGAAAGTTCAGGAAGAGCTATATGGCATACCCCCGGTCAAGTTTTATTTCCGTTCCAGTCCAGTGAATTTTAGCGGAGTTGTCACCCTTAGTATTGAGCTGGTGTTTTGGTTTTCCAGGGGCAGTAAATATAGCCCATGTAGAAACATCTGAAGGATCTAGTGGTCATGAACAAACAGCAGCAGGTGGCCCTATGCAAGCAGTGTCACTAGCAACAGGTAGTGTACAGTTTCTTATATGGGCCACGCTTTGTGAAAATCACCCTCTTATGCATCGCCTCATGTTGCCGTAATTGACTTGGAAAAATAACTACAATTTCTGTAAATGATATCGAACGTTGGCGCAAATTTCAGAGCAAATGTGGAATAGTATTCCGCATTTGCTCTGAGATGTTGTCAACTTTTGACATCACTTACTTCAAGTAGCGTACCGTAGTGTTTCGAATTCAATTACGGTGACACATGGATATGCCGGACCACCGTAGTCATCTGTACCTTGGCTATCCGTAGTAGAACTGTAGTAGAACCGTATTGGCAATGTGTTCCTCAAATAATATTTAATCATCAGCTTCCCGGACGGCCCCGGTGATGAACCCCGGACCCTCCGGGGGCATCCGTGGTCATCCATAGTTCATCCTTGTCATATAAAACAAGACATTATACTGGTGTGTGGAGGGATTTCCAACGGTCAGAACCCCAACCCCCTCTCACCCCGAACCACCCCCACCCTCTCACATACACAAACACCTGTTAAACGACCATCACAATGTTAAAGAAATGTTCCAGACATGTGTGAGATATATATTATATACATTTGAAGACTTCATTAAATAAAAAAAAATTGGGAGGGGGGATTTCTGACTGGTGGGGGGGACTGACTAGTCCAAAGCACCCTCGGGTTTTGGGCCGGCCTGAAACCCCCTGGGGATTTCAGGCCGGCCCAAAATCCCCCCGAGGGGTGTTTCGGGAGGGAGGGGGGGATTTCTGACTTCTACACTGGTACTGGAATTGGTAGACACCAGTGATTTGAACTGGTTCCTAAGAAGTCAAAATTTTCCTACTGCAACACAGGGCAATTTATATACCCATTCATCAGTAATATTTCACTGGACTGAAACTCACTCTTTCCTTCTGCATTTCAGGAACAGAGTCACTGATGGGACAGCCAGATATTGCCTTGGTGGTTGACGGTACAATCAAAGAACCAACTGTTGAAGAGAAGGTTTTCTTGATAAACAACAGACAGCCCAGTACGTCATTCCACTTTCCATCAAGAGAATACGTGGATAAACGTAATAAGTCAGGTGTGATGAAACGGCACTGCAAGCATGACTGGTTGGACACCTTTAAATTTCTGGCCTATTCTAAATCACTCGACGGAGTATTTTGTATTTGCTGTGTGCTATTTCCAGTGAAAGCTCATCGGGGAAGTCGTGCCAAACATTTGATAAGAGCTCCATACAGATATTGGAAGGACGCTTTACAAGATTTCCGAGACCTGGAATATCTTAAGGATTCATTTGAAAGGATGCAAGAATTCCAAGGGACAATGGCAAATCCATCAAGTCGAATCGACCATTCAATTTCATCACATGCTGCAGAAACTGTGGAACGCAACAGGAAGTTCCTGAAATCAGTTTTACGGGCTATCCAATACTTGGGGAGGCAAGGGCAGGCACTCAGAGGGAATCATGATGATGGTAAATTAGATACACTGGATGATGATGTTACAAACAAAGGAAATTTTAGCGAATTACTATCAGTGATGTGTGAAACGGATGAAAATTTGCGTAGTTACCTTGAAACATGCCAGAGAAATGCCACATACATTTCAAAAATCACGCAGAACAATCTCCTGGACTGCATTCGTGATTTCATCCAGGGTGAAATTTTGAAGGAAGTCAAGCAGCAGGGCAGTGGGCCATAATTTGGCCTAATTGCCGATGAAGTAACTGACAGTGCCAATTGGGAGCAATTGGGAATTGTCATCCGCTATGAGAAAAACAATAAACCCATTGAAAGACTTCTTGAGTACATCAAGTGTGACGACATTAGGGGTGTGACAATTGACGATCTTATCATTGAGTGCATCACGAGTGTTGGACTTGACTCATCACTTTGTCGTGCCCAGACATATGATGGCGCTGGTAATATGGCGGGAAAGCAGAAAGGAGCAGCCAGGATCCAAGTGAAAACCGGAAATGAGAGGGCTACATACTTCCACTGTGCATCACATGAACTTAATCTTGCTCTTTCAAAAGCTTCTAGGGTACCAGACGTATATAATATGGTTTGCCTTCTGCAATCGTTGGGAATATTTGTCATCAAATCGCCAAAACGGCAGGGCCGTCTTGAGATATACATGAAGGATAACATTCCAGAAAAAGAGTTCAACACCATGAAGAAAAAAATCAAACCATTGTGTGAAACGCGGTGGGTAGAGCGCCATAGTGCCTTTGAAGATCTGGAGGGCATTTACAAGTTTGTCCTTCGATTCCTTGACAAGCTTTCAAACAATGAGGATCGCATTTGGAACCCAAAGTCTGTGACTGAAAGCAATGGACTTCACAAACAGCTGACTGAGGCTAAATTATATGTGGCCTTTCAAGTGTGCAGACATCTTTTTGGCTTCACCAAGTCCCTTTCATTGCAACTACAAGGCACAAACATGGAAATCTGCCAGGCTTACGAGAAAGTCGCATTGATCAAGGAGGAACTTCAATCCATTCGAACTAATGCAGATGGAGAATTCCACGAATTGTTCAAACGAGCATCAGACATGGCTGAAACAGCTGAAAAAGCCCCATTAGATGTTCCCCGGAGAACAGCACGCCAGACTTTGAGATGAGATCAAATGTTGAAGCAGACACACCCGAGCAATACTGGCAGAGAACCATCTTTGTCCCATTTATAGACTGTTTGACCAGCCAACTTGGAGCATTTTGGAGATGACCTACCCAGCCAGTCAACATTCCCTCAGGAGGTCAGATTGTGGAAACGTCACTGGTCCAATGAAAAGTCAAAGCCAACAAAAATCGCAGACACGCTTGAAAAGATGGCCACAGATGGGCTGGAAAAGCTGTTTCCAAATGTGCTAGTAATACTGCGCATCCTTCTTATCATACCTGCAACAAGCGCAACAGTAGAAAGAGCCAATTTTGCCCTTAGATACGTGAAAAATGTGTACAGAAGTTCAATGAGTGAGCCACGTCTGAATGCCCTAATCCTGATGTACGTTCACAGGTTAACCCTGCTATTCAGATATAGCAGCCTGTTTGGGTGATTTTATCTGCAAAAAGTTGTATTTTTACTTGGGTAAATGTTAGAGTATTTTGTTCTCAAATGCCAGGAAAATGCATCTGAGGCACTTCAATTTTCTAAATTTTCTGGGGGAGGACCCCAAGACCCCCCTCACCTACGCGCCCCCCCCCCCCCCCCCCCCCCCCCCCCCCCCCCCCCCCCCCCCACCCCCCCCCCATTATTAAAATCCTGGATCCGGCCCTTTACTCTGTTACCCTCCTGGTGACTGATTTAGCTTTATATACAACTACTATCGAGGGGAGGGATTAGATTGTAACCTGACGGTGTAAATACACATATTATACAGACTGGTATACTACAGCTGCTGAAAATTGCATAGTAATGTCCATTTTGTCATCCACTGTCGCATATCAGTATGTATTTTGTAACTATGTCATTTTTATATTTATACAGTACAATTATGGTATGTATGTTAGACTATCATTTTAATAAACTCGAATTCTAAGGATTCTCTTGAACTATTAAGCGTACTAATCGCTGTATGCATACATTTTGGCTATGCTACGTATACGTCATATACATGTCACCGGTCGGGTTGTTTCGCTACCATGGGGTAGGGTACGAACGAGATCGCTACTTGCACCACAATGCTCCGAGTTCGAAATATAAATCAAAGGCCTGGAAATATATATAAATATATTTACTTGGATAAAGTAGGAATAATATCAGATGTGCAAAGTCTATAACTTTACACATACATGGTGTACTGGCTACTGCCTAGGTCATAATTTACAAGACATGATTACAATACGGGACATGATTAAAACATTACATTAACAATAACACAACTCAGACATGCTGTGTAAACATGGCGGCGCACGTGTAAAGTACCCAAGTGCTAGTCCAGAATTATGTTGCAGCTTCATTTATAAATAACTACATAACACCCAATATTGAAACAATGTACAATTATATAGAAATATATAATAAAGAAGATGGCACATACCTGGAAATGTATATAAATATATTTACTTGGATAAAGTAGGAATAATATCAGATGTGCAAAGTCTATAACTTTACACATACATGGTGTACTGGCTACTGCATAGGTCATCGCGCAGGGCGCAAGCAAGCGGATCATTGAAAAACAATGACGCGTAAATAAACAATAGCCGTCTAGCCGTACACATGTATAATAATAGTTCCCAGGCGTAAATAACAACAAACACGAAGAAGGGTTGTTCACAAAGTTTATTGAATTTGGAATTCAATACAATGCTGATACAAATAATTCGTCCTATGACATACACACGTGACAGCAAAGAGAAATAACTGTGGTAAGCAAAACAAGGGACAGCTAGTCAAACAGTGAAAGCTGAAATAACTGGCTGTCCGGAATATGAAATCCGTAAAAGTACGGCACATAATTGTCGGATAACTGAAATTTATTTTATTCGAGATAAATGATAAATACAACTTAACCGAATCCAATCCAGTAATTCCAGTCTCTCCTACTTTCACTATTCGTATGAATAATGTGGGACCTACGTGTACATGACCTGCAGCCAGTATGTACTGGTTCTGCATGAATGAAACAATAGGTTCACTGACTCCTAAGAAAGAAAAATCCAACCTCGTCATGTCTCCCAATATTGTTTACATCTACTGGCCACGGAAACTCTGTTTACATCACGTGACCAACAGGTTCAGTGTCTTCTTTTAAATGCCACAAACATGCTGCAAACTGGTGTTAAAAGCACCCCAAAATGTTCATCAAGTGAAACTGGGTAGTAATGGGTCAAGATTTGCAAGCACACTGTCTCTGTGACCTCAAAACGCCCGCACTATTTGTTTATACCGGACTACTTCTTTTATACTCCCTTGGCGATGTCGTGCCCTTTATTAGTATCTAACCTGTAAACATACATGTACCTAAACACATGACGTCATGCCGTTCGGAAACCACTGGAGCATACAGCCTGTAATCTCTTGACACATTGTACGCAATACACCTGAATTGAACATGGTGAGAACTGAGTATAATTTGATTCTCTGACGTAGTCAATTAAATAATAGCCATCGCAGATAAGTTTATCATGGGTCTACTAATCGCGAGCGCATCAGGGCGAAAAGCTACTGTTTTATTTAACAAATCGAGCGTTTTCCACGCTAGTTGTTTCGTTGATAATATTATATTATATGATTGTTTACTCTCTGATGTCACCCATATGTCACCCATATGTTCAGAAAACCAATACAAATCTACATATACATGCTCTTTTACCAACTGTTTTGCTAACATTTCATCCCCATCTCAGGCCCACGACCTTTAACAAATGAATTTGTCATCATACATCAAATATCTTTGTTTTACATTGTATTCCTTCGTATATAGTCCGCAACCCGTGATATATACAGTGGTATAGAGTTGCGGATGAACAATTATAAACATAGTTAATAGGGACAGACGTAACATATGCAATACGCACTGGACTGAATATGTGGTGTGACAAAACATTTTTTATTTTGTGTTGTTTGGAGACGTACATATCTTTCTCCAACGCACAGAAGTATGGAGGAAAAAACACAGCGTTTCTCAAACAAAGGTGAGAAAGTACATATTGTTTAGATCTATTTTGTTGTTTATCTATTTTTTTCATAATGAAGTATGTGTATTTTGTAGATGCCTCGGACATACTTCACTTTTGCAGCGGAGCGTAACTTGTAATTAGCATACTGTATTGTCCAATCCCTACTGCAAACCAGTAGGGTGAAGAATTTATAATGTATATACAAATGTATGTCTACCAGTGTGTTATCTTCCTGTACAATGTATATGTTGTAATCTATACACCAGTAACACAACTAAAACTACACTAAATGAATGTATACACAATGGTTTGTTCCATGTTAATTTTGTACTGTTCCGAAAAGCAAAAACTGGTTATTGTTTCAAAGTTTTAAACGTAATGACTAAACATAACGGCAAACACTGTATATCCTGATGAGATGGCTAGTAATGAGCCGGCTCATCGGGATCTACGGTGTTTGCAAATCTCGGTTTTAGTGTTGAAAGTGTTATACCCAATTTGTTGAAAACGTACGCAAATTAAATATAACGTCCATTACTTACAGCCACATGTGTTTCGGGAAAAACGTGTAATTACACAGTTTGCATTTCGACGATTATTATCAGATGATTTGCTAAAACGCCTCTGACTATACGACACTGGAGTGTGATGTGTTGCGGGCACCAACCTATCTGTAGGTAACATGTGGATATCATAACACATTGTACTATGCAAAGGATGACGTTCACCTCGACTACGAATGTTAATATATTAAGCAGGATGTGGCTAGGCATGATTGATATGCACACACGTACACAACCATAGGTTAGCGAACACTATATATTGTATAATATCAATAACAACAGGAATACAGTTTGGAAGTAATGGCCGCAACTTTTCTTTATTATTAACAGAACAAACGACTCATAAATGGCTGACATGATGCGGGTGGTAATGTATCCGCTGAGATACGAGAAACAGGATATACTTGTTTATTTGTATCCACTGGATTAGTAGTATTAGCCGGGATACGTTTTACGGAAATATCCAGGTAACACTAAGCTTGGTAGCTTTTCCAAGGATGTAATTGTCCAATGGCAGCTGTATCCATTGGATACCGATAACTAGGACATATTTAGCCAATTGTATCCGCTGTACCTATGCTTTTCCGGAAATATCCAGGAAATACCAAGCTTTGCAGCTTTGCCATATATGCATACATGAAATACGCTGGTATTTCGAATAGTGAGATATGCACCACCCGCAGCATTCCGCAAAAATTGTCGTGCCGAAACACATTTCCTGATATTTCGGCTATGCTATTGGACGAGTGTGATTGCATCGGTTGAGATGGACTAACCGTCATTCACTGGTCTGACATAGTAACAGCATGTCTCGTTTTTTTGCGTAAGTCCATGAATGAAAATGTAATTACAAATATTAGAGACTCTGAGGTGATTACCATTAACATTAAACATAGTGTCAATATCAAGATTTGTGTTTGATATGACACAGCCCTCTTCATTATATGCAGCTCAGTGGCCAGTGCAGAGGCAAGTCCCACATGATGGTGTAATACGAGAGTCCCAGTGTAGACACGTGCAACACGTCTCACCACAAGGCGGCTAAATCTGATGCAGTTTTAATACGATAGTGATGTGCGCAGCGCGTACATTGTCTACATAATGTCTGCCACGGAAGATCACTAATACTAGTGGCGCTGGGGTTCGCCTGTACGAAACGTAGCAAGACAGTCCAATGTTAGGCCTCTCCCATCCTGTCAGTGAATCGGTGTTGATTTATTATGTTCCGGCAAGCACAGCCCGTATATAACGGACATACTGAATATACAGTCACGTTTCTAAAACAAGTCCGTGTCGAGTATATGTAAATACATGTTAAATACCATATGCATTGTATTAAACAACCATGGTGTATGCAACATGCCCAAATGTCTTAACATTATTATGATAGACTGAACATATTGCAGTTTGGAGTGAGTTTAGTAAGATTGATCATTATAGTTGTGCTGGCAATATGAAACCGGCTTGCTGCTAATTGTAAGAGTGGACATTAATTGCAATTACTATAAATGTATTGTGCACATTGTGGCTTGTGTCTTTAACTACAGTATCATGCAAAACAGCGGCTAAGTTCAATGACCTTTATTATGGAAAAGTTTAACGTGTATGTAATGTGACTATTGGCGCATACAAGACTGCTTAAACTGTATATACATGCATATGTATCTTGAACGCTATCGTGAATCAAGCGTATAGAATAATCGTGCTTGTACGGTCAGCTAGGATGTGGAGGTTTGTAGGTACATGTAAGTGTGGAAGCTCAAAACCGCAAGTTATTACTAATACGTTAACGTTTCGAAGTACGATGCGCTAAAATAAGTACACGTGTGGCAACCAGAAGAAAGTGTCTGCAGTAAGCGTTTTGCATAATGACAAACCCCACGGATGATTGATGCAAATATGAACTGAAGGCATCACATTTCCGTCTACATTATTTCTGAATACGAGCCACCAGTTCTTAACGAATGACATGAATTTCCCTTCCGGCCAGAGGAAGTAAAAAAGCATTTCGACAGTACGGCGGTAAATAGAAAGCGGGTCAATGGGTTTTCGCTACATTTAATAGCTGGTTTGAAATGCTGGGTCGGACATGTATTACCACTTGTGAAGTAAGCACAGGGCATATATAACTAATGTCATACATCTGTACATGTTTATGTTTACGAGTTCCAAGACACAATTTTGATCGCATTTGATCCACAACAGCTAGCATCGGTGTTTGTGATGCGTGATCATGCGAGGTTAATACCGAGTTGCTAATTCTGAATAGACATAATCATTCGATCATGTCATGTTTGTCGGATCCGGTTTGTTATGTAATTTGTGGTGGTAACCGATTTTTGGATATAATCATTTAGTAATATTTGTTTTACTGATAGTGACTCGCGGTGGTATCAGGCTATTTTCATATGCAAATGAGGCATGCTATTATTTTTAAATATTAAAACTAATTAAATGCGTCACCTGAAAAAAATAATGTTTTCGACAGATTCTAAAGTATGATCATTGCACATCAAAATGATAAATACAGAGAATAAATAGTAATGTCCCCTACCATTTCAATGCCGACCTCCCTGTGACGGTTTGACGGGTTAATCTGACATGCTAGACGTCGCGACGTTTGATTTTCGTGATAAAATTGTTTAACAGTAGTTGCATAAATCACACACCTATCTCAAAAACATTGTCCACACTCAACAATAGAGTAAAGGGGACAATAATTGTCCGCGACTATATGTTTATTACGCAATTGTTCACATTATGTTGCTATAGCATCGCTTAATTAAGATGAACTGGAACATCTGTACATTTGTGGAGATGCACTTAATATTCATGCCCGTTATTGTGCCTGACTGTGTACATTTATCAAGTCAGCTAACTGCACGTTTTGTATTATCATAAACACACCTCATAATGTGTGTGTTAGCAAATCTCCCAGGTCACTGTTCATAAATAAGTAGATAGACAAAGAAAACTTCAAACGTAAATTCGAAAATAATAATCTATCGTAACTATTATGTGATGCAATGTAATGGAATGGATAGTTACGTGTTTAAATCAGCAAGCTCCTATTCGCCATTTCTTACAGCAATTGACATGTGTATTATTTTACGAAAGAGGGGGGGGGGGGGGTGGGGGGTGTTGGGGGTGTCGTCATATATGGCGCCTTATACTTATATGGCGTCAGTTTTTCATTCGTTGACGAATTATCAAAATTCCACCGATTTGTGTTCTCTTTCCATGTGTGTCACGTAATTAACAGTTACAGGCAAATATCCTTAACATTCCTACGAAAATGCTCTGAGGCAATGGGTGAATGTACTTATAGCTCTCTGTGGTAGTTACTCCATCTTAAAGGTACATGCCCACGCAGTAGGCACAAAATGTTCTTTATAGGAATTAAATAAGTGTATAATTATGGCACTATTCCACCAGTTCTAAAAATTACGAGTGCCCGCTATACAAATATAATCATTTATTAATTATCAATTTACTGTTAGCGACGCGCGGCGGTAACAGTCTATTTTGATAATGTGCGGGGACGACGACTTTCACATCACGGCTTGCGGTGCGCATGCGCAGTATACTACGCACGCCAGTAGGCTTCCCAATATGTAAACAAGAATATCAACATGTCGAAACGTCCAGGACAGGACGGAAATTGTATGAAACGGCGTCGGCCAAAAAAAAGGCGAAATGTCTGAGGGACAGGCAGTACAGAGAGAGAGAGAGTGGTTAATATTGGCGACCAGATCACCAAATGGAAAGAGTTACGTGGATATTTAGATTTGGACTCGAACAGAGATTTTTCTTCTCAACTTCCGATACTTCACTGCGCATGTCAAAGATGTGATATGATTGACCGAGTCACGTAACGCGTCTTGGTAAAAATAGCACGAGGTCGGAAAATCCCCTTTCTGGTCGCGGCCTATAAAATGCGATTTAACACCAATTAACACGCGCCGTAATTAAAAATAACTCGTTAGTGGGTAGACAAATGGCTCATATAAGGCATGACAGAAAATGAAAAGTAGTAGTACAGTGTAACATGCTGCGTGGGCATGTACCTTTACATGTAACTATTGTGGGCGGGGAATTAAAAATTATTGCGGCCAACTGTTTTGAGATTTAATACCGAAAATTGGATTTATATTTACACATATAACTACATAAACATGTGTGTAAGCCCCCACGACTGAGTCGTAAAACAGCATATAGCGTTACCCCCCGCCCATACGTCCCGTGAGTACGTACGTCACAACAATAATAACGCTCAGCTAACTTCTTTTTGCTTACACGGATATTCTTGATATGTCATACACACATTGCTCTCATAGTACTCTACCACCCAATGTCACATTCACGATCGTCTCGCCCCCACTAAGCCCAGGGTCAAGGTCACATATTTCGCGAGTTCGACACCTTATATGTTTTGTTTGCATGCGCGAATCTGCTTAATATGTCACACACGTGTCGCTCCAATGGTTCTCTACCGCCCTGCAACGAACCACCATTGCCCCGCACACGTTAAACAAAAGGTCAATGTCATATACTTGACGCTTCCCAAACCTTAACGCTGGGATAAATAACTTGCACGGATCTGCTTGATATGTCATACACACATTGTCCTAATGCCCTCTACCACCCGCTAACAAATTCACAATCGTCCCGCCGCCGCTAAGCCCAAGATGAAGGTCACATACTTGGAGAGTTCTAAACACTGACGCTTGGGTAAATGCCTTATATATTCTGTTTGCATGCACGAATCTGCTTAATATTTCACACACGTGTCGTTCCACTGGTTCTCTATCCGCTAAACGGAAGGTCAAGGTCACATACTTGACGCATCCCAAACCTTAACGCTCGGGTAAATAACTTAGATATGTTCGGTTTCTCCGCACGGATCTGCTTGATATTTCATGCACATACTGTCCTAATGCCCTCTACCACCCACTGACAGATTCACAATCGCCACACCACAGAGAAACCCCTGATCAAGGTCATATACTTGGTGCGTGCGAAACCTTGACGATTGGGTCAATGGTTTTATGTGCAGTCATGAGGGGCTGATATGGAGGGGGCAGTTCCGGGGTTGCCCCCAACCCCCACCCCCCCCCCCCCCACACGTTCAGCCACGTAGTTTACATAGATCAGTTTACCACCAGTTGGAGTCTGAATTTAAATGCCGTAAAACACAAGAAAGTAGGACAATGCTGGATCCGCCACTGATCATTCTCTACTTCAGTGTTACACATTCACGATTTTCCCGCCCCCGATAACCCAAATGTCAAGGTTCACTTAGATCAAATCCTTCATTCTCGGGTATATGTCTTACTATTGTCATTTTCCTGAATGGACCTGCTTGTTGCTCCATTGGTCGTCTGTCGTCCTGTGACAAGTCCAAGATCCGTTTCCCGTCAACGTGAAGGTCACATACTTAATGTGTTTAACATCCTAACGCTCTTTTCTGTTTCCTGTCATCGAATCGTTTGATATTTCAAACATTCAGTCCTCTGAAGAGCAAAATCAAAATCAAACGCTAGAAGTTATTATCAACCAAGGATGATAGTATGTTCGTGCATTTGTGTCCTTAGCTGCAAATATCAGTCGTAAGATGGGAGGTATGGGAGGTTATAATTATGTATCAAGTGCATGCGTGCGTACGTATGCACGTGCGTGCGTGTAAGTATGTGTGTGTGCGTATACGGCCTTCTAGACTCTGAAACATGGCATATGTACGCAAATATGTGCGAACTCGAGGTATTGATAATTTCCATCGGTTTTGTCAAATTCTGCCTTTCATTTCATGAGAAAAAGTCGTTTGACGATTTTGACATTTTTACAGCGGCCATCTTGGATTAAGCGATGACTCCAAATTGATCAATTGTAAAAATTGTAAAATGTTTTCATGCAAATATCATCACTGTGATTTATAAACGCATAAACGTGATCGCATTCACTGGTTATGAATGAAAAAATGAAAATGAAAAAATGAACAGCGGCCTGTCGATAGACATACTGGAGGACATAGCTAAATCATGATAACTCGTTTTGAATCTTTCACGCATGTTAGGAATATTTGATCAATTTAAATCATTGATAGTCTTCATCCATTGTTGTTTATAAATGTAACTCATGTTTTCAGCGATTTATGGTTTCAATTCGTCTATGCCCCACAATTACAACTTTCCTAACATCCGACAAATACGAAATTATGTTGATTTGTTAAACACACATTTGAAAATATATTGTCATTTGTCTTGTTAGTATGTACATCTTTGGTCAGTTGGTATTTAAAAATTATTTCAGTTTTTAGCGATTTCTGTATTAAATTTGTACTTTTATCCCAAAAAATGTCATCTGGGAGATCCGGATTCTTTTTTTATTTGAAAAGACATATTTAGCAATATACTATCAAATCTTTTATGTAATATAATTCAACAGTATTTTTGCAATATGTTTTTCAATTTGATTTTTGTACAAAATCACCATCTTTTTAAAAAAAAATACAACTTTCCTACCCTCCGATTGTTGGCGATTTTTTTCTTCTCCTGATCACCATATATTTTTCTCGAATTATTGGCAATAATGGTGGTTGTGTTGCAGATACTTGCGGGTAGGCTGAATATTTCACGTAAATGCCCTGGCATATTATATACTTGTGCGGGAATGTAACGCTTGATTGACCATTAACTTGTATCTTACCCCGCCCTGCCGAAGGGAGCAGGCAACCTACCACATACATGTATGTTAGAATCGCCTTACTAAATAATGTCAGCTTCTCGGAAATAATTTGCTGTCAAATTTCCAGCATATGGCAGCCAAATAGAGCCGGCATTAGAAGACAAATCGTTGCCAATATATGTCGGCAAATTATTGCATAATGTTAAAATAAAACAATGTTTGACCGAAATACGACAACGTACAAGTTAATTTAACTTGTACGTTGTCGTATTTCGGTCGAACAATGAATACTTATTTTTACTTCCAGATGTAGTCCATTATGAAACAATTTCATTAGCAATCGGTCAATGGGAAAATGTACATTAGCTGTGGTCAGTTTAGATCCTGACCATCACGTGTACTTATACAATCAGCCATTCGGTGATTGGTCGAAACTGGGTCATAAGAATATAGTATGATCCAGGTCGAACTTGTTGTCAATGAACCTACGGTTTACGAAATGGCGACACGCGTATGCCATGATCCGATGCTGATCTAAAGCTACACTGGACCATGCGTCGTAAGGTACCTTTTCCCAGCCGGCGGGCCATATACAACGTCTGCTATAAATAACAAAACCGCAGATGACGTCACTGCCAGGGGCGTTTCGTATAGTAGATCAACTGTGCAATATGTGGTTGTGACTGGAGAAATAGGGCTTATGGGATTTGTGATCAATGTAGCCTGATACCGGTCTATATTGCTTGCTAGAATTATGACGGGTGTTTCATTGATGGAATTGCAAACAGTGCAGATCCTGACCAGACTGCGGATGCACAGGCTGATCTGGATATACACTGGTCGCAAAATCCATAAGCCCCATTTCTCAAGTCACAGCCACATATGACAAATGGGCCGAGATGTAATACAGGCGGGCGTATTCAACCATGACCAGTGGAGATAGAGACTGGCCTGCGTGTCTTCGCAATATGGTCTACATCTACAATGGTCGCCATCCGTGAATTACATGTAAAGCACATTAATTTAAGCATAAAGCAACCAATTCGGATTGTCTGACTCCCGTTTCTGTCCTTTTGAGGACGAATGACGAGGTAATCGGATGGTGTGCGGTGCCGCGCGAACCAGGTGCAACCGTCTCAGTGTGCTGCTTTGTTTATATTCTTCTTTATATGTCTTCATGAATTATCCTTTTGGCTATCGTGTTCTCTATTTTTCAGTTCTGCAAGCCGAATGCTTACTCGACTCGACGCTGGCCAAACTGTTTTTATTTATTATAAGCCGATATCATTAGATCAAACGAAACAAATTGTCAATAGTATACGTTATAGAATAATACAGGTATGCAATTGTAAATCTGTGTCAGTCGTACGGTATTACGAATTTGTAGGAATTTCGTCATTAACTTGAAGACCGTACATGTAATATGCCTTTGTCCAGTTCAGTTACTCGGAAACGGAATAGCCATGTATGTCGATCGTGGGAACGGACCGTGTGCTCGGAGAGTTTGATATCACGGTCCGGATCAGTCTGCGCATTGGCGAAGTACTATCATATACAATGTAGTTTCCAAATATTATGTACCATAACTATTGTGGCTATAATGAATTATATAATTACATGTACATGTATACCAGTTTTCAATGGTCAAACTATTTAATGATCACATTTAGTGTGCCGAAAGGGATACTGTGAATGGTTAAAGAGAAACACATGTAACTACATGGTATTCATATCGTGGGCCAAATTATAATGCAAATGCATTATAGTTTGGCACGCATGCTGAATATATATGTATTTACCAGTGAACCAATACATACTTCACGACTGTTTGTCGTCTTGTGGTAGATAATTTGATGTATTATATCGTATGCTCAAGCGCAGTAGGCCTATTGCTGCATAAACATGATTCATTGTCATACCGCAGATAAGTTTCTTGGCTTTTGATTGGCTAGCTTGCCTGGTCATATATATTATATGACCTGCCAAGGCCGTCGAACATAGAGAAATTGCGATTCCCCTCCGGCGTCTAGCGAATGCGAATTGTATTCCTCACTAAACACAATAAAACCCCGAATTGATCAATACAAGTAACAAATTGTACACTCAAAACCAGTCTTTATTGTTTATTTTTCCATAAATATTCTTCGCTCATCAAAATATGAGCGAAAAATTAGCCAAAATAACGAAAAGTGCTTTTCAAATCTCAACACGCTTGTCTTCGTGACACGGCTATATTTAGGTCACAAACTATGGGTTCCACGCACGAAACCGCGGCGTAGCAATGACAGTGAATGTTTGGGAACCAGTCGCATTATTCTAGAGGCGTCAAAGGGAGAGCAGATCGATAGAGCAGTGGAATATAAATTAAATTACACGATATAAAAAAACTGTCATAAAGTCGTTTTCGATGGATTTCTTACTCCATATTTAGTTTGTTTTCGTTTAATAAAAAAACAAAATGTTCATTTACGCCTTTATATTAAGACTGACGGTAGAAAATCGAATCTCGTATTATTTTTCTTCCTGAAAAAATGCAAAGATCAAAAGAAGAAATATGTTTATAATACGGCCAAATACAGGATCTGCGATATGACAAATACGTTATTGTGATTCTACACAGTTACACCATATAGCCTGTGTAGAATCACAATAACTTATAATATTTAATAATATATGTTCCATGAAGAAGAAGGTGGCTGTGTCATTGACTGGCAATACTGACAACACATGCCGTAAAACCACATTCGTAAATTACATTTTCTGCTAGTCGTGGTCCGTGATTATAACTATGATCATCATGATTATGGAACACACGACTTTCTCTAAAAATTTCATAGATTCGTGTGCTGTTTTTGCTATATATGGGCGCATAGCTTGATGAAAATGCGCATACGTCTATGAAAAGAATTCGATATCCGTTACATACAAAATATATTTGTAATTTTAAGAAATCAACAAATAGTGACAATGCAATCGATATGTGAACTACAGAATATTTGTTTTTTTTATGTATGTAGAATTTAGAATGTATTATGTAGTTACGTCTCACCAATTGTACAAAACAAAAACATCATACAATTTATTTACATACAGATGTTGCACAATTGCCATTCTATCAAGAATTATGATATATGCATATAAGTATGTACACATAAATACACACACACTGCATTCCAATGAATTTGTAAAGCAACTGTTGTCAGTCAATACTGAATATTTCAGCGGTTATCTCCCATGCTCTTGCCGTTGTATCTGCGCTTAGACTGATTAAAATAATAGATGACGACGGGAAGTGGTATGGGAAATACGACCATAAAAAACATCAACATACACTAGTTGCTCGGTTATTAAACAGTTTCCTGATACGAATCATGTACATAATAAAAATAAAAGTTGAGATGCCGGTGCTGATCGTGACAATGTGTCTAAAACTGCTGAAAAAATATTGAAATAACAATAATATGTGAGGCTGAAAATAACTGCAAAAGCAACTGATACTTCCAATGTGAAAATGTCTTAAGGAATCGATTATCAATTAGGTGAACTGAAAAGTACCAACATCTCCCGAATATAATAAACACACAAACGAACTGATTTAAACATAACAAACAATACATCATTTATATGAAAATGCCGTCAACTCTATTCACACAATCCGACCAGTTTGAGACATATTGTCCTAACAATGCAGTCTGGAGATCATCTGTAAATGTATTCTTTTGTATGAATACAGATATATCTATATATCTCTCATGGCCAAGAGAACTAAATTTGTCCATTACAGAATAGAACCAGTTTTTGCAAGATCTGTTAGATTTATTGTACGCCCATGTAAAATTACGCTTGTTAACTCTAGCATGGTTCATATTTACATGACGAACCCAGTGACCACACATACTCTTCCACTGAGAAACAAACGAAGGCAACCAACCCATATCGCCAGCCACTGCAGCCGTAGCTGTATATCTACCGGTGCCTAAAAAGGTTCGCATCGCCCTGTTTTGCACTGAGTTAATACATGTATAGCTCTTAAACCCCCATATTGCAACACCATAAACTATTACAGGGTATACTAACGAATCATACAACTTCGTATATACATCATATGTATCTATACATTTGTATTTAGCTACGAGGAGACTTAAAGCACGGCAGAGCCACAACCTTTGTTATTATGTTATAATCCGAAGGTTCAGTAAGTGTTAACCCAAGGTATACATATCGGTATGTTATGTTAATTATATCGCCACCACAAGTGAAGGTAGATATAGATTTCTCAATAGTTTTTAATATTCTGTCTTTGGTAAATTGTGTCCACATATGGCCACAAGTAATGGCCACATGATTATACCCTCGCCGTTAGTTCATGTCCGTAGGTACGTTAGTATATAACACCTTTCATTCTTCAATACCTTATGAACCGCTTTAGCGGTTTTGATAATATTTGGCCGCTATGTGTGGCTATGGATGGTGTTTTGTTTTGCAATCGACCCACGTCCGACCGCCCAATGTCAAGGTGACTGAGGACTTATGTTCACCTTTTTTATAAGTCTTTATAAGGCAAATGATTTAAAGTATAAAATCCCTTTTTCGCAAAACTGTAATGCTTCAATTGCTGTATTTATTTTCTCTGCAGCCTGCTTGCCACACCGAAGGCTGAGCTGACGGTGGCCTGCCTGATCAAGTATCGCAATGACGCCATGCCCATAGAGGACGCCATGAGCAAGAGTGATCTCGTCCGTCTGGCCGTGAAGGCTGTCGGTGGGGTACGGACAATTAAGGAGACAATTGTCGCCAACGAACCAGGTACATTTACAATGTATGTAGTTTAAACGGTACCTCATAACACTGGGCTACAATTGCAACACAATGTATTGTACTTTCCACCAACTACGACGGCATAGCACGCGGGACCAATTGTATCAGCACTGTGGTACATCACTTTTTCTGATACAGTCTACGGAATTACCGTTTTAATGCTGAACATGGTGGTAATTAATTGTATTGAGAGAATAGCTTCTGCAACACCCCGGGTAAGGGGGCTTCGACACACCGTGTACATGTATGTTATCAATATTTAAAGGGGCATATCAGGATTTTATGAAAAATAATATCATACAAAATAAAATGTTTATTAACATGTTTTATCATGTCCCTGTGTAAAGTAGTTTACTCAAAGATATATGACGATACTCGGACTGTTGCGTTGTTTCAATTTTCACAGATATCGGGTACATACGTATCAGATTGTCTATCTTGTTGAACGCAACTCGATAGGAAATACGATATCTATGTACCTATATGGGTGTAAATAGAAACAACCCAGCGGCCCTAGTATCGATACATATCTTCAATTAAACCATTTTACACAGGGCTGTGACGAAAACACGTTTTTTTCTCTTTTGTATTGTTTCAAAATAAAATCCCGATATGCCCCTTTAAAGGTACATGCCCACTGATGATCAGTTGGCACAAAATGGTCTTTATATCAGAGACACCATCTGAGACATTTCCTAGCAAAATAAACATTCATTCACCATTTCCCCACGTCCTGATTTGCATTATTATACATTTTATATCGAACGTAAATTTGCACACTGATATCAGGGGCGATAACCGTGTTTTCTTAAAATGTTAACTGACATTACTATTTATTCTCTGTATTTATGTTTTGTGCAATGATTATATTATATAATCTGTCAAAAATACTATTTTTTAGGTGACGCATTTAATTTGTATAAATAATTAAAAAATATCATGCCTTATTTGCATATGAAAATAGCGTGATACCACCGCGCGTCACTATCAGTAAAATAAATATTACTAAATGATTATATCTGTATTTCGGGCACTCGTCATTTTTGGAACTGGTGGAATAGTGACACAAGTATACACTTATTTAATTCCTATGAGGAACAGTTGTGCCTACTGAGTGGGTATGTACATTGCCGGTAATAATACCTTTTCCGAATGATTATATTTAGGGAGAGGATTTATATAAGTTTTCTCTCAATCCAATCCCATGTGTATAATCATAATGCTGTATATACTACAATTGATGTCTTACTTGCAAATGAAAAATAAATAGCATATGTTTATACCAAGCGTTTATACAAACATAGAAATGTCCACATACATATCATTGAATCGGTAGCTACAATCTTCTGTATTTATCAGTTGATGACTTTTCATCCCCGTATTGTTGTTGTAGACATAAGCGCACGTATGTTGACGGTGGCGACTTACGCCGACATCCTGTGTCAGTTCTGCATCCAGCAACAGATCCAGTGGTGTATCAACCAGTGGTGTAACAACGGCTAACGGCGGGCGGAACCAGCATTCCAGATTGTACAGCTTTCTGATCCCCCTTTGTTCGGAATCAACCAGTTGCATTGGTGTCGATCGCCTCATCAAGCGAATTGAATGGGCCAGTGGCAGAAGTCCCTTACGGACTTAGCCCCCTTTTGCTACCGGCCCATTATATTGTGGCTCAAACTGGATAAATGGAGATATGGGATTTGTCGTCAGTGTAGCTGTACACTCCTGTAGCCTGATCTACATATATATTGCTTGTCTTGTTTGAAGCATGATGGACTGGCCAGAAGGGCAGATCCTGGTCAGACTGTGCATATGCCCAAGCTGATCTGGATATAAACTGGTCGCAAAACCCATAACCTCCATTTTTCCAGACGTGACCACAAATGACGTCGACATTGTAAACAAATGTCAACGTCATTTGCAATAGATAGAGCAAATCTTCGACATTAATTTGGAAAAGTTAGCATAGCGGTCCATGTTTTACTATTACCTCCCTTAAAGACCCATTCTATACATGATCATCATTTGATTCAAAGATAATTGCTTCGTAAATGTAATAGAATATTGGCACTCGTCTATGACTGAGGCTGTATACACATGTGCATGTATACTGCTGTGCTGATGCCGTGTACACATATATGTTTTAAATAATTTACTATAATGTATTTGACTTTTATATTGAACTATAACTAAATCAAACGTCCATACCAGGGGCAATCAAAAAGATTCTGCACGTGGCAATATATTCGTGAAGTAACCTGTCATACATCCAAACACGTTACCAGCCCAATAGAACGACTTGGCTGTGACAGACTACATGTAACGAGTTCTCACCGAATGTGGTCACTGCGGAAATAAAGTTGGTTGCCATTGCACCACCCTGGCTGCATGAACTCCCCATATCAGACTTCACAGTACATGTGCATATCATTTAGTCACCCACACTTGTCTCATGTGTACAGCATTGCCCTATTATGTACACTTATGTTTCACACACACACACAGAAAAAGTAATAATTACAGTAAAACCTCTCTAAACCGGACAGACAGATCCGTCTGTCCAATGTTGGTAGATAACTGTAGGTACACATATTGGTAATGTATGTTCATGATCGCAATGCATACATATATGTATTGCAACACTCATATACCAGACTCACAGTGGTTCCCCTGTAAACCGGACACCCTTGTGACCTCCCAGGGTGTCTGGTTTGGAGAGGTTCCACTGTATATATTTCATTGAACGTGTTAGGCTTAGAACGCCGACATGACACGGTGTAATTGGAAAATAGTAGACCGGGATATCCGTAGACGGAAGCAGTTCTGCGCATGCGGCTACGAATGGAGGCGGAGCCATGTAACTAGGCATATAGGGATCGTCTCAAAATTATTAAATATGCATCAAATGACAACAATAGGCTAGTTTGCTTCTATGTATATGTATACAACTATAAATAAATATATATAACATTTGATCGCGAAGTCGCTCCATAAAACAAGCGTGGGAAATAAGGAGACGAATACCCAGACATACCGGGAAATAAGTAGACACATCGGGTACCGGGAGACAAGGAGATACACCGGGAAACACGTAGACATACCGGGAAATAAGTAGACACATCGGGTACCGGGAGACAAGGAGTTACACCGGGAAATACGTAGACATACCGGGAAATAAGTAGACACATCGGGTACCGGGAATACGTAGACATACCGGGAAATAAGTAGACACATCGAATACGTAGACATACCGGGACATAAGTAGATACACCGGGTACCGGTACACAAGGAGATACACCGGGAAATACGTAGACATACCGGGAAATAAGTAGACACATCGGGTACCGGGAGACAAGGAGATACACCGGGAAATACGTAGACATACCGGGAAATAAGTAGACACATCGGGTACCGGGACACAAGGAGATACACGGGGAAATATGTAGACATATCGGGTGCCGGGACACAAGGTGACACACCGGGAAATATGTAGACATTCAGGTAAATAAGTAGACACATCGGGTACCGGGACACAAGGAGACACATCGGAAAATACGTAAACATACCGGGAAATAAGTAGACACACCGGGTACCGGGACACAAGGAGATACACCGGTAAATACGTAGACATACCGGAAAATAAGTACACACCAGGTACCGGGACACAAGGAATACTGGCAATATGTAGACATACCGGGAAAAAGAGATATACCTGGAAATAAGTAGGCATACGGGGACATAAGGATACAGACCGGGAAACAAGTAGGCATACCGGGAAAAAAGAGACATACCGGGAAATAAGTGGACACAGTGGGAAATAAGGAAACACTCCGTGGAATAGGGAGAATCATAACAGGAAATTAGACATATCGGGAAATGAGGAGACATACTGGGAAATATGTAGACATACCGGGTACCGGGACACAAGTAGACACACCGGGACTATGTAGACATATCGATAAATAATTAGACACCTGGGGAAATACGTAGACATACCGGGAAATAAGTAGACACATCGGGTACCTGGACACAAGGAGACACACCGGAAAATGTAGACATACCGGTAAAAATGAGATATGCCGGGAAATATGTAGAAATTCCGAGAAAAAAAGAGACACACCGGGAAAAAGAGGCATACCGGGAAATATGTAGACACACCGAGAAATATGTGGACACACCGGGTAATATGTAAACATACCGGGAAATGTGTAGACACGCCGGAAAATATGTATACATATCGGGAAATGAGGAGACATACTGGGAAATATGTAGACATACCGGGTACCGGGACACAAGTAGACACACCGGGAATATGTAGACATACCGGGAAATAAGTAGACACATCGGGTACCTGGACACAAGGAGACATACCGGGAAAAAGAGAAATATGTAGAAATGCCGAGAAAAAAAGAGACACACCGGGAAAAAGAGACATACCAGGAAATATGTACACACACCGGGAAATATGTAAACATACCGGGAAATGTGTAGACACGCCGGAAAATATGTAGACACGCCGGGAAATATGTAGACATACCGGGAAATATGTAGACACGCCAGGAAATATGTAGACATACCGGGAAATAAGTAGAAACACCGCAAAATATGTAGACATACCGGGAAATAAGTAGACACGCCGGGAAATATGTAGACATACCGGGAAATAAGTAGACACATCGGACAATTTGGAGACATGCCGGGAAATAAGTAGACACAGTGGGAAATAAGGAGACACTCCGTGTAATAAGGAGAAACATAACAGGAAATTAGACAAATCGAGTAGACATACCGGGACATAAGGCGATACACCGGGGAATAAGTAGCTACATCGGGAAATAAGTCGACAAACCGAGGAATACTCCTTACTCGCCACAGATATGTGCATATATTCTCCTTCAGGGGTAGACAGTGCTGGAAATGAAGTATATAAGTGGCTAACGTATACACCGTTGAAGGACGTTAACTCCATATCCGGACTACAGAAATCGGAAAAGATCATATATATAGCCAATCTCGGCCAACATTATGTGCCTGTTTACACAGTCTAAGTTTCTTTGACGAGCATCGACGCAGTCGCCATGATTTCGAATGACGTTATTCACTATCCGTGTCCAGCAAGATTATACAGACTCGTAATATTTTGCACATCTCTTCTCATGCGTATTTTAGATATTGAATCACGCTCTGTCAAAAATTTGTTGCAATAAAATGGCAACAGAATGTGAAAAACTGATGTGAAAAATGGCAATCCCGGAGATTGGTGAAATACTGTCTAATGTCTCAAAATATGCTTTGCTATAGTCTGTTATACTCGACTACCGAATCATAATATCATTGATATTAACGCCATAATGATTAACTATGATATGAGCCAGGATCTGAGACTTTAGTCTTATCGCAGTTATCGCGGTTTCTCGATAATTCTCGTTGCACGTCGAGATAGCTAGTTGCTGTAGCAACAAGCTAACTCGGCGTGCAATGAGAATTATACACACAAGCTGGCGTATCTTAACAGTATACATGCAGTACGGGGCGCCAAGTGGGACATGGCTCAATTTTGTGCCACAAAATTCATTTTTGTGCCACAAAATTCAATTCTGTGTCACAAAATTCACTTTTGTACCACAATTCTCAATTCTGTGTCACAAAATTGAATTCTGTGTCACAAACTTCACCTTTGTGCCATAAAGCTCAATTCTGTGTCACAAAATTCACTTTTGTGCCACAAAATTCAATTCTGTGTCACAAAATTCAATTCTGTGTAACATTGTGTTACAAAATTCAATTCTGTGTCACAAAATTCAATTATGTCAATTCTGTGTAACAAAATTCAATTCTGTGTCACAAAATTCAATTCTGCACACGCATGTAAGAAGGACTACCATTGGTCAGAAACTGCACTGGAGAAATGGGTCACGGTCGCCGATCTACACATTCAATGTCGATGATTCATTTCTCATTCTGCCGATGATTCATTTCTCATTCTGCCATTTTGCTTCAACTATCTCCAAACAGTCAAACGTTGACAAACCCATTCGTATTTAAACTCATTTGCGTTATAATTGTGCACATAATTCATGTACATGTAGATCTCCCGCGAGTACTGACCTCATTTATTGTGTATCGTAAGGTACATCTGCTCCAGTTAAATCAATAATACACGCGCTGTGACCTGTGTTCTGACTGCTGTCTGTGTTTATAAACAGAATGTGTGTATTGGGCCATTTGAGGAAACCATTTGTAGTATTTGTGTAGATACCATGGATACTAAGATGGTGTATACTGTAAATAATGCATGTAGACACATAGTTGCGAACACGTAACTTCGCAACTAGTAGACACATATCCAATACCATTTGTTTCACAAGGTTAGATCTACTGTTAGAATACGACGTCATCTAATGTCATTTTCGAGCATAAAACGTTACCTGATAAATAGAATACCAGGCTAGTGTATTTTAATATCAAGTTTATCAGGCTCGGCTCGGAATTCCTACGCGTTTACTAGCCTTGCCTGATAAACTTGATATCAAAATACAAAATACACTAGCCTGGTATTCTCTATATATGGGCATGCTCTCAGGTCTAGCTATGCCCCGGCTACTTTATGTTTGACCCTGTTTACATAATTGAGGGAAAATTCTGAATATTTTTCTTATTTCTCCTTCAAAGTATATATGCTTATATGGTGTGACCACTCATTTGTAATCATAATATAACCAAAATAACTGTCCATAAAGAAGTATAATATTGATATATTGGGTTATATTTTCGCATTGAAATATTTAAACCTGCAAGTGTACTCCACCATCTAGTAAAATGGACTAAGACCGATCTCAACCAATCAACGTAGAGATGACATAGACTATCCTACGCAAACTAATGTTTGTGGACAAAACTGACTTTTGTGGACAAAACTGAATTCTGTCCCACAAAACTGAATTTTGTTCACAAAACTCAATTCTGTCTTACAAAGTTGAATCCTTTATAACAAAAATGAATTTTGTATATCAGAATTTTACAGAATTGGATTTTGTGATTTTCAGTGTTACAAAACTCAATTTTGTCTGGACAAAATTGGTTTTTGTATCAGAATTTTACATAATTGGATTTTGTGATTTTTAGTCTTACAAACCCCAATTTTGTCTGGACAAAATTGGTTTTGTACACATAATTAACCTGTCCTGCATGGCGCCCCGTATGCAGAGTATAAAACATAATTTTGTCACCGGTTATATAGGTTATTGACAAAGGATATTATACAAAGTAAAACTGTATTAAGCCTCAAAATCTCAGAACCTGGCTCATATACATTATGATGATATGGTCTTCTCTTTACATGTACACATGTCTGTGTGACTATTTAGGGCCCAGTCACACCGGGCTTGCGACCATGTTACGACCTAGCTACGACCAGAAAATGTTGGAATCGTGGGGAAGTCGTAAAAAGAACGCACGACCTGTGGTAGAGTTCGTGGGTGATCGTACGAGCAAAAGCAGTCGTAGCAACATCGATGGTCATGTTCAAAAGTTCTGACCTGCGATTCGGGACGAGAATTTTCTATTTGGCCCAATTCTCAGCCTGGCACTTTCATCCATTCTGGCCCCGGCTGGTAAAATAGATATTGCGACACATGCAACCAGTGTAGCCCCAGATCAGATTGTGAATCGTCCCATCCGGGCCTACAATGTTCGTCAGTCTGTCGCCAACGTAGAATTACTGACATCAGCTGAATAAATGATTAGACACTATTCATACTATTTGAGTGTGCAATGTATGTATCTAAATATTGCAAATTATGTAAGGACCATTTTCTCAGTAGGCGGTTAATACTGATCGAGACCCGCCATCTGATTGTGTACCCTCATACATCCACGTAATTTCATGAAATGCACTTTAAAATATTTCAATATTTCCGTAAATGGCGTCAAAAGATTAAATTGCATAGTACACGGAATATAATTCCGCATGTACTCTGATCTTTGTGTCACCTTTTGAGTTTTATTATGAAAAATATTGTAAACGTTAAGAATGTTCTTTTATGAATTCAAGTAGATGTCGGAAGGTATTAAATCACACGGCACATGATCTCAAGTATGTATGTCACACACGGTTTTATTTTCGGATATTCCATCGAATGAATGTTTTCTGAAAATTTCTATAGTCTCATGTGTTATTACATTTATATATTTATGCATTTTTGCAGTAGGTTGAGTAACAGGCGTCGCAACTGATGCAATCATTTGTATTAATTAGCGATATAGCTTCTGTCCACACTCGCACAAGATGATTATATTATAATCGTCTACCGGTGTCATTATTGCTTGTCCATTGACGGAACAGCGAATAGTGTAGGCCCTGATATTCTCGTGCGGATGCGCACGCCGATTTGTGACCACGCTGGTCGAATACGTTGTAAGTAGCATGATTGAGACTCAATAGATAAAGGTTTGTGTGAAATATCAAGACGTTTTGGTGAAAGGAAACGGTCGTGCATTTGTCGCAGCATTATAGAGAATCGGTAGATATGTGTGAACTAACAAGACATTTGGTGAAAGGAAAAAGAAATTATAACAAATTTTCCCCTCGATTAAGTATATGCATTTTGAAGACAGATATAAGGGCAGACGGACGGATGGACACATTCGACGCCGGGGTATGCCAAAAGCATCCGGAAGGCGCGCTGAAATCGCACAATTCACATTGGGCGTGTCTACATATTTCCCGGTATGTCTACATATTTCCCGATGTATCTCCTTGTGTCCCGGTACCCGATGTGTCTACTTATTTCCCGGTATGTCTACGTATTTCCCGATGTATCTCCTTGTGTCCCGGTACTCGATGTGTCTACATATTTCCCGGTATGTCTACATGTTTCCCACTGTATCTACTTATTTCCCGGTATGTCTACATATTTCCATGTAAATCTACTTATTTCCCGGTATGTCTACATATTTCCCGGTATATCTCCTTGTGTCCCGGTACCCGGTGTGTCTACTTATCTCCCGGTATGTCTACATATTTTCCGGTGTGTCTATATATTTCCCAGTATATCTACATATTTCCCGGTGTATCTCCTTGTGTCCCGTTACCCGGTGTATCTACTTATTTCCAGGTATGTCTACGTATTTCCCGGTGTGTCTACAAATTTCCTGGTGTGTCTCATTGTGTCCCGGTACCCGGTGTGTCTACTTATTTCCTGGTATGTCTACATATTTTCCGGTATGTCTACATATTTGCTGGTGTATCTCCTTTTTACCAAGTATGTCTACACATAGTACCCTAGTATTTCTACACATACCCGGCTTGTCTACTTATTTCCCGGTATGTCTACGTATTTCCCGGTGTGTCTCATTGTGTCCCCGGTACCCGGTGTCTACTTATCTCCCGGTATGTCTACATATTTTCCGGTGTGTCTACTTATTTCCCAGTATATCTACATATTTCCCGGTGTATCTCCTTGTGTCCCGTTACCCGGTGTATCTACTTATTTCCAGATATGTCTACGTATTTCCCGGTGTGTCTACACATTTCCTGGTGTGTCTCATTGTGTCCCGGTACCCGGTATGTCTACATATTTGCTGGTGTATCTCCTTTTTACCAAGTATGTCTACACATAGTACCCTAGTATTTCTACACATACCCGGCTTGTCTACTTATTTCCCGGTATGTCTACGTATTTCCCGGTGTGTCTCCTTGTGTCCCGGTACCCGGTGTGTCTACTTATTTCCCGGTATGTCTACATATTTCCTGGTGTATCTCCTTTTTACCAAGTATGTCTACACATCTACCGGCTTGTCTACATATTTCCCGGTATGTCTGCTTATTTCCCGGTATGTCTACATATTAGCCGGCTTGTCTACATATTTCCCGGTATGTCTACACATCTCCCGGTATGTCTACATATTTCCTGGTGTATCTCCTTTTTACCAAGTATGTCTACACATCTACCGGCTTGTCTACATTTCGTATGTCTTATCCCGGTATGTCTACATATTTACCTGGTGTATCTACATATTTCCAAGGTATGTCTACACTCTCGGGTATCTCATATTTCCTGGTTGTACCTACAGTATGTCTACACATCTCCCGGTATGTCTACGGTGTATCCTTTACCAAGTATGTCTACACATTAGCCGGCTTGTCTACATATTTCTGGTATGTCTACTTATTTCCCGGTATGTCACATTAGCTTGTCTACATATTTCCCGGTATTTCTACATATTTTCCGGTATGTCTACATATTTCCTGGTTTATCTCCTTTTTACCAAGTATGTCTACACATCTCCCGGTATGTCTACATATTTCCTGGTGTATCTCCTTTTTACCAAGCATTTCTACACATCTCCCGGCGTGTCTACATATTTCCCGGTATGTCTACATATTACCCGGCTTGTCTACATATTCCCGGTGTATATACTTACTTCCCGGTGTGTCTCCCTATTTCCTGGTATGTCTACTTATTTCCCGGTGTGTCTCCTTTTTTCCCTTTGTATCTACTTATTTCCCGGGGTGTCTACTTATTTCCCGGTTTTTCTACTCATATCCGAGTGTGTCTACTTATTTCCCAGCACGTCTCCCAGGCTTGTTTTATGCAGCGACTTCGCGATCAAATGTTATTTATATTTATTTATAGTTTTATACAAATACATATAAGAAAAGTAGCCTCTTGTCGTCATTTGATGCATATTTAAGAATTCTGAGACGATCCCTCTATGCCTAGTCACATGGCTCCGCCTCAATTCGTGACCGCATGCGCAGAACTGCTTCCGTCTACAGATATCCCGGTCTACTATTTTCCCTAAGTGAATGTGTATCACGTTCCTATGTCTATGCCGTATTCATTACATGCAGTATCGGTCTTGATCGGTCTTGATCGGTCTTGACAGTATCGTTATTCATTCGCCACTGACACACGTTCCTGCGTCCCTGATCACGTTTTTATGTAGAATGTGTATTCATGCAGTGCCGCTGTATACAGTCAGCAATGTTCCGTTGACGACACAGCTGACACAACATGTCTATAAGACCGGCCAGCAAGTGGCTCCAGTACCCCAGCGAGCCACCGAGAGGTTCCAGGGCTGAAAGGGACAACGACAGAATCTCACTAAGCGGAACTACATGTATGGTAGCATATTTCTGCCATCCACAAAACGTGACTATGTGATAATTAAATCCTCTTGTTGTGAACACCTTATAAATCGTTTTAAGTATATAATTGTCACGTCAGGATGACTTAATAACTGATCATGGCGAGATAAATTGGACGACATAGCGTGAAACCGGATAAAATGTACGAAATCGATGTTACTAGTAGGCAGTATCACGGATTTGACGATGGTTCGTCTTCTTCATCCCGTTCAATTTATATCGTCTGACCAATTTGTAATAAGTGGTCTTCATGCGAATATTATATAGTTAAGCCGACTTATACATGTACAGTGGGGTCAGCGTGCAAGTGCACACACGAGCGAACACGACAGGTTGGAACCAACCTGTCGTGTTCGTTCGTGTGTGCACTTACACGCTGACCCCACTGTAATATGTATTGAGACGGCATAGCTAGTGCTATTTTGTTACGTAGTTGGCAGAAATACTTCACGGTACTAGACACTCAGTAAGCTCCAATGTGCTTAATTTTGATGGGTTTTACTGTAAAGTTGTCCATAGTACATGTAATAGTGTATGTTCATGGTTGTAAAATACACACATATGTCTTGGTATGCTTGTCTATGGGAATTACAGAGAATATCTCTGCAACCTGGACACACGAGAAATCTCAGGTTTCCGTAATGTTGATGGGTTTCCCTCTAATTTATATATAATGATAACATCTACTCATGATTGCAGAGTTCACATACCGGAATAATTATTTCAGTGGAACATATTTTTGTTATATTTATTTTCTTTTTAGTCACAAGCATACATGTTACAGAATAGGAAGTATACATGACTTGACAGCAGGGTACCAGTTATTTCAATTATTTTAATACAGTGGAATCTCACTATACCAAACACCACGGGTACCATCGGCGTGTTCGGTATAGATAGGTTCATCTGTACAATTCATGTACCTCAAATCCCCGCTCTGTACTTGCATTTTATTGTAGCCGGCTGTCATGTACATATATAACAGTGTCATGGTATATGTCTATACTATCAGTAAATGCTAACACCTACTTCAACCCCTTCAACACCAAACACTAGTTTTAATAGTTATAGCGAACAGCATAGATAGATATGGATGAAACAACTCAATCATCCCATCAGAATCCTCATTGTTTGCAAAAATAATGTTCACACCAGAACAGTATTTTTGTTATTTAACAAGAAACATTTAGCGATAATTTTATTAGATTAAAATATTACATTAAATGTCTCATTCCGATTGCGAAGTGTGAAATGAGAATGATTATATGTTAACGTCTCAGCAACAGATAATGTCACATAAGGACGTAATAAAGTTTAACGTCCCATTCGACAGACCAGGTGGATGGAAATATCAAAATATTTACATGACCTAGGGTAGGTTTTGAACTCACAACCTTCCGTAGTGAAGTCATGTACTCTGTCCCTGAGCCACTGCCCATCCCAGACTAGTGTGAAAGGGTTGAGTCAATATTAGCAACAAGGAGCATGACACAAGTATTATGTGTTGTATGTATGAATGTAACGTTTTTAATAGGAACACAAAATGACGAAAACGGGTGTTGTTGTTTTTCTTAGTATGCCTGCTTGGGCGTAAGCCATGTCGGACAAAGCAGTTTAAGAAACTGTGAACGATGGGGGTAGGGTGGGGTATCTACATGTTTCGTTAATTCATGTCAAATGTCGGCGATTCGTGTGCATATAGGCTCCCGTATCTTGTCAAAATAGTTTAGGTTTGATTCCTTCAGTGCGATTGTTTTTTCAATTATATCGAATAGACATCTTATATCAAATTATAACCCATTTATATTTGAGATTATTTCTCTCATTTTACACTTATGGATATATAGTTTAGTTCTCATAAGTATTTTATTAAAATATATTCCATATTTATAGTAATTTCCAATAACCTCCAAAGAGAAGCACATGTAATACCCATTGTTTTAAAGTCACTCTTTTTATTAAATTTTCGCCCACATGATCGAAAATTTAATAAAAAGAATGACTTTAAAACAATGTGTATTAAATGTTCTTCTCTTCGGAGGTTATTGGAAATTACTATAATATCACTCCTTTGTGAGGAATATAGAAGGTGAATTGGCAATTTTGCACCTGAGAAGACTAAGACCATGTGGTCGAAAATTTAATGAAAAGAGTGAATTTAAAACAATGTGTATTACATATTTCATTGTTACAAACAAAAAACTTACAATAGTTATTTCTACAGTGCTTATACCGTTGCAATTATCAGTAATCAATGTTTTAAAATAAGATATACATGTTTATATTATTTGACAGTTCCACAATAGATTTTCAAATATTTCTACTTCTCTGTGACAAAACGTGCAGGAATGGTTTTGTCTAACGCCGATTTTATGTAAAAATGAGTGTGTGCCTAGTATTCTGTGATTTATTCTATGTTGGAAAAACCTCAACTGAGTGTAAGCGAAATACATACGTCCAACTAAACCAACGATCTATATTAAGAATAGCGGTCCACTGATCAATAGCAGAGGGCTGAACTCGATTGTTTATGAGTACATTGTATATACATGTATATATCTACTCCCTTTTGGACTCTTTAGTGTAAATGATAGTTCAAAAGGCATATATGGTCCTATATAATTAGGGATGTATGTTGGTATTATATTTAATCTACTCATTGCGGATCTTATCGCGAGTATCATGCCATTTATATCTATACAATTTACGTTTAGCATATTGTATGTATCGGTAAATTATTCGTATAATAAAAACAATCCATCAGGTTTAAACAAGTCGCGTACCAACACTCGATATGTTATTAGAGTTAAACCGTTGGTCAGCAATCGGTTCGTCTCCGACCTGGAATGTTTTATTGTAACATATAGGTTGTGCCATGCATTCCTCGAAAGTGGTTGGTATTAGTATGCTCGAAAAATCAGCGTAAGATTTGTAAACGTCTTTCCAAAAGGCATTATTTATTCTATGTATATTTCTATAAATATAATTCGGTCCATATTTCATAAAAAATCAAAAAAAGGCAATCATGTAAGCGCAGATCTAACCAATTAGTATCTTTATTTGAAATTCTTCTTATCCATGATACTTTCATTGCCGATATAAAAGATTTGACATAGAGCATTTTCCGCCCACCAAGTTGGTACGGTTTAATAACCACACCACGTTTGATCCTGGCTATGGGGCCATTCCATAGATAATTAAAAAAAATAGTGTATTTAGTTGTTTGATTACATTCTCGCTAGGACTTGCTAAAACATAAATCGTTCACTTTAGATAGTGCTAGTGTCTTAATGGCGGTTATTCGTCCTAATGGTGTCAAATTACGCTTTGACCACTGCGCCAGAAGAGCCCTTATTTCTTGAATTTTAGCGGTGTAATTTAAATCAATAAGTCTGCTGAGATCGGTTGAAAAACGTACGCCTAGCAATGTAAAGGTATCTTGGTCCCAGCATAATAGTGTATCATTACATATCGTACTAGTACTACCAGATTTCGATCCAAACCATATCATTCTAGTTCTTTCGACATTAAGTCCAAGGCCGGAGATTTTCGCATACAATTTTAACACTAATTGTTCTAAAGATCTAGTTACACCCTCTAAGAATATGTGTCGTCAGCGTATTGTGATAAAAGGAAATTGTTTCCATGTATACTGGTACCTACAATATTTGGGTTATTCCGTATCAGATGGGCCAGTATTTCGACGCATATCACAAATATGTATGGTGATAGGGGATCACCTTGTCGACAACCTCGTTCAATGGGTAGCCAGGATGATAGATATTCATTAACTACTACTCGTGATTGTATATTATTATAGAATATTTTTAACCAGTTCCTTATTGATTAAGCAAATTTGAGAAAATCTAAGACGTTGTTTATAAATGACCAAGATACTGAGTCAAACGCTTTCTCAAAGTCAATAAATAATATGAGACCCGGTATATCATTATTTGCTGTATAATCGAATACATCATATAGCGTTATTATATTTTCTCATATATATCTACCCGTTATAAACCCAGTCTGGTCTTCGTTTATAATTGATGGTATGATTGTTTTTATGCGGTTAGCTATTGTTGCGGAAGCAATTTTGTATGCCACATTTAATAGAGAAATCGGCCGACATTTTTTCAAGAGATATTTATTTTTATTTCCTTTTGGGATACACGTTATAATTCCTTCTTTTTGAGTTACAGATACTTCTCCAATAGAATAGCTATAATTCAATGATTTTATTAAGAAGTAGCCAAGGTCCGTCCAAAAGAATTTAAAAAAATCAACAGAAAACCCATCCGAACCAGGGGATTTTTCATTAGACATGTTTTTCAAAGCAAAAGCTGCTTCTGACAACTTAATTTGACCTTCTATGTTATTTTTCTTCTTTTTTTATGACAATTTTGGAATTTCCATATTGTTAAATATTGTGTTCAAATTGATATTACTAGTTTCTTTGTCGGAATAAAGTTTATGGCAAAATGTCCTAGTTTCTTCACTAATGCTATTATGATCTGTTAGTATAGTACCATTACTTGCTTGTATGTTTGGCATTGCCTTACTAATGAAATGTATATTGTCCAGGCTACACAAATAATAATCTCCGTCTTCAGTTCATCTTGCCCTGGAACGTATAAAGTGACCTTGCATTTTAATACGTCTTATCTCTTGCAATTGGTTTCTCTTTTCCTCAAAGGCTACATGGTTTAATACGTGTTCGTTCTCCAGAGCAGAAATTTCGTTCAATGAGTTTGTTTCCCTTTTATCTGTCTGTCGTTTTTTGAAGGTCGCATACGATATTGTTTTACCCCTAATTTCCATTAAAACATTTAAAAAAGAAGCTGGTAATTTATTGTGAAAGTAAGACCTTCCTTTTTTAAATTTTCCAAATTCAAATTTAACCCGGACAATTGAATAATCTGTTCTACATCCAGGCGAAGGTCTGTACCAAATTCACGCAACAATGTACTAGACGTCCATCGGACTGTTCAGATGCGAAGGCTGATCTGCGAATACAGTTAGTCTCAATTATGATTAAAACAGTGATATGTTCCTGCAAATATACATTTCATGCAGCTTAACGAACGAGCTCGGCCTGGTAACCATTCGACAAAATCGTGTGATATACTCATTAGAGAGCACATCGGATGGAACCCGTTGGCACGGCCTTAAATGACCGTAGCTGTTGATAGGCCGTTACACACCAACAAATCAAATCAAGCCAGCATTAAGAAAGATAATCATTAAGTATATATTCATTCGTCAAAGTTGATGTTATTAAAAGGCCGAAATTTGAAAGAGCGATATTATTGAATATGTATATACACATTGACATCTAAGTGAGTATATCGTTTCAAAATAGTTACAATGTACATGGGCTCGACGGTCGCCTTTGGGCATACATATGTTGTCCTATGTTACTACCTGCGAACTGATGTGGACGTAGAAGTATGTTCAATTCCTATACCTGGATTTGACGAGGCGGTGGTTGGTGGTATAATCGTGCTGACACTCGTAGGTTGGATCTTCTCACTGCCAAATATAGACATGCCCTTAACCACTCCGCCCTGCCACGAGTCAGTACCAAAGTTTTCAGCTGAAATTTGGAAAATTACACCAATGTGATCGTGTATGTACTGAATACAATCTACTGTATACATAAAACTGTATTCAATTAAGAGAGTACGATAAAAGATATGCATCATGACAAATTAGCACCATATTTGGATAACACATAATGCAGTTTACTTGAATATTGCTACTAATATGCATCAACCATGCACATAAAACTATGTAGCTTTAATGTAAATGGGCTTGGTGACAATACATAACTTGTAAAACTATTCTGCTGGTTTAAACAAAATACGTTTAATAACGTATGTTACAAGAACTACACTGTACAACTGCAACATATAACTAGTGGAAAAAAAAGAGGTCAAGATATATCTCTAAGTGGAAACAGCTCCAATAACACCGATATTGGTATACTTCTAAATGTATCAACACCATACGAAATCATAGACTACCAATAAATAATTCCAGAGAGGCTTAAAATACTTAAAATTAACATATCAGACTCTAATTTAACTTAAATAAATGTTTATGGACCACATACAGATGATATACAATTCTTCCGAGCTATCGACAGACTTGTTACTGACAATAATAGTGAAACAGTAATAATAGGCGGTGACTTTAACATCGTTATGAATTTTAATATCGACCGACTCAACGGTAGAACAAACACAAACAAAAAATGCTCCGTAAAGATAAATGAAATTATAACGGAAAGTGATATGTGTGATATATATATAATAAGGCACCCAAGCTCTAAATGATTTACTTGGCACTCAAATAAAAAACCACCGATCTTTTGCAGGCTAGATTATTTCTTAGTATCTGAAAATTTATTAAATTCAGTAACAACTTATAATATAATACCTGGTTTTCTCTCGGGCCATTCAGCAATCACTCTTGATTTAAACTTAAGCAACTCAGTCAGAGGCCCGGGCCATTTCAAAACAAATACAAGTATACTACTACAAACGACTTATAAACAAAATATAAAGAAAACTATCCAAGACACTGTTCAAATTAATACAGTTTGTAACCGCATTACTATGTGGAAGTTAATTAAAGGAGCTATAAGAAATGAATCAATCAGATACTCTTGTAAGTTAAAAAAGAACAACGTAAAAAAAAACAATTTTATAGTTACAGAAATGAAACGCTTAGAAACTAAAATAGCAGATAATTCAAATGATCAAACTTTTGTAAACCAACTAACCATAGAAAAAGTTTGTGGTCTCTTGCTTAGATCAAATGCAGACTGGGTTGAGGGAGGGGGGGGGACAAAATACTTTGCTAACTTAGGAAAGAAAACTCTCAGAAGAACACACAATACAATATTTGATAATAAAAGATAATTTAGAAAATTATCAAATTAACATTTTGCAGTATGCTAAACAGTACTATGAACATATATATGCAGTGAAGAACATAATATTGATCACGAAAACAATATATTTTTCAACAACGCAAACAATGAACTAAACCATGACAAGAAATAACAATGTGAATGTCATATAAATGAATATGAATGCAATATCGCTATAAAAGTACAATAAAAGCCCAGGATCAGTTTGTTTGTTTTGTTTGTTGGGGTTTCACGGCCTATCAACAGCTAAGGTCATGTAAGGCCGGGTCAATGGGTTTAGTACTAAATCCCATGTATTACCTGTATAAGTACATGTGCACGTTCAAGTACATGTACAAATGGGGGGAAAATCCCAAAATCAGAACTGAATATGTACAATATTTAAACTAAATATTCAGCCTTGAAATCAGAATAATCCTGATCTGATGTCAGGTCCTCGCTTGGCCCCTCCCAAAAGCAGTAGGATCAGTAATAATCTTACTACTTTTATAATGGATTAAGTACATGTTACAAAAATGAAATTATAATTCAACTCCCAGGTAACAAAAGAGCCAAAGATAAAAACGTACATGAGGGCCAAACCAGCCCTGGATCCGATGAACAAAATGTAGAGTTTTACAAATTATACTGGAATGATATAAAACAATACTATTTAGAATATATACATTATTCATATGAACATGATTCTCAGACACACCTACAACAACAAGGAATTATCACATTATTACAAAGGAAAGACAACACTCCTCTTCCCATTAGCAACTGGAGACCCATCTCACTCTTAAATGTAGATTACAAAATAGATGCAAAAGTGTTGGCCAACATAATGAAAAAAGTATTAAACTCGTTGATAAATGAAAACCAAACTTGTGTTCTAATAGAAAAAAATAAATGAAACAAACGATAATAATACGGCATGAATTATATTTGTTTGCAGATTACCAAAAATCATTTGATAGCACAGACCACAAATTTATGATTAAATGCCTAAAACACTTCAAATTTGGTGAGTCATTTATTAAATGGATTATTATATTTTACAAAGATGCACATAGTTGTATTTCCAATAATGGTAACTTCTCGGATTGTTTCAACATTGAACTTGCAGTAAGACAATACTGTCCAATCTCAGCTTATTTATTCTTAGTATGTATTGACATGTTATCTCGAAAAATGGAGACTAACGAACATATTGAAGAAATAAATGTTGGTGGTAGTCAAATAAAACGACCACTATTTGCGGACGACGCCAGTTTTATACTTAATGGCTCTCAAGCATCGTTTAGAGAACTCATAAACACATTGGAAAAATATGCTGATATTTCCGGACTAAAATTAAACAAAACAAAACGTAATATATCAAGAATAGGCTCACGAAATATAACACAGGCAAATGGTGCAACAATAACCACTATTCATGGACTTCAAACCAAGCCTCAACAGTAGGAATAACCTTCTCAAACACTCAATATAAACTGCATTTATAAAACTTAGATCCCAAAATAAAATCCTTCAAGCATAGGTTAAACATCTGGAAAAAAATGTAATCTCACACTAATTGGAAAAAAATCAGTTCTTAAAATATGTGCTGTCCCCAAACTCGTGTATCCACTAACAGTTCTAGAACAAACCCCTGAAAAAACATTGACTGAAATAAACAATATAATGTATAACATTTTATGGGATGAAAAAACAGATAAAATATCTAGAGAAATTATAACACAAGCACACAGGTTGAAGTAACGAACCAATGTATATACATACATTAAATATACCAAAAAACATCAATAAGTGATAAAATAAATAAGCTAACATTCTGTTTATTCCATCTTATAACACATTAATGTGTATAGGAGGGAGTAAAGAATTTGTTTAGCTTATCTATAGTTTCACTTATTGATGCTTGTTTTGTATATTTAATGTATTTATAGACCATGGTCCGTCACTTCCACCTGTGCACAAGCAAACGAAAATGATGGACTTAAAATGATAGATATATTTTCATGTATAAACTCGCTAAAGGCGTCTTGGATACAACGCATAAACGGATCGCAAGCTAATTGGAGTAAGGCATACAATAATGAAACAAATAAATACAGAGGTAATATAGTGTTTATATCCAACATTGATCATTCTGACGCGAAGAACATCTGCATAAAGTACACATTCTTAAACGAAATACTTACAGCATGGTAAGTGTGTATCAGGTGTATATCAGGTATCAGTATGTATCATGGTAAGTGTATATCCAGTGTATATCCAGTGTATATCAGGAAACACATGCATATCAAATGAGATTATATGGAATCATTCAAATATAAAACATGTAAATGGTTACATTATATACTATAAAGACTGGCTTAACAAGGGAATTATTATATCAAAATATATGACTACAGAACAAAATAATTCTACTCATTTACCGACCTACAACATTTATTTAATGTAAACAATGGAGATTTTTTTAAATATTACTCATTGATAGGTAGCATGAAGCAGGATTGGAAAATTGGTTACAATTGGAAGACATCAACAACAACGCTCAACACATTCTCTTTGAAATGATTACATTAACAGAACAAATAAATAAACTTCTATATCAAAAGCAAATAGAAATCAAAAAGCCAACACTTGTCAAACCGATTGAAAAATTAGCTTAACAACCAAACATTTCAATGGAAGAAAATATTATCCATGCATTCTAAACTTACAATCAGCACAAAACTAAGATAATTCCAATATATAAATATTTAATGAGAATTATGCAAAACAAAAGCATCCAATTTATATGATTTATGTAACATGTCAATTGATTCAAATTAACACTTGTTTTTGGGAATTTACCCACACACAATCCTTTTGGTCACATATTAAACAATTTCTAAAACAGACGTTAAACCACAACTCAGTAATTAATTATGAAACTATATCCTTTTGTACTGTACAAGAATTATCTAATCAAAGAGCAATAATAATAGGCTTTATAATTATTTTAGAAAAATACTTCATTTTTGAAAATCAATGCAATGCAACGTTTTCTTTATTTGACCCTTTTAAGCATGTTCTCATGAAAACAATAAAAATCGAGGAAACAAACGCTTTTATGTCAGACAAACTAAGCATATTTAACTTAAAATGGAATGATTTTATGGGATAACTATCTTAACATAATTTTATCCATTTGAAGCTATCCACCAACCATTTTATTTATGTTTGTTCTGTTTTATTAGAAGTGAAGAAACCTCATATTAATATCGATTAATATCATTTATAATTGTTCAACCGTGCCAACCCCCCTTCCAACACAACCCACCCCACCCGTACTCCTACCAAAATTCTACTTACTCTTCTGTTTAATTAGCCACCACACTTTATTCTAAACCGATATTTACATCACTCATATATTATCGTATTGAAACACATTCCCACATAAAACAATATTAGCATTACATAAACTATTCATTTCGGTAACACTGTTCAAAGCCTATATATGTACAAACTGTTTTATTTTTCACCAAGTTTTCACAAGTCAAATGAGACACACCAGTACCCTTAATTAACTCACTGTTCTGTCATTTATATATCAACATAGAAATGTTCACACCCACATAAAAGGTATAAGACTATTATCACTAATTTATTATCATCTATTAGACAAAAACGCCCGCTCCAATGAACGGAAATTGTCCGCCCTCGGTTGTCCGATCATTTCGTTTGTGAAACACTGTTATCGTTTATGTACGTATGTCATGTATTTATGCTTGCACATGTTTGTGTATATGCGTAAATTATGTATATGTGTGTATATGTAATACAAACATAATACATACAATGTAAGTATGCCGTACAGAACAAAAACATGTATTCACCAAATGAGCAACATCGCGTGAAACTGCGTTTACTTATAACTACCTGGCGAGCCAACTGTAGGTATTGTAGTCGATGGAGATTGTGTATTGGGTGGTGGCTGTGGTTGGCGACCGCCATAAATAGACACGCCGTTCAGACTGACCCCCGCCCACGCCGCTACCATAGCTGCCTCGTCTGCAACAATAGCGAATGATATTCAGAGAGTATTGTTGGAAGGATAATATCGCAGATCAATTATCAAAGTCAAGCATTACATCAGTATAGATTTAAGTTTACACAAGATATTTGTCTTCCAAATACGACGTCATTTACGCAAATATTTTAAGCAGTTACATTATTTACAGTTACTGTATTCGTTTTCCTTATTTGATAAAAACAAGCATCTTATTGTATAAGCTTCGTGTACATTATAGCACATAATTATATTCATTAGATCCATATTGCGTTTGAAATTATTAATTGAAAAGTAAAGAAATCGCAAGCATACATCCAGGTTAATATATTGTTATATGTTCATGTTGTACTTCAGAAGCTAGTCAACTCACTATGCACTGAAACTATAGAAATATTCTGAGCGTTGACTGCAAAAATAAAACAATTCTTATCAGCTTTTTTAATTGTTGTAACAAAATATTTTATTTTTAAATATGATGGAACGCAGCCATCGATAGGCCGTTTTAAAATATATATGAAGCAAATAGAAGAGACTATTGCCACTATTAAGGATAAACTAGATATTTTCCATTCAAAATGGAATTACTTTATATGACTAAATACGTAAAACATTCATTTGTTATGTTTATCAATATACCTATATCAGCCCAGAACATGTAATAGACGTCCATTCCCATATTTCATTTTCTTATAACATTTTGATAACCTTTTTTTCACTTATTTTTTCTCTCATAAAAATACACGACCTATAGCAATCTCATAGCCCAAACGCCCTATAAAACCCCTATTATTTATTTAAAAAACCCAATGTTACATGTAGTCACGCATCAGTACGTTGTTATTCAGACTGTTCATTGTAATGTATCCATGCGTATGAATAGACATACATCTGTACTTTGTTCATTGAACTGTTTTTATATATTGTGTTTGTACAAGTACATGTAGCAAACAGAATAAAACACATTAAATTAGTTAATTAAGTGGAATTGCACAATATTCCAGATAAATTACAAATGTAGGCTATGTAGCATTGCATACAAGACAAAACTAGATATGAAGAGAATGACCCCACTAACATAATACTGTCGTTTTCTTTGATATCATGAATTGGATTCGCAGTACATTATCACATCGAATGTTACACATGTACATTCACTGTGTGTTTCTTGCTAGTATCCTTCTCTTTTGAACCGTGTGTGTGACTGTAAGAAATTTATAAGCGCAACTTAAATAATAAGCAATGCAATATAGAGATAGAATACCCTTGAAATGTATTAAAATATCTGACAACAGACACGGTTTGTGGATAGCGGTAGCCTCTTTTGATTTAAAATTAGCGGTACACGGTCACACAAGCAAATAAACATTAAAAACTACAAGAACATGTAAATTATAAGAAACAGAGGCCGCATAGATCACAAATGCATATTCGCAACGAAAGCGTAAGTTCTAGCAATATATAAATCTCAACACCAACGGTTCATGTGTTCATGTGCTTATGCATCCGCTCAAACTGATCAGGGGCTACACTGCTCGTCATTCAATCAGTTGCAGACAGTATATCTCTTTATCAGACAGTGGGAGTGTGCTAGCAAGTCATAACTGGACTGGCTACACATGTCATAAGCCCTATTTCTCCAGCCACAGTCACATATGACACACACATGCAACTTTACCTGATGTATGGCTTGCCCGTGGATGCATCTCTGTGGTGAGTGTTGTAGACTGTGGTTTTCCCTCACCGTATATAGACATTCCGTTTTTCAACATCGCCCTATTTCCAGGATCTGTCACACTCTTTGCGGTCGGGTGCCATTTTGACGCGCCATATATTGACATCCCGTTAATGTTGTCAACTAATTGTAACGTACCACTGTCAGACTTACCCGATGGTTCAGCTGCCACACTGGTTGATACCACAATGGTATCGTTACTCGCCCAATTGTCAGTACCAAGAACACCTGATGTCAATGTGAGTTGTGGACCATTGGATTTAGTCAAGGAACTGGCATTTATATTGGATACGAATTTACTTGATGTATGATCTATAGGTGAAATGTTTTTTCTTCTTCCAGCATTGATATTTCTTGCAAATGTTGATATCGACTTGAAAAAATCAATATGTTTCACTTGGGACGATTGGTTTGGTGGCATGGTATCATTCTGCCGGTTTAAATTTGCCAAGGATGACGAAGCTGTGTTGCTAGTTTTGGTGCCAGTTTTATTAAGCGTATCAGTCACATTATCTAGTTTAGAAATGGTATTTGTGGACTTAGATAAACGCTTGGTTACATTTATTACATTGTCGATCAGGTCCTCCAGTTTAGAAACTTCATGTACGGTACTAAAGTCATTCACAATGATTCCACTTGCGTTTATAAGTTGTTTTACAAATTCCTTCAATGTCTGTTGACGTTTCAGTGGATCGGCAATAGATTGTATTTTCCTAATATCATTTTCCATTTGATTCGGAGTCGTTGAAATGTTCATGTCAATCTCTGGAGTCGTGATAACCTGAAAATGGTTAATGGATAAATATGGAAACCTTGATACTGAATACCAGGCTAGAGTAAGTTTATCAGGTGGTGCTAAGAAACGTGTAGGAATTTCTACCGTTGCCGAGTCGAGCTTGGTAACTTAATATCATTAATATGGTATAATATATATAATAAATATATATAAATACATTTATTTATCAGATAATGTTTTATTTAAAAAATATTAACACATGTGGCATGGTATTCGTTGAAAAGAACGCGGGCTGCACAAACGTGATATAGGGTATATCTTGCAAAGTATACTTATCATCATATGTGTTGTGTTATGCGATATCTAGCGAAGAGAGCGCCATATTCGGAATGTGACATATTCAAGCGTAATTTGGTACCGGGATAATATTACTACTTGTCATACCGCAGATAAGTTTCTCGGCTTTTGATTGGCTAGCTTGCCTGGTCATATATATTATATGACCTGCCAAGGCCGTCGGACATAGAGAAATTGCGATTCCCCTCCGGCACCCCGCGTCCAATGAAGACACATTTTGAAAGCGTCTAGCGATTGCGAATTGTATTCCTCACTAAATACAATAAACCCCCAATTGATCAATAAAAGTAACACATTGTACACTCAAAACCAGTCTTTATTGTTTATGTTTCCATAAATATTCTTCGCTCATCAAAATATGAGCGAAAAATTAGCCAAAATAACGAAAATTGCTTTTCAAATCTCAACACGCTTGACTTTGTGACACGGCTATATTTAGATCACAAACTATGGGTTCCACGCACGAAACGCGGCGTAGCAATGACAGCGAATGTTTGGGAACCAGTCGCATTATTCTAGAGGCGCCAAAGGGAGAGCAGATCGATAGAGCAGTGGAATATAAATTAAATTACACGATATAAAAAACTCGTTTTCGATGGATTTCTTACTCCATATTTAATTTGTTTTCGTTTAATAAAAAAACAGAATGTTCATTTACGCCTTTATATTAAGACTGACGGTAAAAAATCGAATCTTGGATTATTTTTATTTCTGAAAAAGCACGCAAAGATCAAAAGAAGAGATATGTTTATACGGCCAAATACAGGATCTGCGGTATGACAAATACGTTATTGTGATTCTACACAGGCTATATGGTGTAATATTGCCCGTCTGAAGGTATGTTCACTCTCGGCTATCGCCTCGGGTGAACATACCTCCAGACGGGCAATATTACACCATATAGCCTGTGTAGAATCACAATAACTTATATAATGTAACCCGTCAGATAAGTTAGATCATTAAACACCCATCAGTTGGTTCTACACATGTATACATATAACCCCAATTACAATGGTATGCTCGGTCATTGCATGTACATTTTCAACATAAAAACATGGTTACCTTCTCTATGTGATTTTCGCTCTAAGTATGTCATTTCTTGACTCCAATATGGCCATGCTGTTCTTAAATATCATACCCGACCGGTTGTACCTGCCGTAGTGTGCGTTTGTCGTGTAGTCCAGTCTGACCTGTTAACCTGCATTAACACGGTCATCCCTAAATATATGACACTGACTGCTCTATACAAGTTTTGTATTTGAGTAATGGAAAAATGTGTACTTTTAAAAAAAAAATGAAAATGATGGTACATCATTTTCTAATATTTGAACGAGTTAAATGTTCCAAAATAACCACATTTATTAATACATTGAGTAAATTTGCTTAAAGTTCTGAGGTCTGACTATAGAAAAAACAGAGGGTCATAAAGGTATTTGTTTCAGGTTTATGATCCCAACATTTTGTGTGGACTCAAGGAATGAAAGCTTTTTCAATATTTTGCCAATATAATTTCCAACATGTGTTGCTTTCAGACTAATTATATCATCAATGTTCAACCACAAACGTCAAATGCGGGTTCTATCGATTTAGGAGACATATATCAATATGCTGATGCCAATAGAATTCGGACACTGCATTTATATGTTCCTACAATTAAGACATTAAACTCCATACAATTGCTAGAGTTTCTGGCGAGCCCTCTGAGCGGAGATTACACGCGTGGCGCTCCATTTAAACCAAGTTAAAAACGTACACGGGTAGAAGCTCCGTTTCTCACCTTGTAAATTACCCTACTTATACGTGTAATTCGCGGGAGGTGACGTAAATTTTATGTTGGTAACAATGCATCGAAACCACCAGAGATACCGAAATAAACCATTAAACAACGAAATATGAACCGTTCTTCAAGAACATGCGGCCTCACCTGGATCTAACAGTGTCTGTAAATGCTGGCTTTGTTTTATGGTCTGCATTGTTGAAAGGGTTAATTTACTCGTGATTGATACGACACGTAACGCGCACCTTCTATTTGACCCTATTTACATAACATCTCAGCAAATGCTGAAGCAATTACAATGTGATACACACACGCCCATGAACATTATATATTGTCTCCCCCGTCGATGGCACCGTCCTCATACCTGTAACCGCTTAGCCGTCACATAAACGTAAGTGTTCTCGAATTAGCTCCGAAACGGCTACAGTCGCCAAATGAAAGTATGTAATTTCCGCGCGATATGTAATAGTTACTGCCCTAATTGAGGCGAGGTGCTTCATGGGCACATGTTGTTTGTTTAAACACATGCACACATCAAAAGCACCAGTAACTGACTTACACATGGACTTACCGACTACAGTTGGCTGGAAGTGGAAAATGCGAACTTTCATTTGTCACTGAAGGAATTGTCTTCACAGTTATGACAGCCGATCAATAACAACCATGCCCGTTTTGATCGACACGTGTTTCAGTGGGGGTATCCGTTTTCCATTGACACATTTCCAATTATTATTTGTATTTGACAGCAATTCCTGTATACTATGGAGCTGTATAAGGGACATGATAAGAGAAACAAATATTCTGACCAATTTGATTATTTCGTTCTAACGAATTTGAATTCGTTCTAACACATTCCAATTCGTTCTAACACATTCAAATTCATTGTAACGATTTCAATTAGTTCTAACGTATTCGAATTCGTTAACGTATTCGAATTCGTTCTAACGATTTCGATTATTATGTTCTAACGCATTCAAATTCGTTCGAACGATTTCAATTATTTCGTTCTAACGCGTTCAAACTCATTCTAACGACTTCAATTACTTCGTTCTAACGCATTCAAATTTGTTCTAACGATTTCAATTATTTCGTTCTAACGAATTAGAATTCGTGCTAACGTATTCGAATTCGTTCTAACGCATTCCAATTGCAATTATTTCGTTCTAACGCGTTCACGTTCGTTCTAATGATACCACTTATTTCGTTCTAAAGAATTCGAATTCGTTATAACGTATTCCAATTCGTTCTAACAATTTCAATTATTTCGATCTAATGCATTTGAATTCGTTCTAACGTATTCAAATTCAATTTTATTATTGCGCTCTAATTCACTTATTACATTCTAACGCATTACAATTCGTTCTAACGAATTCAGTTATTTCGCTCTAACGAATTACTAATCGAATTGGTTAGAACGAAATTTGATTCGTTAGAACAAAATAATTGAATTGGTTAGTACGAGTTGTAATACAACGGTTACCACGAATTCGAATGTGTTACAACGAATTGTAATGCGTTAGAAGGAAAAACGTTAATTCGTTAGACTGCAATAATCAAATTGAATGTGAATGCGTTAGAATGAATTGGAATGCGTTAGAACGAATTAACTGAAATCGTTAGAACGAATTTGAACTCGTTAGAATGCTTTAGCAGAACTCGAATGCGTCAGAACGAAATAATTGAAATCGTTAGAACGAATTTGAATTCGTTAGAACGAAATAACCAAATTGGTCAGACCATTTGTTCTTCTCACGTCCCCGATAAAGCTCCGTAGTACACGGCATGTGCTACAGGGTGACACTGTTTGATATCCTACATGTATACATACTTGTACATGTTTTAAGGTAGTAGGTCATAGATAGATACATTTGACTTCAATGATAATTGCTTCATAAGAGTGATGTGGTATATGAATATAACATACATGTATGTGAATATTGCCTTGTTACTGTATGCTATATTGTACATTGAGTTGTCATTTCCGCCATCTTTGTATGTACAAGCCGCCACCTTACAGTTTCACCACTTTCACACAAACAACAAATAATATGACAGTAAACCAAATAAAATTTGGTGCAATACATAATAGACATATATGACAACGGCAAGCTATAAATATTATGCCAGCTAACTATACATAAGACAAGATATCTGAATATTTCTCCCATCAATCTCAAAGTAAATGTTGATATGTAAACGTTTCAATCTGATGCACAGCCGATGTAAGTGTACACGTTACCCAAAGGTAAAGCCATACTTACTCGCATGGTAGATGAGTAGACACAATGGAAAATACACTCAGATAACTGATTACATGTCACTGGATTTGATAGCTAATGACAGAGTACAGTTGTGGATATATATGGTATGTGTTGTGTGGGTTGCCAGGTAAAAGTGACACACTATGCGAATTTCTGTGAATGATGCTATTTATAATGGTGATTCATGTTGTTAAAAACACAGGCACAAACCTGTCCAGAAAACTGACATAGTTTACAGTTTGGTGTAATATAATTTATAGGAGTCCGTTATCCTGGCTTTTCTACATGTGATTAGCTACATTATATCATATGCTCTACTTCACATGTTGAGTTTTTTGTCAAACGGCAGAACAGGTGAAACTGGCTGATGGCTGGAACACACAAAGATGGCGGATATGGCTACTCCATGTGCCATATAGAATACAGTAATGAGGCAATATTCACATATATGTTATACACATATTCTATCACATTTACGAAGCAATTACATTTGAATCAAACGATGGTCAGGTATAGAAAGGTTACTTATAATATGGATAACTGGATTCAACTATCTTATACAAGAAAGCCAAGACACGAAAAACAAGACATTGGGGTTCCGGTAACGACGAGCCCCAATTAAATTACCATTCGCATGTTCCTAAACAACCAACCGCTTGCTCAAACTAATACGAGCTACGCTTCTCAAAGTGTGCTTCCTGGGAATGTAGTAGTGGAAATGTGTTACCAAACTATCTCCATTGTTTATCACAGTATATGATCGTATTTTCATATATGTACTTAGAGCGAAAAAATAAGTGAAGTATAACTGTTATATTGTTTAGCCCGCCCGTCGCCAATACATGTTCGTTTGTTTGTGGTATTGCATAATTATACACTTATTTAATTCCTATATATGTTGTGCCTACTGAGAGGGCATGCACCTTTAAATAAAACTATTTTAACAATCTGTTCAGACTGAATGCAGACTATAGCGTAATATGTATGCCAATCGCTGCCCACAACACAGTTATGAAACTGTGCCAACATGTATATTACATGTGCATGTATGTATAAATGCGGCACGTGAAAACAAACATATCATTTCACGAGAGAGCGTCGATTTACAGCACAATTCCTGCGGTTTACTGAACACCCCTCGGGTATATTCCGTGTACTATTACATGTCGGCGACAGTTATCACTTATTTAAACAGAAACATGACGATTCTCCAGGTATTTTATTTTAACAATTATCTACATTTATTGAATTATAGTTTAGTCATTTATTCCACCTATATGTCTATATATATATATTTGGCATATACATGTATGTCTGTCAACGACCTGATATCTGGCACGATTTGTGAATTCAAGTCTTTCATACCTGTACCGGCGGAGAAAATGCACCTTACATTATTTGCAAATCAAATAGACCTTGGCCGTGCACCATCAAATTAGCGTGTGCATGTAGTCCTAATGAAACTATACGGATGGAACAAGGCAGATCTAGCGTTTGAGACGTATAGTAATATTCCGTGTGTCAGCCCAGGTGTATCCCCGCAACCTGTGTAAACGTGAAATACGTCTGCGTCTTTATCATCATCCATATTTTCATTCCATAGCCCAACGAAGAAGCCCAACTTCGCAAAATGAAATATATCAGACAACACAATACTGGTCTTACAATTTAAGATTGTTTTGGTCGTAGCGATAACTTTATAATGCACCAATCTCTGGGTCGCTGACTGATAAAAAATATAGGAGAAAAGGGTGGTTATAAACTTTTTCACAAATCGTGGATAATCAATATATAGCCGATCTATAAATAGATCGGCTAATAATGATCCATATGATATGTGTGGCCGGTACAGATTCTGAGCCCCACAATTTAGTCACATAGTCGATAAACTGACCAGAAACTGCTACTTGGCTACACTATTAACTCTGTTTTTTCTTGAATTGCTACCAACGTGGCCTCTGATCAAACTGCGCGGATGTGCAGTCTGGTCTGGGCTACGATAAGGTCCATTTTCTAAGCCGGTGTTCCATGTGTCAAGGTATTACTTCACACAATGACCATATGCATACAGGCGTGGGGCGTTGGCCGTGAACCACGTTTTTTCGTGCTCATGTTTGCATACGGATAAAATAAATTATATTGTCTACAGATGTGTTCAAATTGCTCACCAACCTCTGACAAACAATAGAGTCGATATATAAATGTTGGAATATGAATATTTCCCATTGTCCGTACTTGTAAATGTTTAGGGGAATCGAAACGGGCCAGAAACGAAGGTCACATGACGTACATTACCTACCGTAGTATTACTATTGTCTCGGATGTTATTGTTCGGTAGGCCGGATGATAACGAGGTCGACCGGCTGTTATTCACATTCCTTCTTCCGAATGACGTGCTTCTTCCGTCAAGCGCTGTCACTGGGTTAATGGGAGTGACGTATGTTGTCGATGGTAAATCGTGTCGTCTCGCGGCTGTCGGCTGTGTAGTTGTAGCGTATAATTGTGTAGTAGTATTGTAAGGTGAATTTAACTGGCGAACGACGTTAAATCTATGAAACTGTCTAACTCTAAGTCTGTTTAATATATTGCGATGGCGTCGGTTTGAGGTGCGGAAATACGTTAGTATCAGCGGGAACCTGTTGCCATGCCGGCGCAGCGAGAGGGCGCCCATGGATGTAGACACGGACGGTGAATGAAACCTGATACGCTGGCGGTTTCTACTTCTAGACAGGAGACTCGAACCGGCGTTTGGAACCATTAGTATCCCACTAGTTAACGTACATAAACTGTTTGCAAGCAAATACATGTGAATAATATTCATATTTATTCACATACCGAAGAAGCTGTTAGTTCATAAAACATCCATGTTTATTTATAACGTCAGTTGATCCAATTGTATATGAATATAAAGTTGAATTACTTGAACATTACAGCACAGAAGACATCTTTTCATGCCGTATCCGGATTCATTTATACATGCAAATATATAAGTATAATACCCTATATTACACATTTCACATACATATAAATGTAATAAATCACGACCGTATATTTATATTAATTACATAATAAGTTCTTTTAATTGAACTACTTTGACATGCATACATGTATTGCACAAACGAGCGCGTAAGAATTATAATATCCAGTGCACAACTTCTGTTCATCCAATCACCAAATCATCTGGCAGTATGGAGAGTGTACACACATATGTGTACTCATTGTACGTACAAATCAGTACCGTCTTCGATGCTGTATTTATTTCAATCCTGTTTTTAAAACTTGTTTTTCACACAAATATAATAAATCAGGAGAAGACCAATTTCTTTTGTTTCCGCCTTCTAAGGTTTAAGTAATTTCACACCAATGCCGATTCGTTTGTTCCAAATTTTAAAGCAGTGACACGGTTCCATGGAACCATTTCTCGCTAAGACGATTCAAATGAGTGTTTATATGACATAACTTCAAAGTGAAATTACGACGATAAGGAAAATATTAAACCAATGGCTTCATCAAGTTGGTAGTTGGTCAGACATTAAACTAATTAAATACATTATTAAACGTGGAGGTAACCTATTTGCACATTCTGGAATTGTTTATTAATTGCCTTGCTGCATTTCCGGTTACATCTTCACGAAACAGTATGTAACATGTAACACTTATTTCCTGGAGTGTGCAAATCTGCTTTTGTTGTTATTGTTTCACGGAACTATTTATATGTTGTCTCATTCATTCAAATGCTTAACGCTTTCATCCCTACTGATTATTACATGTAAGCAAATATTGTAAAACACCGTAGATCCAGATGAGCCGCCTCCTAACGAGCCGTCTCATCAGGATCTGCAGCAGTTGTCAGCATTGTTCCATTCTAAAACAAATTCCGCACTTTCGTATCAATAAAATAGTAAAAATGTTGTCATGGAAAAGTCGATGTTGGATATTTAGGGGTGGAAGATTAACTTGTAACACGCGTATGGTCTATTGTTGTCAACCAATGCACTCTCACTCACGGCAACACAGTAGTCGTAACGTATTGTCGTCCAGTATAACAAAACCATTAACCGCACATGTCACGTATATTAATTCATGTTAATTACATGTAAATGTCATTATAAAGCAAGCTTATATTATGTGCTGCACGAGAAGTGATGTACTAGGTCAGCTGCGTTCCCATCCATGCTTATCAGAGCATACACGGTCTGTCATTTGGTTACATACATCATTAACATGATTAAACATTTCTAAACCAGAAACTACACGGAAGTCGATGGCGCGCAATCGCGATATACTCATGTTTCTGAAATGTCCGAAAAGGGGGAGATAATCATGATCTGGGTGTCGAATAAAACACGTGTAATTCACGCGCATCTATGCACCATATGGAAACCACACACCAAGTATCAAATCTCCAGCTATTACAGTTTAAACGGTTGACCTATTGCAAGAAACGTGACAGACGGACATGCGGACGGACGTACGGACGTTCTTACTTAGTGTGTTTAATGTATTAGGTGATCAATAGATACACTTGACTTCGATGATAATTGCTTCATCAGAGTGATGTGATATCTGAATATAACATATGCGAATATTGTCTTGTTACTGGATACTGTATGGAGATTTGTGTTGCCATCTCCGCCATCTTTGTATGTACAAGATATCGTACAATTTCACCACTTCGTGCGTTTGACACACACAGCAAATAATATGACAGTAAACCAAATAAAAGTTGGTGCAATACATACTAGACATATATGACAACGGCAAGCTATACATAGTATGCCAACAAATTATACAATAGATTATATATCTGAGCATTTCTCCCATCAATCTCAAAATAAATGATGATGTGTAGACTTTTCAATCTGATGCACAGCCTATGTTAATGAACACGTTGCCCATAGGTTAAGCCATATTTACTCACATAGTAGGTGAATAGACACCAGGGGCAATACACCCAGGTAACTGCTTACATGTCACTGGTTTTATAGATAATAACAGAGTACAGTAGTGGGTATATATGGTATTTGTTATGTGGTTTGACAGGTAAAAGTGATACACTGTACGATGTTCTGTGTATGATGCTATTTATAATGGTGGTTCATGTTGTTAAAATCACAGGCACAAACCTGTCCAGAAAAATGAAGGTGTAATATAATTGATAGGAGTCCGTTATCATGGCTTTTCTACATGTGATGAGCTACATTATATCATATGTTTTACTTCACATTTTTAGTGATTTGTCAAACTGCAGAACAGGTGAAACTGGCCGATGGCTGGAACACACAAAGATGGCCGACATCGCCACTCCATGTGCCGCATAGGATACAGTAACGAGGCAGTATTCACATATGTTATACACATATTATATCACATTTACGAAGTAATTATATTTGAATCGAACGACGATCAGGTATAGAACGAGTCCTTAAGTATATGAAGAACACAATCAAATGCTGTATAGTATGCATTTGAAAATTATTACATAACTTTTATTAAGTCAATTAATTATATAGTACAGTGGAACCTCCCTAAATCGGTCGGTTTAGACAGGTTCAACTGTAATTAAGGACTTCATTAACGTTTTTGTCATGTTCAATCATGAACATACACGGCAATGACAGTCATCATCTAAATTAAACGCATGGGATCACCTGGGTATGAGGGTAATTATAATGGTGGTTCAAGTTGTTAAAAACACGGCCACAAGCCTGTCCAGAAACTGACATATTTTACAGTTTGCTGTAATATAGTTGATAGGAGTCCGTTCTCCTGGCTTTCCTGCATGTGATTAGCTACATTATATCATATGTTCTATTGCACATTTTGAGTTCTTTGTCAAATGGTAGAACAGGTGAAACTGGCTGATGGCTGGAACACACAGCAGGGTGGGCGAATATACCAGCTCCCCAGGGCCCGCGGCGGCTCCCTTTCCCGGGCTGGACCATGTCCAGCATGGTATGCGAATGCAGAGACTGTAAGACGAGCCCAGGGACGGCACAGCCTCTCGCCGGCCAGAGCTTGCCCCGCGCCTGCCAGCCCGATCAGCATGGTATGCGAACGCTGCGCTTGTGGATGAGAAGCACAGGGACGGCACAGCCGGCCCGGGCCTCCTTTTAGACATACATGTACTATTAGGTATACCTGAAGATAATGAAAGGTGAAAACCAATGCCGGTGGCTCGTTCTAAGCTCCACGGAGCTACGTGGTCGTAGCTGTCTTGGGGACCACTATAAAATTCACCTTGCCCGACTTCGGAAAGGCCGAGGCACAAAGTCCTGCACAAAATGTGGAATAGGTGTTACGAACTGTTTATCGGTGTGTCAGGCTTGCGGGTATGTGAATGAGTTTGTTAAGGACTGGCAGCGAAAGAAGGCGGCCTTCGAGAAATATTTCCGACGTCTGGCTGCGATAGATGCCTTCTGAATTCCTTATTAGAGATTCATTGCTACTGTGTATACCCACCCAGCATGGCTACTATGGATGATCTTATCGACGAGAAACTTGCAGACATGCCAGACCTAGTTCCAGAGGGTCAACAATGTATCGACCTGGACACATAGGCCCCTCACCCAGTAAGGAATCCCGCCGACGAGCCGTGGGTTGAGATTTTGAAAGACGCCAAAGACAAGTCTGAAGTCGATGGTTGTGCCGCTGTGGTCTTCTCTACGCGGAGGGTCGAAGTAGAAGACCCACTTGACATTTGTGACATTGAGATTGCCGATGGTATGAATGCCAGGGCCGGCCGACTGTCCATGGACACACGCATGACATATGCAAGAGCAACACCACTACTGGCAGCCCTTCCAGAGGGAAATCCAGAGAATCAAGTTCTTACGTGAGCGGGACGAAGGAGACTGGGTCGTCGAAGAAAAGTTCCACCCGGTGAGAACAGAAAGGCGGAGGGGCCAGTGTGTCCTTGAGATTACCCGAGACACCACTCCAGGAGCGCTGACCGGGATCGACAGGGTCTTCTACCAGAACGCATACCCTGTGACCGCGGTCGTCCATGGGTACTACCCCATCAGAGACACAGATCCTGCCAGTTTGGCCCCGATGAGACATGGTTACCTCAACTGCGTTGTCCAAAGAGTGGTAGAGAATTTCGAAGGCGCCCTGAGGGGCCAGGGACTAACCCCCACACGAAGGAAGAATATACAGGAGTGAGAAGAGAGAGTCCATGAAACTGGATCTAGAGCTGGAGAAGATACTGAAGCGGGCGATCATCCTGCGGGACATCGCTGATGAAGAGATCTACAACAGCGAAAAATACATAGGGAACGCAAACAACACATACAGAAAGGTAGAGCTCATCGTCCACAACGGCCACGCCTGGGGCAAAGACCTCCGCTTCCCGCAGTCCATGCATGTCATCAGAAAAGCAACACGAGACGAGCCAATCGCTGCCTGGCTCATCGGAGGTAGTTCCGAAGGAAAGCAGCTCAGCGTGGACCAGTTCGTGCTCCAGGACGGCAGCACTTACAGGACACATGAAGCCCAGAAAACCTTTAGCGACATAGGTAACCCGGAACTGGTGGGAAAGGTCTTCGGCATCAACCACGCTGCTGCGGTAACAGCCAGAGAGAAGAACGGCTGGAAGCCAACCCCGGCCAGCCTTCTCGACGACGTCCAGAAGGCATGTGTCTAACACGGCCACAGCGGCCTGTGGAACACTATAGACTACGACACGAGATACGTCGACATGAAGGATTGTTACTCCGCCAGCTTCCAGGGAATGGGCGAGGCCAAATCATATTTCGAGCGATTCGGACATCCGGGCCACAGGATGACCCGGGTTGCAATCTACGGCCCCCTACCCGAAGACATAGGCACCAGCTTCGGCGAGGTTATCGAGTGGCAGCTCGCAGAAAAATGACACCCTGTCATCCCCGCCTGGGTCGGGAAGCATTTCGCAGAGAATGGTTGGGCCCCGACGCCCCTGCTCGCCTTTCTATTTGACAATGGTTTTCTGAAGACACTCAAGGACTGCGAGGCCATTGTAGCTTATCCTACGGATATACAAACTGATGTATGGCTCCCATATGACAGATGCAGTATGCAGTATCATCAGCAGTATCATCGGCAAATTCACACAGGGCAGCAAGGCTGACGCGGCGCCTGGTCACTGACGCTGGTGACCTGGCCTTCCTTGTGCGAGACACCCGCCAAAGCGGCTCCCTAGTTAGGGCCACCCCAAAGGTGTCCCTTAGGTCATGTCATCACATACTACGACGGCTCACAGCCCCAGTAGACCCACCAGGGGTATGCCCACATCAATCCACATCACCCCCGAGTGGCCACTGACAGCACATACGTCCAGAAAACGGCGCTGCACAAGCTCGACAAAGTCATGGCCTATGTATCACATAAGCTGTGCGACTGAGGAGAGGAATTATGTCTAAGCTGCCTTATATGAGAGCCGTACCTACAACAGTAGCCCCAGTAGTGGCGCGACATTGCGAGCAGGTCTTCATGCCGCAGGAACACGCCGACTACTTCGCCAATCCGGAAAACCAAGGAAGGAAAATTGACCGTGTCGGAACGATACACAGCATCGCGCCAAGCTACAGCGACCCGATGACGCGGCACCGATTTAACTACCTGAACGGCGGCGGCGGGAGCGGCAAGACGACGAGACCTATTGAGCTCTTCCGGGCGAAAGGCCCCATCAAGCTTACCCCGACCCACCGCCTCGCCAAAGAAATGAGAGCCCACAGCTTATTTCGATGGCCCGGACAGAATTACTGGACGCCGGAGCGTATGTGCCAAACTTTCATCCCACTTATCATCATCTGGGACGAGGCCTGCACTGTGCCCAAGCCTATCCTATAGATGTTCTTGGACTGGTTGCAGCAACGAGAGGTTCAGTTTATCTGCTGCGGTGATCAAGGCCAGCCACCCCCGATTGCGGGCGAGATGACGCACGACTGGCTGCAACAGATTGCAAACTACATGTACTACGAAGAGGTCGAGCTAGACCACAGGGCGAAAGACGACGCCCTTAAAGTCCTGAGAAAGCGCATCCGTCTCCAGCCTGACAGGGTTCAGTGCCAGGAGATGCGAAAGGCTTTCACAAGCTGCCTTGGATGGGACCAAATTGTGGAGCAATGGTCTCCAAAAGATGTAATCCTCACAAGCTGTCAGAAGGTCCGCGACTGGGCACAGGAGCTGTTGCTGAAAAGGCATAAGGAGCACTTCCAAGATCCGCCGGTGCCTGGTCTCTACCACCCCAAAGACAGCAGGAAGCAGTACGTCATGGTAGCTATCCCAGGCACTGACCGAAGGGAAGATCTCGTTCTCAATGACATCGTAGAAGTCACACTAGAGGCCGCAGAGGCAGCCATCAAGACCCCAGACTGGCGCCCCGGTTACGCCCTCACGGTTTACAGTTCCCAGGGTCTCCCCATCCACGACCCACAAAAGGTCTGGATCATTGACGACTACCTCCAGTGGACAACCTAGCTTATCTCGCCGTCTCGAGGGTGGAGTACATGCACCAGCTCTAACGGGTGACTGTTCCTCCGGATGAGGGTACCGAGGTCAGGCCACCCACCTCGCTCCGCAAGCAGATCTAGAGCTAGATTTAGAGCTCAATAGCTCTCGTGACCTACAAGCGCCAAGACCAGGCTTAAAGGTCTCCAGAGGTTCAACCTCAATGTCGACCACATCCTCGCAGTCAACGACGGCCAGCAGAACCAATGCGCAGCATGCAACATGGAGCTGCTCTGCGTACCAGCCCAAAGACACGCAGCAGTTCAGTGTCTATCGGCTGGACAACAGCAAGGGACACTGCAGAGGAAACGTGCACCTGACCTGTCCATCTGGTGGCAGCCGGGTGTCGGCAGGCACTACCAGAGGCTCCTCCCGGACAAAGCCTCGAGAGGGCTGATTCACATAATTCAAATAGTACAGCACAGGCTTGGTAACCGAGCGACCAAGTGGATACACCTGGAGGGACCACACGGGGTCAGTAGCGCGTCGGCGGCCGCCCTCCAGCTGGCCGGGCTCGTAGAGGTAGCGAACGCCCACACCGGAGGGGAGCTTTTGCTCCTCCAATCCAACAGGCCGATCGGCGACCACAGAGAAGGGATTTTGTGTGTTGTGGTGGCAACGTTTTGACCTTCATGGCGTCGGACGGCTTCTTGCCGATCGATCTGGTTACCTCGCCGTTTAGTGCAGAGACCACGGCGGGCAGCCACCCACTCAGCTCTTGGGCATATTGATGTCAGAACAGCCGCTCTGCCATGTTCCGGTTGAAGCGCTCCACAATCGCCTGGTCCCGATGGACATCCACAAGGCCACGCCTAACAGCGACAGAAAGCTTGGCCAGCGGTTGAGAGACTGTGCCCAGTCTAAGGGCACAGTCTCTCAACCGCTGGCCAAGCAGTTTCGACCATCTAAGAGGACTTATAGATGCGTTCAAGGGCGCTTGCGACCTCTTTGGCCTCTTTCGTGGTCAGGGGCTCCGCCTCTTTGTAGCAGGAGGTCACGTCTTGCGTCCGACACGGGCTAGCCCTGTAGCGGCCATTCCACAGACGATGACCGTGATATAGCGATCCTTTTGGCTCGCACTAGAAGTATAGAAGTCGGAGAGCTGGGGCTCGGGGTCCAGAGGCTCGACTGTTTTGCCGTGCTGCAGAAATATCTCTGCGTACTTCTGCATTGCCGCATCGGCGTCATGGAAGTTTTGCACGGTACGGTTCTGGCGTCGGAGCTCATCGTTGAGCCAATCGAGGCGCGTGGCCCGCTTTTGAGTCCACGTGGCATGCGCAGCCTGGAGCTGCTCTATCGCTTTGTCGTGCCTTTTTGCGCTCATCGGTGGCGTCCGATATTTTCAGAGACGAGAACATGATGTTTGATCCAGAGAAGGCCATAGCGTTTGCCACGGCGCCGCCGACTAGCATCGCGACAGAGGCCATTTTTATTATGTATTACTATTTGTAATAATATCAGCAGGTATGATTCCTTGTTTAACTAGCCAGTATCGGGTCCCCCAAGATAATTTTGGAGAGCCACGCGTACCCAATGTCGAGACCAGACACCATAGAAGTGCGTTTGCTAACAACTTGCCATCAGCAGAAGCCATTGCCACTGTATATCAAAGGGGTCACTATCAACCTTTAAATGGGTGCTTTGCATTACAGAGCTGTGTGCCGGCGGTTGCTGCGTGTCGTTCCGACGTGCTAAGTGCTCCCGATCCTTCGGATCAGCAGGGCCGGTGCTCGCGCGTGCTCAACAAAAGTTCGAAGAACGACAACAGGCCCAAGGCTAAGCCCACCGACGACCCACGGAGTCCAGATTTGCTCATAAGGAGCAAGTTTGCAGCTTTGTTGCTCCGACGCGGGAACTGCTTCGCAGCTTTGCTGCATTCGCAGTTGTGTTGCTTTTCCGAAGCAGCAGGTTCAGCCGTCGTCGTCCCGACTGACGGAACAGGTTTGCAGTTTTGCAATGCGGCTTTGGCCTCCCGGAGGTCGGCGAGCATTTGTTCGTGTCGCGCCTTACGCGCGGCGGCCCCAGTCCACCCTGCTGCCTGTTTCTTAGGGTTCTCCTGTCTGATCGACGGGTCCCGCTGTTCCAGCTGCGGCGCCGTCTCGGCGGTCACTCTCTCCAATTGCGTTGCAGTCTTGGCATTCAGCTTCATCAGGTATGGTCCGTGAGTACTTAATCGTGGTCAGCATAGTGGTCAGCGGTGCTAACCACATCCCATACCGATGATGCAGATCACATGAGGCAGAGCTCAATGCTTTCGAGACAAACGGGTCATTCTCGAGGTCGGATACCAATTTCGGTTGGTTTTCTGGTGGAATTGGAAGGAAGATGCTACCCACTCCAGCGTAGAGCTGGAGGGCCGCTATCCCGAGGGTCTTAGTCATCGAGGCACCCAACCACGCCTCACAGCGACCATGGAACATTTCAATTTCTGCATCCTCCATGTTGTCCACTTGTGCAGCTATAAGATTTCGTCCCAGGTAGTGATTGGCCTGCCCACCTGCGGCTAATGCTGCAAGGTGTTGGCTCCTCTTGTTCGCCGCTGCCACGTCCGTCGCATGCGCCTCAACGCCGCAACGGGAGCCGCGGGCACCGCATCGGGAACCAGCATCTGATCAAGCACGTCGTCGATTTTCATCGTTCTTCGGACAATAGAACGCACCGATATTCTGACTCTAATATAATGCAAACAAGCCAGCTGAAAATTAAGATCTGGGCGAGACTCACAAATAACACAACGCTAAGCAGATTGCTTCCCACATGCTAAGCTGTGTTCAGCACTGTATAAGCAGTTGGTTGGTCCGTCATCAACAGAAGTGTGCTGTGCTTAGCCCCATCAAGCAGCTGCCGGACCACCGCCCACTATTCACGTGTCGGGATCGCGTCATTCTCTCGAAGGCATTCGTCAAAGGTGTTGTGGTCTTTGCAGTGAAAGAGAGCGACCCATCGGGTTTGATCTCGCAGGTCCTTCAGGACCGAATTATAGTTTTTGCTCAATACCCAGCAGCTCATAGCTGCCGTGGCCGACCAATCGTCGATCGTGAATAGGGTCGGTTAACACTGAAAGAGTTTGTAAAAAGACCCTCAGCCAATCGTGGAGGCGCTCACCGGGGACGACGATGTACACCTCGGGGTCCGTCCAGATCCAAGCGCGGCTCAGGTACGTTTTTGTTGTGCCGAACCGTTGGGCATAGGATCACTATGTGCTTGAAAACCCCGCGAAACTGGCCTTCGAGAAGGTCCAGTGCGAACATGATTTTGCCACAGCCTGTTTACCCGCAGATGATGGCACAGTGGATTCGCGGGGGAGCATATCGATATAAAGCTGAGACGAACCGACCGTCTTCAATATTGAGCTGTGCGTCACAGATAAGATACATGTACACGTTCAATGCGCCATCACCGTCTGCCTCTTTGGCTATCTGGCTCGTCACACCCTTGGAGGCATTCTCCACTCGGCGCCCACTACCGTGGAGTTGGTCGTCATCGCTGGTTCGCATGTCTAGCCATAGCGCGTATTTCGAAGTCAGGAACTCTGCCAGAGACACGTCCGCGAGCTGCAGATCTTTGGCCACTGCGGCAACCTCTGGGGCGCGCTTAGAACCAGCAGCAAACTGCTTTTTGGCTTCATCCCACCGCTGGTAGGTGAGCAGGCCCTGGATGTACAGCTGGTTGGGGACTCCCTCAATTGTCACCTTGACCTTGGTGATTTTATGGTTATAAAATATGTCGGGTTTTTTCTAGCCCCAAGGGCGACCCGGGCCTCCTCGAACAGCATCAGTATGCCTTTCTTCGAGCGGGCAGGGACATTGATATTAATACATGTATTCCACAATGTGTCGCTTTTGTCTTTCGTCATCTTGCGATGGCGAAGAACTCGGTCATAAAAGTATGGCAACACGCCCGGCATACTTTGTTCTAATCGATCGCGCGAGGTCAGGCATCGTGACCATGTCATACTCCAGTGAAACATTTTCAATCGAATACGTCGATGGCATGTCAGTGGCTATGATAAGTCGGCCATAATAGTCGTTGAATGTTAGTTCGTATTCAAGGCGGTCCGCCAAAGCGCTCTTATAGTATGGCATGTGGCTCTCCAGCAGCTCAGTCGAGTGGGATATAGAAGCGGTTGTCGTAAGCAGTCGTAATTGCGTTGTCGCTCGCAACATTATCTGACTTGTCACCAGCCCCGATTCTAAGCCTAGTTACGTTCCGATTTCAGCTGGTGTCAATACCCTGGTAGACCGCGTTTTGACGCTCTTGTGCGGTCTTCCAGAGGTCACAATAGCAGTAGTAGACATAACCTCGTTTCCACTGATTGTGATAGTGGTTTTCTTGACTATGGCGCGGCCCAGGTCAATGAGATAGTAAAAGCGAGGCGGACAGTCCCTGGCACAATGACGTCGTTAGTTCCAAGGTTGGGAAGGCGGACCAAGAGCTGCTGGTTCTGGTCGATCGTCGAGGGGTTGTTCGTAATGACCACGCTCTGTTTCATGCCTATTGCCCAGAGGGGCTCCCACAGCCTGCGGTATGGGTGGAGTTGATTTTTAAGACATGTTTGTTCTTCGAACAATTATATTGTATTAACCCGTCGGATGGGAGCCTTTAATACGAAGCATGGACAATTTCGATTTCACCAAAGGCGACCGTGACATTAACATTGATGATGTCGCGGAAAGACGAAATGCCCTTCATTGGGGCGGCAGGAACTACCGCTGGCGACGTCGACGAAATAGGTGTAGACGGCTCTGCCGTCACCGCTTCTCTAGGTCAGGAACTCCTCGAGTCGGCTGTAAATGACTACTACAACAGATTGGCAGAAAGAGGTATGGTCCCATCAAGAAGACCGGGGAACCGCTATTGATTAATACTATTGCTGGAAAACGGGGTGTGGTCAAGTCGTAAGGGACGAACTCGGATTCACAGATTGGAAGCGGGGTAAAACAATTATACCCGCCCGTGCTGTAGAGACCCTGCGGGCGGCCACAACTGAGCTAGGCGGGGCTAACGACGAAATCGAAACAGTCGAGCTCAGCGAGATCCCGAGTGTCGCCACCGATGCTATTCGCACAGTGGAGACCACGTTCACCGATAATCGGATTGACGAAAATGACATACCGTTAAACATTTGCCAACTCCGGAGACTCGATAAGGCTGTACAGACACAATGGGGCGAGCTAACGAACAACCTCGCCAAACTCTCGGTGTTGGATGATCATACCTCACTAGGCGCCTTCAGGCGTTGCAGGATGTAAGAGAAGTCTGCGTGGAGGCTGCCTCGGCTAACAGTGAGGCACTCCGCACCCAAATAAATCGGATCCGCGAAACAATCTCGCGGGTCCTGCAATAGGACACGACACTCGGTGAGCGTCTTCGCACGCTGTTCACAGGGTGTCAAAATAGTAAGCATCCTCACAGTGCTCGGCACGACTATATCGATCCTAGTTATAGCTCTCACGGGTGGTGGTGCAGCTGTTGCGCCAACCCCCGCACCAACGCCCTCTTCCGGCGGAGTCAAAAAGTGGGCCAAAAAGCAGCTAAAAGCCCTCGCCAGTCTCCTAGCCAAATTAGCTGGAAAGGTGGTTGCCGCACTGCCTCGGATGATAGGCGGACTCGTCTCCTTGCTATCGATCTTGTCAAAAACTGCCGGATGGCTTGCCGAGAATGTTCGTCTCCCGAGAGTGGCTGAGGTCAAAGCCAAAGCACGATTAGCCCGATCGTCAGGAGGGCGACGATGAGCCCCAGTTTTTCAGCTTCGTGGGTGTCCGCAGCGGCAGGTCGGAGGCCGGGGCGACAGACCGGGAGCCGGGGACGACAGTCTGAACGACAGTCGGTACGGCTGGCCAGAGGCTGGGGGCAAAATCATCCTGCCCTCCACCCGGGACTGGCGGGATAATCGCCATGTTGACGTTCTTATTTTGGCCGAGCTGTTGCTGGGCGGTGGCCGTTTACCTTGTCCGTCGAACTACTTTTACAGTTTTTGGCCGATTCTCTTCATACTCGGTATACATCCCAACCATCAAGTGTAAGAGTGCGTAGCGTAAAATATTTCGCAGTCCCATTGTTCCATCCGCAGTTATGCCCCTTTTTTCGTCTCACAATATTTTTTTTCCTTATTCGGCGAACTACTTCTACAGTTTTTTGGCCGATTCTCTTTATACTTGGTATACATTCCAACCATCAAGTACAGGAGTACATAACATAAACGCTTCCATGTCTAACCGATTCTTCCGCAGTTATGCCCCTTTTTAGAATCGGAAAATATTTGTTTATCCAATCACTCACTCAGTAATTGCTGTTGTATTCATGAATGCTCAACAGCGGTGGCATTTTGTTTTAAACAATTTTCTAGTTGATTTGACTACTTGAGTGTTTTATAAATAAATAACTACTATGCCTCTTTGAAAAAAAATGGGGGCTGACTGCTAGATCCCACACTTATAAATGGCCGCCGACAACGTTTTTAAATATAATATATAAAATACAATAGCTCACTATTAAGGAAACATATTAGTTACGGATTCACTGAAATGACCATGGGTACCCATGCTAGTTTATATCTATGATGGGCAAGCTTTCGGATAGGGGTGGGTATCCCCTCGAATTTGACCTTTCAATGTCATTTCAATGTCATTTAGAGGTTAAATCAAGAAAACTCATAGGTGTATTAATGATTATCATTTGTAGGTAACCAGCACTCATAAAATCAATATAGAAGATGGAAACAAGTTAAATACTGGTAGTACAACTATTGTTAGTAATACAAAATATGAAATATAAAGAATACAGATACAAAATGGCCGCCAAAATAGGGAAACTACATGAAAAAAACACGATATGGCCGTGCATATGCAACATAGGCTAGCTCTGTGTAAGGGTTTGTTACTGAATGTCTTCACAAAATCGTTTTCTATCAAGGTATGACATTCAATAAAATAGCAAATTAGATCATTTGTAACTTAAATTCCAAGATGACCGCCAATAATTACATATGTGAACTTTTAAAATGTCCTTTCAACATTTGTTTAGCAAATGAGTGCTCAAAGTGGGTTATACCTTACAAAAATACACTCACGTTGGACTGTTTTGTGACAGTTCCAAGGTCATTCATGGGTCAAATCAAGACAGAACGCTCAGTTTTTCTGCATTTCGCTATTTGAAGGCATACATAACTCATTCAAAATATGGAAAAAGAGTGTTGATCATGTCCTGTTATACATTGGCTATACTATATATTTAGTAAATCAGCCAGGTAATGTAGAAATGAATATTCAAGATGGCCGCAAAACTGCAAAATATGCAATGTGAGAATGAAACCTTGCTACATAGAATATCCAGTTCTAAATATGTTATTTATGTTTTTTATAAAACTTAGGTATGGTATGATATGTCATTTACTATTATGCAATGACTTACCATTTACTATTTTTAAATCAAAGATGGCCGCCGTTAAACACATACTCACAGTGTTCAAATTGTTACATGTTTCATTGTGATATTTCCTGGGATGTCCATGTACATGTAAAGTGAACGACGTGTTGTTCAAGTTGTGTGTACTACTATCAGACAATATGGGTCATTGTGTTTGATCAGTAAATCTACCCATGCGGTAGTACCCCAGACTACATTTGATTTTCAAAGAGGCAAACACAGTGAGTCATTTTCACGGCTATGGTTACAGAAATTTGCAAATAGCTTGCATATAGCTATCAGACCAGAATTGTGAAACAAATCGTTGAATCATTTGCTACCAACAATTCAGTTATTTACCTACCAATGTCTTCACCATCTGAATGATCGGGGCCGTATTAGATAGCCACATACCCAATATGACATATGTAACAAACGCTGTTACCACACTCCTTTGGATTAGACAAATATATTTTTTGGAATACTGGCATAAACTTAATCTAAGTACACGTAGGCCGTACCTCTAATTCCATAGGTGGTAAATACATTACCATGTGGATTTACTCAAAATGTACTCTCGTCATGGCTTGTATACTGTTCGTTCGCATGTCGGTTAATTATATCATTACAATAACTGTACTGTCCAACAAGCATTAACTTCTGATTACAATGAAGTCATGTTCATTTGTCAGAGAATCTCATAATTATATCTCACACAATTATACCCAACAAAGAACATAATTATGATCTTGAAGATAATGACTCATTGAAACATATCGATTAACAGCATCACCGTCAAAGTAGCACACTGACGGAAAGTCATTATTGCGTGTTGATATGGCTTGTCTCTCGTTTAGAGTATGCTATTCACGGATCTGTGAGAGTAATACATTGCCAGTTGTATCATTATATGTGATCCAAGTAGCTTAGTTTGATATGTTACATACACGGTTTAGTCTTACTTAGTATTACAGATTGCATGTACCTGATGTTACAGCTTAGTGCTTCGACATCGTTCCCTAACATGAACTGTACGGAAGCCGTCGCAGCCACTTCATGCATTTGAGAGAAGAAGACATTTTTCACTGTGCGTAGTACGAGTGATAATTATATGACCATCCATGGGAGAACGGCAGTGCTTGCATTCTGTCTGGTAGAATGACATTTGTTTATGCAAAGTTCTATCTATAGGGAAATTAGGCTTTCTACTTCACTATTGTTCCTCTCGAATTCATCATGTAAATGAAACTCCAGACAATTCTGGATACATCATAGCTCTGACATAGCGGCAACAAGCTATCTCTATAGTGTTTTAACACTTTTACTAGTAACAAGCACTGCTGAAAGGATCCTTTCTATTTCCATATATATATAAGGGAATGTGTTTGCAATATATAATTGGTTGTATTTTACAGTGGCTAGTCAACTACATGTACATTCATAATGTCAATAGAGACAGCAAAACAAAAACACAACTAATGAGACATAGCGAACCATGACAATGGGTAAAGCGGTATACAGTCTCCCCACCCCCCTCAAAAAAAAAAGACGCACTCTTATATAAAACTATAACACTGACAAATAAAACAATAACAACGTTTATTAATGTTGCTAATGCGGTGTATTAGAGTTGTCATAATGATATTGTTATCTGCAGATGTCGGGAGAATCTGAAACTTTCTTATTGAAGAAGATCAATTCTGCTGATTACTTAGTCCACACTAAAATATAAGAGACCGCATATGTCTCTTCATTGCTGATTTTGATACAGACATAGTTTATACTTTGTGTTATTCCACTCAAAAATATGTTTTCTGAGCCAAACAAAAATCGTCAGAAATATCGGTGATTGTTTATACCTCTTGTAATACTATATATGTAGTGGCCTCCATCTAGTTCATCATCCATATTATATATCCAGATCTATCTTAAGGATCACCTATGCTGGCCCTTGAGTGTCTGTGATGTGTGTCAATTCTGCATGTGATTTGTGCTGTCATGTTACAAATTGTATAAATTGGAAACTATTGTCCTACTTTTTCTTCCATGATACCATGGTGAAATGAAAAATGTTCTATCAAATGGTCATGTTGGATGGAATACTAGTCCCTACAAATACCGAAAGACACTCAGAAACTCGGAAACTGTCTCGTTTCACAATGTTTGTATCAATTTTGTGAATACGCGCTATCTAATTATAGTGTCTATTAGACACGTTGCGGTGTGTGGTTGGTTGCGAGCACGCGAATGGTGATGTGATCAATGTTTCTCTTCTCATGAATGCCGAAATGGTTTAGAACTCATTTACATTTTGAATGTGGGGCTCCAGGGAATGTAGCTGCAATTGTCCCAATTTTAAAATATTAATTTAATCAATAATGCAAAATGAAGGATAATATTAGTCACAAATTCCATACAATGACATGCTAATTGGAAATCTCTCAATTGTCAGCAATATACTAAATCAGAATAAATTGACTACAACATACTGTCTTGGCGGCAATCTTAAATTTTCGAACAGTAAATTATAAACTATTGTCCTACTGTTTCTTCCATGATACCATGGTGAAATGAAAAATGTTCTATCAAATGGTCATGTTGGATGGAATACTAGTCCCTACAAATACCGAAAGACACTCAGAAACTCGGAAACTGTCTCGTTTCACAATGTTTGTATCAATTTTGTCAATACGCGCTATCTTATTATATTGTCTATTAGACACGTTGCGGTATGTGGTTGGTTGCGAGCACGCGAATGGTGATGTGATCAATGTTTTTCTTCTCATGCATGCCGAAATGGTTTAGAACTCATTTACATTTTGAATGTGGGGCTCCATGAAATGTAGCTCCAATTGTCCCAATTTTAAAATATTAATTTAATCAATAATGCAAAATGAAGGATAATATTAGTCACAAATTCCATGAAAATGACATGCTAATTGGAAATCTCTCCACTGTCAGCAATCTGCTAAATCAGAATGAATTGAATACAACATACTGTGTTGGCAGCAATCTTGGATTTTCAAACAGTAACAGTAAAATTGTATCAATATGTTTGCAAACAATTTCTCTATCGTAAAATATACAACATGATATTTTCTTGCTTCTTATGCAAATTAGAGGCCATCTTGAATTTCAAAAATGTTTTTTTTAATAATTCTGCATTTTCAGAATCCCTATTTATATAGCTACCAACATAGTTCATCAGCAGAAGACTATCAATGCTGTTATAAATCATATTCGTGCATTTATACACCCATGTCGATGAGAAATTATGTGTCTATATGACATCTAAATGACATCAAGAATGACCCCATAAAGGTCAAATATGCGGTGGTACCCTCCCCTATCCAACAGCTTAACATCATCGATCAGCATATTTGTAACAGAAAATGCCATCAAAACTTTGTTGGAGGCCTTTTATTGGCCTTGGCGGGCCGTCTATTACTACGATTAATAAATAAAACATACACACAAACTATACTTTTAAACAGTAAACCAGTATTCAATACTTTGACATTAGTTATTTTGATTTGACATCATGTACGCGGGTGTGGTGGGGCGCTCTGTCGCGTATACGTCCCCTTGGCTGCCACTGGAGCAGTGCCGTTTCATACAGCCCGCCAGGTGTCTCTGCCTGCAGAGTGTACACAACATGTCCATCAACCCCACGGTCAGGTGTGCCCAGTAGCCTTGTACGTCATCAAACGGCTCGTCGCCTGGAACAAAGTGTAAGCAGTGACATTAACACTTGCATACATGTACCAACGAAATATGGAATGTGGAATGTTTTATTGAGCATTATAGTGGAGAGGCCCTTTGAAGAGAAGTGGCTTAAAATGAATTATGTTAAACCAAAGAGAGCAAAAGCAACGACTACGCTAGCTGGATACATCATACCTTCTGGAACATGAATCCGGTGTCAGGACATATGCGTGTATAACATGCTTGAACTATCAGAGTCACTTGGTTTAATTGTTGATTATTATTCCATAGGACATATACGAAACTATACGGTTTTGTGTGTGGTCAAATCCTTGTGTATTTTGCGATTTTCAAGATCTCAACATGTTGTCTTAAATATATTCTGACTTTGGCGTTTTGGTACTTACATTAAGCGTTTACGTATATAGAAATATGTTTAGATAACTTATAAAAACAATTCACCGACAAATGAATATAAATACAACATGGCCACCAAATATTCATCCAGACCTGCAGGAAATGTATGTGGAATAACGAAAATAAATAGCTATACTTTCATGCACTTTTCTATTTAATTTGTTTTCTTGTTTTGTTATTAGTGCATGTGTTATTTACAAAAATGAATGACTCCATGTTAACACAATGTTGGTGCCTGCATGTATAACAATAGTTTTCAGCTATAACATGGTAATATATAGTAACGACTACATAGCCACGATCTTGGATTTCAAGAGGAGCATACTTATGAATATATGAGACAGAAACGTATTTACAAGTCCAGCTAGGTATTCTTGCAGTTGAGTGAATCCACATAATGCGTGTGTCTAATACTTGTAATCGGATAGAAATAAAACTACCATGACATAGTGTGGAGCATTTGAATGGTAATGTAACGATGCGGTTAATCCTTGGCGTAATATCCCTGGCGTGGCTCTTATGTGCATGTTATTGTCATACCACAGATGCATTTCTCGCGCTTTGATTGGTCAGCTTGACGGGTAATATGAGCTCATATTACCTGTCAAGCTCGTCAATATGGCTAGAATAGAAAATGGCGGCTGGTCGAGGCCGAGTCGAAAAAGAAAAAGTTTGGAAATCACCTAGTCATATGGATTGGTAATGACCAAACTAGTAAGAAATCAAAAGTTAAATTTTGAAAAGTTGTTAACGAATTTCTAATCGTTTATGTCTAGATGACGTCAGGTAATATTTGTAACGTCATGACGTCGTGCCGTTTGGCGCCATATTTATATGACGTTCACCATGCCCCAATACACATATAAAAGTAAATTCTGGAGAAAAAAAATCTACAGAATGACAAATACGTTATTGTGATTCTACAAAGTCAATATGGTGTCTTATTGCCCGTATGAAACTATAATCCCCCTCGGCTGCGCCTCTGGTGAATATGTCACCATATTGACTGTGTAGAACCACAATAACTTATATTATTATATGACTAAGAATTTCAACCAATGAGATTGTCCAATTGCGGGTCACGTGATTGTGGACATATATGGTATTCACCTGAATATCAGTCTCGGACTCGTCTCGTTGCGCGAGAAGAGTCCGAGAGTGTTATTCGAAATGTGATATTCACCTCCAGGTGAATATCACATTTCGAATATCATTCTCAGACTAGTCGATTTCTTTTAAAAAATTTAACAAAACTTTGAGGCTGAACTTTTTTGGGGGGCCCTAAAATTTAAAAATAATTTTTTTTTAATAATTATTGAAAATTGTGTGAAACCAAAAAAAAGTGAACAATTTCGGCGTCGATGAACATCACTTTTCTCAGGTCCGTAAATCTCATGTACACCTCAAAAGACAATAATTGTATATTGTAGGCGAGAATTGAATCTGGGCATACCCATTATAAGTATAATATTGTAGTCTACCCTGTCTTGTCAGGTGTGGTTTGGTATGTTAAGAATAAACCCCGTTAAACTCAAATTTAGCGAATTATGAGCGATGTCGATCTGGCAATTACGTTCAAAGATGACTATTAGTCGTAGTTGTGTTGTTTATAAAACAACTTTCATTCAAAATAGTGAACTTGAGGGAACTTGTTTCCAACTGTATCCGAAGAAACTGTCAGAATCCCATTGTTGCTTTTTATCATAGCTCCCACATCTAAGCCTGGAAAGCTGGCTGATGCAGGGAGTTATTTCCCTTAAACCGGTACAGATCCTGATCAGCGATGGAGTGTATATATACCCCTCTTGCAACCTCAGCTAAAGGAGATATTTCCTTGGATACAAATTTAGAGAACCATCGTCTGTCGGTAAATAATTTAAGTTCCATCAAAGACCCCCTCAGCCCAGAATCATACCATCATACAGAGAGGAATAGGTCCACACGACCTCGATTATTATTGCCTTGCAATTGTAACCATTATGATTTGTATGTAAATACAATATACATGTAGTTATACACCTAATTGTTGTTCCCATCTTACTATGCCCCTTAAATCAGTCCACGCTACCCAAACCCATGACAAAATAGTAAGGTTATGGAACGCAATGTACGATACGCATCAGGAATAACCACCAATGACAATCTGTTTACCCACCGTCTTCACGTGTTCAATTGCGCAGTTGGCGCTATGCCATGTCCCTGAGACTTTACCCCCTCTTCCCATTGGGTACTATTCCTAATACCCACTGTCCCATTGGTATATACAGGTGTCCATGAACTATGTAAATATATTAGTTAATAATTCAGTATTTGTGAGTCATATATGTATGGATATTAAACAATAATGCGATCGAGATCAATATGTTGTGAGTTCTTGATAGAACACATGTTGAGGTTATTCTTGAGGGTTTTGGTTTGGTACATAGAAAGAATAAAGGCTATTCCATGTATACAGTATGATGGCATATGTATTGAATACATATGTGTGTATATGTATCACAGTTATGAAGGGCACTGTTGCTGAGGAATACCATACACTATAATCCTATATGTTGTAGGCACATAATCTCATTACAGGGTATGTGTAAGTGTCATAATGTGTATTATAATATCATACGTATATGTTTAATATATACTATTTTGTCTACATAATTATATTTATTTGTTTCAACTGAACATGGTTGATTATTCTACGCTATTCTGAAATTATATCAACATTTTCCATCGTCCGTGTCTATACACACCAACATACGATATATAGATCCTAAGAGACCAAAACAGAGACACTTATTTTGCACGTATTGGATAGTGCTTTGTTAAATGTATAAATAGCAAAGAAGTAATATACAAGCATATTTGCTTTCTCCTCAACCCTCCAATACTAATGTATATATATGACATGTGTTTATCAAATGAAATAAACTATTGTTTAGACTAAGTAAAATGTATAGATATGTACATGTGTCTTCTATGACGAAATGCGATTCATGTATAACTAATGAACACATATCAACCAAACACCTCAATTTCTGTTCAAACCGAAATTCCCGGAACTTGATTGTCAACTAACCTGGTGTGGCTAACCTGGAAGCGAAACATGTATTTGATAATTGTTGTATTGTACACGAATTGTTTTATTGACATGTTATGTGTTGGTTATAAGTACATGTACAGTGATTGAAATGTCATAGTAGCTGCACACCAACATATACCTGATTCAATATCTGACTTTAATGTTACATGCGCACAGGACCGGAATTTAGTATATATGGAAGTATAGTACAATTAACAATGTATATGATAACGTAAGACTCAATAAAGTAGAATATATGTAAACAAAACAGTACATATAGTTATAAATGCTGACTTTACAGCGAGTTTAGCCTTATTCGATCATCGTCCAATCAACATAAGCGAACTACTAGTCTGAACACATGTGGATTTGTCCTATAAAATAATTTAAAAGTAAATGAAAAGGACCACAGTATATTAAAATAGCCTACATGCGGCGACCATTTTGAATAGCACAAATTACAAATGACCTCAAAATTAATCATATCCATATTACTAGAGCAGAAAATAAACTTAGCATCCAATCACTTTCGAGTTTTGGAAAACATTGTGGCCGTTTCGAATTAAAACCGCTCGTTAAGAAGAGCGTACACACTAATCTATATTTTAATATCATATCGCAGAGGAATACCAAACTAATATGTTAATATCTATGTTAGTTTCCAAGATATGGTCCACCACAGTGTAGATAATGCTGCCTGAGATTGATGAATATTTGGCGGCCATCTTGGATTTATATGGACTTGATAGCCTCCATCTATGTTTATGTTTAGTACAATCATGCTATCCGGCAGTTTGTCTGCGTCCGTCCGATCAAGTGCCTGTTTGTTTTCACTCATCAAATATGTACACATTGTAGGCTAAATATTGATTCTTGGCGGCCATCTTGAATATTCTGATATTTTCAACGATAGAGACGTCCCAGTCAACCGAATCGCTTTGTATATGCCCCATAAAAGAATAATCACCAATAAAACCGCCGTTAACAGATATTTCTCTAATGTTATGCAGGTACAAATTGTACTGTCAAACTAGAGTGAGTTTTGCACGAATTTTACCCATTTGCACTAAATTATCCCAAAAGTGACATTGTCCCACCTGATTTGATTGACCGACACCAGATTCGTGTTCAGGATGCTAGTATGCGTCCGTCCGTCCGTCCGTCCGTTCGTCCGTCCGGACAAACGAGAGTGATGGACTTGTTAAGAGATGCTTATTCCGTTTTTAACCCCGTTATGAATTGCTCTTGTGGGATTATTTTCTCTTATGGGGTTGTTGTTTATGTCTGATTGGTCTTTACGGGGTCTGATTTAGGATAGGTTAGGGTTAGGAACCCCACAATGTACGTCTCGTCCGTCTCGTCCGTCCGTCCGTCCGCACACACGAATGGGTACTTGTTGGGTACAAAAGTACCCAACAAATGCTCATCTGCGTGTTGGACAAGCGTACGGGGATCTTCTTGGGTAGGGTTAGGGTAGTATTGGGTACTTTTGTTGGGTACTTTTGTATAGTAAAAACCCAACAAATACCCATACGTCTGTCCGTCTGTCTGTTTATTTATTTGAAAGTTCTGTAAGAGTTTCTCAAATAACCTATAATTTGTGTTTGCCTTCAGTTAACATCTTTATATTGCACACATGCATTACTTAGTTGCTATACATCATTCCACATTAATACAATTACCCTCGCTACTGATCGAACGTCCGTACGTCTGTATGTTTATTTATTTGAAAGTTTTTGTAAGATAATATCTTCATATTGCACACATGCATTACTAAGTAACAGTAGATCATTCCACATTCATACAATTACCCTCGTTACTGATTGTACGTCTGTCCGTCTGTCTGTTTATTTATTTGAAAGTTTTGTAACAGTTTCTCAAATAACCTATGCATTATGTACGCCTTCAGCTGTCATATTTATATTGCACACATGCATTACTTAGTAGATTTACATCATTCCACATTAATACAATTACCCTCGCTACTGATCGGATGTCCGTCCGTCTGTTTGTTTATTGTTTTTAAAGGTTTGGTAAGAGTTTCTCAAATCACCTATACTTTATATTTGCTTTCAGCTAATATCTTTATAGTGCACACATGCATTGATTAGTAACGATACATTCTTCTACATTAATACTAATCGTGCGTCCGTCCGCCTGTCTGTTAATATTTTGAAAGTTTGTGTAAGGGTCTCTCAAATACGGGCACTAAGTGCGTCGACAGATCACATTTGCTAGTTCCAATTAGTTATGCAGTTACAAACATAAGTGTGCTTGATAATGCTGCATTGAACTGAGTAAATATGAAACATGTTTCAAGCATAAATAACAATAAAAAATGTGTTTTTCATCTCCCTGTGCTGATTTTCCATATATAGGTGTAAGTTATTTTACGATATTTCTCAATTTTGGTGACCATCTTGAATATCATATTGCATAATATAATAAATATGCATTAAATATACTACGTAATTCATATGTCTTCTAATGACCCATATAACAAAATAAAATATAGTAATTAGTGTAAATGTTATATATTTGTTATACATATTTACGTTATTTTGCTACATTTCTCTCAATTTGGTGTCCATCTTGAATATCATTTTACATACCATAATATATAAAATATGTATTGAATCTATTGTATTGATGGAATATCTTCTAGTAACCCCAGTATTACATTCGGATACAGTTATTCCAAATGTTCTATATGTTTTCTCAGTTTAGAGAGTTAAAGGTACATGCCCACTCATTAGGCACAAACTATTCTTTGTATCAGAGACCTCATCTGAGACATTTTCTTTAAAAATAAACATTCTTTCACTATTATCCCACGTATCGATTGGCATTATTATACATTTTATAGCAGACGTAAATTTTCACACTGATGTCAGGGGCGATCACCGTGTTTACTTAACATGTTATTTTTGAAATATCATGCCTCATTTGCATATGAAAATAGCCTGATACCACCGCGCGTTACTATCAGTAAAATAAATATTACTAAATGATTATATCTGTATAACGGGCACTTGTAATTGTTAGAACTGGTGGAATAGTGACACAATTATACACTTATTTAATTCCTATAAAGAACATGTTGTGCCTATTGTGTGGGTATGTACCTTTAAGAGATGTTGGCGTCATCTTGGACGCCATTTTGAGTGTAATGCATTTCACAATTTGGATTATTACGAGTAGTTATATTCAGTATGTTTCAGCACATTGTTTTCTTGATTGGTTCAGTGGATTTTGCACTAGTTATGATTGTTTTCATTTGGCGGCCATTTTGGACGCCATCTTGATTCCTGGGTTAAGCTCCGGTGGGATTCATGGGAACTTTTGATGTTATTACTAATGCAATTTTGGCCATTTTCTGAAAAAGTCAGATTTGGCTTATTTTTTTCCCGATGTCAACCCTAATACTCTTCTCCAAGTAGGCCTGACTGCTCTTCACATAGTCGCACTGACAGTTTCCCGTCAACTTGGAACGGCTATTCGACACCGAGCAACGGAACATGCATAAATTGCATTTCTTAAACATGATTAGCCTAGTACAGGCGCGGATCCAGGATTTCGGGTTATGGGGGGGGCGTAACTATTTTGCAATACTTGACTATATTATCGGAGCTCGGGATAGCGCTAGGAGGGGGGGGGGAATTCCCCTCCGAAACTTTTTTGAAAAATACATAGCATTTCCTGCGTTCGGGCGCATTTTGGAGCAAAAAACGTGCCTTGTTACTTGTAAAAAATCTTTACTCGGCGAATGTTAGGGGGAGGGGGATGGGGGGGGGGGAGCGTGCGCGCCGGGTCCGCCCCCCCCCCCCCCTGAATCCGCCCATGTAGTATGACTGTGTAGTTTGTTTACATGTATATAGTGTATTAGTTTATCGATTACTTTTACCATTACAACATGCAAGTATACCGTACGGTACCTGAGTTGTGCCCTGTTGTCGTTGATGGAGGAGCTACGGTGCTGGTACTGGTGGGCTGCAACTGGTGACTACCATATATGGACATGCCTCGCAGATTCTCGCCCGACCAAAACGAGGTAGAAGCACGCCCCTTCGGTACTGCAATTACCGTAATGACCTTAAGTATACTTCAGTAACCAAGAACCCACTTTTCCAACGATTTGGCATAGGCCTTTATCAAAAAATTAGTGTCTACTATACGCTACGTGGCATCCATTTTAGATTTCACAATGTTATGTTTATGAAGTATGTTTCAACACATCGTAGTAATGGGGAAAGCTTGTATACATATACGGACACACGTTTTCCGAAGAAACTGTATAAATGTTTCCAAAATAAATAGTGACTCAATATTTAGTACTCGTTTATATATGCTCAGTTAGCAAAATAATGATGTATTGGGATATACTTTGGTTTTGGGAAATTGTTCAAGTGTTTTCGAATATGAGTTATTGTGTTACAACTAAATGAGAATGACACAACATGGCGACTTCATAATGTTTAGGGACAGTAAAAAAGCCCGTTACGGTTTGTTTTTATTCACTCTGTATTATTTGCTCTATTCTCTTGACATTTGGTAATACTAGTTACTTCTGTAATAATTGTGTTTTTCGAGTTGCTATTTTGTGATGCCTACTATTGCAGCATAGTAGTTGTGTTATTATGTTGAAAGTTGGTCATAGTTATGTACGTATGTACTGTCTGTGTTATACTCTTGAAACTTGAAAGTTGGCCATAGTTATGTATGTACTGTCAGTGTTATACTCTTGAAATGGTCATAGTTATGTATGTAATGTCTGTGTTATACTCTTGAAATTTGGCCATAAGTATGTATATACTGAATGTGCTATACTCTTCAAACTTGAAAGTTGGTCATAGTTATGAATGCACTGTCTATGTTATACTCTTGAAATTTGGTCATAGTTATGTATGTAATGTCTGTTATGCTCTTGATATTTGGTCATAGTTATGTATGTACTGAATGTGTTATACTCTTGAAACTTGAAAGTTGGTCATAGTTATGTATGCACTGTCTGTGTTATGCTCTTGAGATTTGGTCGTAAGGAACAACACCCAATATCTGATAAGAATTGTAAATAAGACCCAAGATCATAATCTTTATATACTTGATTATGATAAATAATTGTTTGGTAGTGCGAGAGTACAATGTCGTGTTGTCTTAGTAGTCGTATTCGGCGATTACCATGAAACAATTTACGTTGCCTCAATATGTACACGTGCATACTGTATCAAACGTCGCTATTTAATAGGCGGATGCAACTACCATGCACGAAGAAGATTCCCCCTAGAGATCCACGCTATATTGTTTTCATACTTGTTCTCGAATGCTACATCTGTATACAGTTTACTCTCGTCTGTTAGAACCAATGCCAACTTGACAGACTTGTCTAAACCTGTACAGTATCGTCAACATAGTGTACCTACTGTAGTAATAAAATGTAATACTATATTTATGAATAGTTTCGGCTCAGTAATATTTACCATAGTATGGACAACACGGCTATTTATTCTTATTTCTGGTAATGTTCATCCAAATACCCGTCCCATAGATAGTGATAATTAATTTGGATGGCCATTCAGGTCAACTTTTTCTATATCAACCGCACTATCGTTGAGTCCCAACATAATTCCATAATCAGATCTGTCTCACCATCTGTCATTCGTGCACTGCAACGTTCAAAGTGTGTACCCGAAAATAGATATATTAAGGACTGAGCTTATTGACTTTGACTTAATAGCAATCACAGAGACATGGCTTGGTGATGAAAATAATGCGGACGATGTCCGTTTTAATAATTTTAAATCTCCCGAAAGGTAGGACCGACATGCTGATAGGCATGTCGGTATAATCATATATATTAGAAACGCATTATTTCATAAACGTAGACTCGATCTCGAACTTGCTAATATTGACGACTTTATCCGGGTTGAAATTGTGTCTAACAAAAATCATTATTATTTCGTGTCTTTTATAGACCGACAAGCGACTCAATTCACATGGCCATTGACACCGGTCTCTGAGGTATTAATGCATGACACATAATGATTTCTTTGCACTGTCACAATTAGTGGCAGCGATGCAATGCGGGACGCTCGAAAGAAGTAAGCCAACAACGGTTGTCGTTGCCTCTGACTATTTAACCAGGATACGCGCAGTGGCAAGGACAACTTCAACGGCGTATTGTGGATATGCTGATTTGCGCTGAGTCATTTTTAGTAATAATAAAATCGAAAAATATTCATTTGATGCGAGTATGGGGCTGATTCATATATCCACAAGAGTCCCGTGTCACAAACCTGTTATAGCATGGCATCGCAGAACTGTGTCGATTGGGGCGCAGCAGTTTTTTGAAATCATGGGATGACTGCGTCCATCATATAACACGAGTACATATGCATTTGCATGTATAAACATGCATATGTGTATATATAGTCCTGAGTGAATATGCATGTATTTCCATACTATGCAACAAGTTCGTGTAGCGTTGTCCATGTATATGTTGAATTGCATTGCTGTTTGCTCAACTATTTAGGGAGCTGTCTCTTGTCATTATTTTAGAATGGCAATTGTACGTGTATGTGTGTTGTGTTATTGTTCTGTGTTTTATGATGTACAGTTGATGAGACGTAAATAAACAATTTAACTGTTTGTTATAATTGTTGGTGACTTTAACTATACTACATGGAAAGCTCAATCTAACGGAAAGATAACATCTAGTTGTACACAATTTGCTTTAACGTAGTGTATATCCTCCATAACACACTTCACTTAACACTCGCAGTACATTATCGACTTTAGTTACTGTTCGTATTAAATACAGACTCTCTAGTTATGAGCGGAGTAGGCGATCCATTTTTTCAGCAGAAGACCCGGTCTCATTGTCCAATCTTCGGCCTTTTAAAATTCTCCAAGCCAAAGGTCAAGCCTTTGAAGCGTAAAATATGGCAATACGAGAACGGTGATTATGACATGTTAAGCAGTGATATCTCCAAAATAAATTGGGCTGACTTAAAATCGGAAAATATTGATGAATATGCACATAATATTATTAAATACAATTATTACACTTGTCTAAATCTATATTCCTAATAAATGTATACTCGTTAGATCTGCCTTGGATCATAAATAGAATGATCAGACAACGGAAACGGCTCTATCAGAATGCAAAATGAACTAATAATAACTCACACTGGTTAAACTTTCGTAAACTTCGGAAAGACGTCATTTTAGCGATAAGGGCATCCAAGAAATATTATCATGATGGAATAAGTAATAAGCTAAAGTCAAGACAACTATGTTCAAAAGATTTGTGGTCCATATCGAAATATGTTATCAATGAGAATAAAAATAAAACAAATCCGCCACTACAAAATAACGGAACAATAATTGATGATAGTACAGAAAAGGCTAACATTATAAAAAAATATTTCCGCGAACAAACACTTTTACCGGACCACCCCCACCCCTTCACACCTACATACGCTACAACCATATACAGTGACCCATACTATTTGATATATATATTTGATATACGCTACACGAAATAGAGATACAAAATATGGTATCTAACTTACCTGTAGGGAAAGCGTCTGGCCTAGATGGTGTCAATAATCGCATTCTTAAAGAATTAAAAGCTGAGCTAGCCGTCCCTTTAAATGACCTTTCTAATAAATCTATACAATATGGACACTTTCCTGACCGCATGGAAAGAGGCCAACGTATGTCCCATATTTAAGGTTGGTGATCCTTCTCTCACATCGAATTATCGCCCCATATCCTTGCTCAATGCTATTAGTAAAGTTCTTAAAATAGCAGTTTTTAAATGTGTGTACAATCATTTTAAAGAGAACAATATATTAACAACCCTATAATCTGGATTAGTACCTGGTGAATCAACTGTTAACCAACTGACCTTACTGTATAATACATTATGTCGCGCATTAGTGGATGGAAAGGAAGTCAGTGTTGTATTTTGCGATATCAGCAAAGCATTTGACCGTGTCTGGCATACCGGTCTTCTTACGAAATTAACAGCTGCATGTGTTACTAATATCATACATGACCGGTTCACAAGCTATCTCAGTAATGGGAAACAAAGGGTTGTGCTGCCAGGCATCTACTGTAACTGGAACCACATTAGAGTTGGTGTCCCACATGGTCTTATCCTGACCATTATTATTTCTCCTATGCATACATGTATATGATTTGTGATGGACATACGCTCCAACATACGCCTGTTTGCTGATGACACCAGCTTATACCTTCTTGTAGACACTCCCAAAACTACTACTAGGACCATTAATTACGATCTTGAAAGTATTACTAACTGGTCTAATAAATGACTTGTATCATTTAACCATAAGAATCACTACTTATATCACGAAAACGTAATAGACTACCGCATTCACCAATATTGATGAATATGTTCATGTTTCAGAAAATGAGAGCCACACACATCTAGGTGCATGTATATATTTTAACAATGATGGTGGTACATGGCATCAACATATAGAATATATAACTTGGAAGGCATGGCGCAGAATTTATATTGTGAGAAAATTAAAATTCATAGTAGATAGAAAATGTTTTGAAATAATTTATATTTCCTTTATTAGACATCGGTTAGAATATGCTGAAATGTATGGGATAATAGTACTAAATATGAGAAAGATGGATTGGAAATAATCCCAATTGAAGCTGCCCGTATAGCTACAGGTGCAACTCGGCTAATTTCAATCGATACATTCTTTGCAGAGATTGTCTGGAAAACATTAGCAAATAGACGACATTCACATAAACTGTCACTTTTTTTCACAAAATGAAAACGGAATTTCACCTAATTATATTGCAGATATCATTCCGCTTGAAACCGACATTACTCGGTATAATTTAAGAAATGCCGACAACCTACAGACCATACGATCCAGAACTATACCATACTATACTATATGGTAATATACAATACATCTTGACAATTCTACTAACTATTTTCAACAAGAATGTACAGAGAGCATATGTCGCTTTTAAATGGTATCTGATTTTGTACACAGTAACGACAACTAAGAAGTAATGTGGGCGTGGGGTGGCTTAGTGAGCGAACACTTTTTTTTTATAAAACAGGGTGGCCAAAAAAAAAAAACATATTAAACATGTTAAATGCATAAATAAATATTACTGACTTGTACAATGCAATTAACAGCAAATAGTACACACATAATTCGATAAATATCACCAGCAAACATCCTACATGAGCAAGACTAGGAAATGTAATGCTCAATGTGACACAGGTGTCAGGAATTAGTACTTTTAGCAAAATTGATGCAAGTTTGCAGTATACGAATAATGCCTAATGTAAGCGGTGAATGTATTCTTTACTTGTATTTTATTACTCTGTGGTGAATCCAATGTACTAAATGCAATTTTGCAGCAGGAATGTATATCAAATTTTGTGAAGATTAAAATATTATATATGGAGATATAAGAGTTATAAACAGTGTACACGTTTTATTTGGGCCACCCTGATATAAATTGTATTTACTATATATTTACTTCTGCAGTAGCTTTTCCATTTTTCATGTTATGCTATTAAAAGTGTATCCTTCTAGTTTAGATCAGGTATCAATAATTTTATTTGGAAAAAACGAACTAAATTATTAGTTGTTCAACTTTTTGATAAAAACGGTTAATGCATGTGTATTTACATATTAGTGTATACTGTTATGTAGTTTTGCATTTATTTTGCTATATTCTTGTAACCAATGTGTTTTGTCATCTTTAGACCACGGAGAACAAAACTGGGTTGGTTCTATTTTTTTTAGACAATTACTTTGACCGCCATCTTGGATTTCAAAATGGCCGCCCTGAAATGCTGTATTCCTTATATATACACTTCTAATAAAGGTAGAAGATTGATTTGTTTTTTTTGGTGATAATCATCTTTCGACCACAAAGAACAACACCATTGTTATTTTCATTTTTAACAACCCCACATGGCGGCCATTTTTTATTTAAATATGGCCACCCTGAAATCGCATACAATATATTGTAATAATCATTATCAGTAATAACAATGGGGTTGGTTCCACTTTTTCTGATAACTGGTATGGCGGACATTTTGTTTTCAAAATGGCCTCTGTGTAAACATATGTCTTCACTACGTACTTGTCTTTAGTAAAGTGTATAGGCTGTGTTGACTGTTTTGGAACGTTCTTGAAACAAACGTTCTTTGTATCATCAAAGAAAACATGAGTTGTTCCTATTATTCTAATTTCCAAAATGGCTGCCATGAAAATCATATAATTCTGATATAATCATGACTATAATCATTATTGAAAGTAGATTACATGTATATATGACTAAAGTCAATTTCAAGTCACTGTTTATGACAAACATGCTAGATTTCAAAATGGCCACTGTGTATGCAGGAATTTTCTTAATTATGGATACAGTGCTTTCAGGCAGTTTCATCACCATCTGCATTAGAGTCTCCATCTTGTTGATGTTCCTGAAGGCAGTGCTGGCACAATCACACTCAGAATGCGGTCAAAGGAGTTGCTTGCATACAATATTATACCCTATACAAACTTGTATGGAGGAAAATGTAGAAAAACTGTCGAAAAGGCAGTATTTGTGTGCGTAAATGACTTTTTGGCATTAAAACGCCATGTGCACATGTTCAGTATGTGTAGACGACGTGAGTAAAATGTCAGATCGATTGCCAAGACACTGTTGGAGAGGTTGAATACACTCTATACATAATACAGAATTGTATACTGGAAAATGTAGAAAAATGGCCACGCTCAAAACGAAGAATTAGTATTAGTTCCATGGTCATTATCATTATTTACGATTACCATATGGTCTTAAGAGATCACAACTCTTCTGTGTCAATATAAAAGTGATCAGTGTCTTGATGGTCGAAATTGCGTTTCACTTGTTGAAATTGTCATATTATGATTTTACAAAGCCAGAGACACTGCAGTATGGTGTGCCACAAAGGCAAGCCAATGGCTAATGCTTCCAAATCATTGATTCTCGCAGAAAACTAATATGCTCTGATTGAACATGAATAATGAGGCATGTTATTTGGCCCGAAACGGTTTCGGTATGTGTACGGACTGACTGTTCAAGTGGAGTAAGATAACTTGCCTCTCATATCCATTAAATAAATACTCTATCCTTGTCGTCACAGAATGCATGGTATTTTACTGCTGCTGAACCAATATGGCCTGGCAATGAAACACGTTTCTGGCAAAAACATACTAGTTACTGATACGCTATCCCACGAGTCAGCAACATCCATATATTCTAACTGTATTAAGGGTATGAATTCAGAGGTACATGTAGTATTCGCGAATTTACCTAGCAGTGATCACGCGTTGCAAGAAATTGCAAACTTGACTGAGTAAGATGCACAATTGATTCTGCTAGAAAAACAAGACTAAAGGGATACCTCAATTTCAGAACACAATGTCCACAGACGAAAGTGGCGTTATGGGATTACAGAGATAAACTGAAAGGATCTAACCACATAATTCTGACTCCTCTTGAGTCCAAAAGGTTGCAAGCCGTGCACAATGGCCATCTCATGGCATTCAGACATATCTTAAACGAGCGCAATATATTATGTTCTGCTAAAATGGTAGGAAGATGTTCAATTGAAGATATAAACTGAAATTCCAAAGAAACTCTGATATCACACTATGTACCCGGCAACCCATGACAAAGTGTTGCTACAAACATTTCCACATGGAATGAAAAGCAATTGCTGGTAACACAGCATGAAATCCGAAATGGCCATTAGCTTCCATAAATTTGCTGATTTTGCAAAAGAATGGGGTTTCCTTAATGTCACGTACTCTATGTAGCCAAGGTCCAGTGGGTTAGCTGAGCGAACAGTTGAAACACAGTTTCGTAAAAAACAAAAGGTGAATGTACAAGACCTATATTTGGGTATACTGGAATATCGAAACTCTCATAACCGGCACGGAATGGTCACCCGTACATTTATTGATGGGACAGCGGCTTCTATTTAGTTTACTGACCACTTATGAGCAGGTATTTCCAATACAGGTTTCGGTTTGTGACAAGATCAGATCCAGTCATCACCATCACCAGAGCCAAAAACGCTATGATAAATATATAGTAGCTTTACAATTAAAAGAGCTAAACATTGGCGACCAAGTTGGACTCCAGAAAGACAGCAAACTGTTAAGAACAGCTGCAGTCTGCTAGCGCAATGCCAGTTCTTACAGGCTGCAGATGGTGCATCATATCGCCGTAACAGACGCTTTCTCATGAAACAATGGATAATATGAGTATTTACCTTTGCAATGCAATATGCAATACCATAATATACACTTTATTGGGTAAAATTGATGATTTGCCAAATTTTCTTCTTATTTTAAAGGAAAACACATGTGTTGACCAATATATCATTTGAATAAAATAACTATAAGCCACAGAATTATGTTCATTGTATTATGAGTATAAGCAGAAGAAAGATACAAAATATCCCCACTGCATTAAACATGTATAATCAATATTAGATTGTCAAGTTTAAATGGCGGCCATTTTAAAAATAATATGGCCGTTATTTTAACATACACTGAAATATAAATAATAATTAAAAACACCACATTTCAAGTTGACGTTAAATATTAATTAATTTCAATGGCGGCTATTATTAAATTCAAAATGGCGGCCATGCGGCTCTTAAAAAAATGGAACCAACTTCAGTTGTGTTATATGTTGTATATAGATATATTTTCAAGCAGACACACACATTCCAATCACAATATTATTTGAAAGAACATAACTACAGCCACAGAAATACTACAATGTGTAACAAATCTTTGATGTGGCGATGTATATAACACACTTAGTTGCGGTGGCCATTTTGAAGCTAACGAGTACTCGTAGCACAATACCAGTTAGAAATAATCTCGGCTGACTGTGTTCAAAGACATACGAGTATAACCAGAAGGAAAATACACAATCTTACCACGACATTCAAAAACGTAAAATAAATACTGGATTTCCAATTTTGAAATGGCAGCCATCTGGTAACTCATTCTGCCAATATTTCTTGTCCATAATAATGTGTTTTCCGCTGCAAAAACACCACACATAATGCCTTTGACCTTGAAATATAAATGTCAATGGTGGCCATTTTGAATTTAAAGATGGCGGCCATATGGCTTATAGAGAAAAATGGAACCAACCCCAGTTTTGTTGTATGTTGTCTATAGATGAAAAAAGATCTCGGTTCAAACAATGTAGCAAAAAATTAAACAAACCCTAAAATAACGACATAACAGTATACACTATATTGCCATCTATAATACATCTAGCGGGTTTTGTTTGTTTATTGGTGTTTAACGGCCTATCAACAGCTAAGGTCATGTAAGGCCGGGCAAACAGGTTCGATCCCGTTTTAACCTGCTGCATTGGAGGGAAAATCCCAAAATCAGAACGGAATATTTACATCGAGATACAACATATTCAGCCCTGAAATTAGAATAACCTGACCTGGTGCCAGGTCCATACCGCACCAAAGTCACTTGGCCCCTTCCCCTATTTAAAAGTAATACCGGTAGGATTACTCTTATAAGGGGTATAACCAGATTCAACTGTCACATACAAAATGCCAAAGACGTATGTGAGGGCCAAACCAGGTCTCCAGTCGGGATTCCGGTAAGGATGAACCCCGATCGTTAAATTACCCATCGCATGCTCCCACCTACCACCCACCCACATCTAGCGGGTATCCCAAGAAGCAGAAACTGGGAACATAACCTAAGAATATAATGCCATTAAAATACAGGATTTTCATACAGGATGTATTTTCGGCAGCCTCGACATACTACGAAGTATGTCGAGGGGTAATTAATTATCATAATCTCCTCCGTCCTGCCGTCCGTCCGTCCGTCCACGTTAACATGTTTGGATACACATTATCTCTGTAATGGTAAGTCAGATTGACTTCAAACTTCATATACTTTATTATCATCATCCATATTTTCATTCCATACCACAGGCATGCGGCCTTCATGTCGAAGGCCAAGGTCAAATTTCTTAGAAATTTGCGTTAAAGTTTTTTAAATATTTGCGTTAAAGTTTTTCTTTGTCGGTCCAGGCGGCGGCTGTGGATATACGTGAGCCCCTGCTCACTTTCTCTAGCTAAACTATATTTGGACATTACACTGTTTGTCAGAAGCATGACAAAAGCTTCAGTGACTGCATGGCGAACAATGCAATCCCGGATCAGACTGCGCGGATGCGTAGGCTGATCTGGTTTTGCACTCGTCGCAAAGGCCATAAGCCGTATTGTTCCAGACACAGCCATACCAGTAATACGCCCAAATTACATGTACCACAGTGTACTGCTCAGTAACACACGCACGCACACACACACACACACACACACACGCACACACACACGCACATACGCACACATAATTTCTTCGTAAATGTGATGGGATATATGCAATAAGATGCATGTGAACATTCTCCTCTTACTATATCCTACACTGTGCATATAATTGCCATGTCGGCCATCTTAGTGTGTACAAGCCGTCGGCCAGTATGACCTCTTATTCTGTTTGACACATACAACTAATCAAAGTACTGAAGTACGGAAACTGCTCCACAAGATTACTAACAAGTATTATGTATTTATTATATATAATGATGTTTAACATGCTTAATGGCTTATCATCAGCTAAATCCAATATTTTATGTGTATGGGTAGAATGAAAATCCGAAAATATTTAAAGGAAAACATATACAGTCAGTGTACATAGCTTCGAACACTTTACATATATTTTGTTCATTATGAGGAATAAATACAAACAAAGTTCGCCTTTGTTTGTATTTCAAACAAAGTTCCCCTTGTTTGTATTTTGACGGATATGACACTCAACACCGGATATATGTGTGCCACGTGTCGGACAGTTCACGCGAGCTCAGGGATCCGCCATTGTTGTTGTACTACGGTACGTGAATCAATTTGAAAACATCCGAAAACATTCCAATCCATTATATTTTCAAATAATAAAGTCATTAACTAAATATTTATGTACAATGGTGATCAGAGGTCATCAGGCAATATACAAATTATTTGCTGAATATAATCTCCACCCGCCTCTAAACAGTAATGCCAGATTATTTTATATTTGAATATATTTGAAGATAAATCATTAATGATTGTTTGTTAATACTATTCACAACAACAATAAAATAAAATAAATAAGACACACACCCGCCCTATTTCCCTCCAAAAATCGGATGGTATTCATTAAATTAACTTTATATGGCCTCACAGTCGCCATAATGGCCGCGAGGTGTCATTTCCCTAAACTGGTGTGATACCTCTGGTGACAATATTGTTTAATTGGACAGTATGACAAAGCATTGACTATAACGTAAATATACAATTAAATAATTCAGACTTTCTGCTTTATTCTTTAGTTTACATGTGCTAATTCAGTAAAGTTCAGTAATGAAACATTATACATTCGACACTCATAATGGTAGTTTTAAATGTAGAAATAGTTGACATTCCATCTCTACGACTGCTATACTTTGTAGCTCCAATGGAGGTAACCTAGTAAAAATATGACAAACACATGACGACAATTTTGTGCAACGTGATGGGACGCCATGAGACTACAGCGTGCTATGCTTTGTTTTCATCAAATTTATATACAAAGTCTGATATCTGAAGGGTTTGTTGACTCTTTGTTAAAATGTTTGAGAATTCAGTAAAGACTCTGTAACAAACAGTAAAAACGATACACAGTGCAGTAAATATATACCTGTATTGATAATTAAATGTGTTATTTTCACTTTTTAATACATAAAGTACATTGTATAACAGTTGAACATAATCATGATAAAGTAGTGTTTAGAAGAACGTATATATACCTGTATTATCATACATACTGTATTGAACCCAATTACTTGTAAGAAGTTATATGAGTGTATTGTCACTACTTTGTCTACTTGCCTGCTATGCGAGTAAATATGTATTTTACCTGTGTCAGGTGTATTTCTAGTAATAGACAGTGCATCAGTTTGACATTTTACACCTTGAAAAAAACGTGTCCATTGTATATTTTGTGAGTGATGGTCGAAAGCTCAGAAATCTAGTTTTGTCTGTAGTCTGCTGAAATGATATTTATAGGGCGTTGTCGCCCTATATATCTGGAACGTATTGCACCACATTGTATTATATTTTCTGGCATAGTATTTGCTGTATGTGTCAAACGCACCAAGTGGTGAAACTTTCCATATTATGTACAAACTAAAATGGTGGATATGGCAACTCAATGCTCTGTATAACAGGGACAGGTTTACTTTATATAGATATTATGTCACATGTATGAAACAAAATATCATATTCTATGAAGTCAGTCCTTAACATACTACATATAACATACCAATTTAATATAAATTGAATTATTGCGTTTATATCGTAAACATTGCGTTTTCTTAGTTCTTCATAACGGTCACTGTTATAGACACTCATGAAACTGAACCACATCGCTGAGACGGTTCGAACGAGTGTTGCAGCATATGCATAGAACTTTACGTTCAATGAGTGATTAAATCTTTCAATCCGACAGACCAATAAAGCCAACATTTGCAAGCACAGTAGATCCAGATGAGCTGGCTGGTAACGGGCCGTCTCCTCAACCTCTACACTGTGTATCAGTACTTTCTATATTTAAAACGTCCTCACATGATCAATGAACTGGTCCGAATATAGCATTGCCTAGTCTATACCAGATATGTATTCGTGGAAAGGGTTAACAACATCACACATTGGTGTTTTTATTGAGAAATAAATCTGTTATTTTTTTGTTTGTTAAGTAATTACTAAATTACCTTTATGTTGGACCTTTATCTTTGACTGCATGTTGGAGGTAGAATTCATGACGCGGTCGCCATATATAGACATGCCACTGACTCGGTCGCCGAGAGATGACCTTCTGTCTACCGTTTTATCAGGGAGCCGCCTCCCCTGACTTCTCGGCTGAATCTTGCTATGTCGAATTCTCCGAGAACGGGATTTGGATTTCGATGGTTTGAGTACTTTCCTTTGTCGCCTGTGTTTTCTTTTATTTGTCTTCCACGGCCTGCCAGCAAATATGGAAATGCGATCGATTCTCGACTGAACCGAAATTGTATTTGTCAGGCGATTTCCTTTGATATCTGCAGCTGATGCCGTGCCTGATTTGACAGAATTCGTTCTATGTGACCTCCCAACGAGATTCTTGCTTCGTTTTGTTGTGTCACCATTCACTGTAGAACGAGATATAGATTCTGATGAGGTATTATTGTCTTTGGTTTCGTGCATATGCTTGTCTAGTCTTGTTCTACGGCGCGCAAATCTGGATAAATCACTCGATTCGCCACGAACGTTTTCTGAAACGTTCTTCTTAACATTTAAACGACCAGTTATTGAATTTACTCTTCTCATAAGGTTTAGCAAATTAGATACATTTTGTTGCACACCAAGTTTAGCTGCAGCAGTGTTATTTCTATTTAACATATGTCGTACAAACAGCTTCAATTTCCGCTCTTGCTCCTCCTGTTCTTGAAGAGTTTCCGACTTAACATTCGTCGCTGTGTCGTTGACGATATGTTCGTGTCTGCTTGTGTCATTGCTCTGCGAATCAAATTGTTTTCTTAATTTCATAACAGTTTTCGGATTAGTGTGTGTCGTCCCTGGAACCTGCGGTACTGTTTTGAGGTTGTCCGTCGTCTTTAATTCGACCACTTGTTCATCCGTATTGTCGGTGATAAACTCTTGCAAGTGTGGCCTGTTTTTATCATCCGTGTCTATGATAGTCATAGTATTGTTATTCGCACTTGACTGCAATTTTAAACGTATATGTGTAGTACGTGTATTATTTTGAACTGTCTCAACTGTCATATTTTTAATATCATTGTCAACTGTATGCGGCTGGTTCATATCAATTGTATCGACTAATTCATGTTTAGTTCTATCTTTCATTGCATCTTGTGCATACCCATTGCGTGATAGCTTGCGCATCTGGGCGTTTTCATGTTTTGCATGTACATTTACGTTTCCAAATGTGTCAGGTGTAGTTGTAATATCAGCAGTTGAATCTGTAGTAACATTGTTAAATATGGCATCTAAAATCCGGTATTTAGCTGTGTCGTATGCATTATCATTGTAAATTACTCTTAAACTGTCATGTGAGTAATGTGTTTTTGCATTGCCAGCTGTCAATGCTGTTGTCGAATTGTTAATTGTGTAAGGTGGTAATTTAGCACTAACAGCCACCAACGGTGTTGTCGAAATGTCAACTGTGTTTGGCATTGTCAGATTATCAACTGTTTCGTGCATACTCAGAGGTGTAGCTACATTGTCAATTACTGACTGTGTAATCACAATGTCAACTGCCCTGTGTGTCGTGACAGTTCCAATTGCATTGCCAACTGTGTCGGGTGTGATCACATTATTATATGATGTCATATTAGTAACTGCAATATCTGGTGTGATATTGTACAATTCATCGGGAGTGTCAACTATCGCGGGTGTAGTCACAATGTCGGCTAACTTGGATGCAGTCACATTATCAACTGCCCCATGTGTAGTCGTATTATGAACAGTGCCGTGTGTAGTCAAATGGTTAAATAGCGCATGTGTTGTGCCATCAGTAGCGTTTTCGATTACGTTTACATTGTCACTTGCTGCATGTGTAGTCACATTATGAACTGTCATGTATGTAGTCCCGTTGCCATTTGATTCGTCTGTGGATACTTTGTCAATCAGCTTGTCAACATGTTCGTGTGTAGTCACATCATCAACTGGCTCCTTTAAAATAACATTGTCAATTGGTTCAAATGTAGTCATATTATCAACCGACCGTCGTGTAGTCACTTTGTCAACTGATTCGTGTGTAGTCACATTGTCCACTGACTCGTGTGCTGTCACGTTGTCCACTGACTCGTGTGTAGTCACAGTGTCCACTGACTCGTATGTAGTCACATTGCCCACATACTGGTGTGTAGTCACATTGGTCACTGTCTCGTGTGTAGTTACGTTGACTACTGACCGGTGTGTAGTCACGTTATCCACTGACTCGTGTGTAGTCACATAGTTCACTGACTCGTGTGTAGCCACTGTGTCCACTGACTTGTGTGTTGTCACATTGTACACTGACTCATGTGTAGTCACGTTGTCCACTGACTCGTGTGTAACCACGTTGTCCATTGACTCGTGTGTAGTCACGTTATTCACTGACTCGTGTATTGTCACGTTGTCCACTGACTGGTATGTAGTCACATTGTCCACTGACTCGTGTGTAGCCACGTTTTCCACTGACTCGTGTGTTGTCACATTGTACACTGACTCGTGTGTAGTCACGTTGTTCACTGACTCGTGTGTAGCCACGTTGTTCACTGACGCCTTTGTAGCCACGGTGTCCATTGACTCGTGTGTAGTCACATTTTTCACTGACTCGTGTGCTGTCGCGTTGTCAACTGACTCGTGTGTAACCACGTTGTCCATTGACTCGTGTGTAGTTACGTTGATCACTGAACCGTGTGTTGTCACGTTGTCCACTGACTGGTATGTAGCTACGTTGTCAGCTGGCTCGTGTGTAGCAACGTTGTCCACTGACTCGTGTGTAGTCACGTTGTTCACTGACTCGTGTGTTGTCACGTTGTCCACTGACTGGTATGAATACTTGTCCATGACTCGTGTGTATCACGTTGTTCACTGACTCGTGTGTTGTCACATTGTCCACTGACTCGTGTGTAGTCACGTTGTTCACTGACTCGTGTGTAGTCACGTTGTTCACTGACTCGTGTGCAGTCACATTGACAAGTGCCTTGTGTGTAATCATATTGTCAACTGGCTCGTGCGTAGTTACATTGTCTATTCGCTTTTGTGTAGTCATATTGTCAACGAACTCGTGCGTAGTAATCTCATTGTCAATGGTCTCGTGTGTAGTCAAATTATCAACTGCCTTGTCTGTAGTCCTGTTGTCAACCGGCTTTTGGCTAGTTATTGTGTCAACTGACTCGAGTGCAATCATATTATTGACTGTTTTATGTATAGTCATATTGTCAGGTGACTCGTGTGTAGTCTCATTGCCAATTAGCTCGTGTTTAGTCACATTGTCAACTGACTGGTGTTTAGTCATATTACCAACTGGTTCGTGTGTAGTCACGTTGTCGACTGACTCGTATGTAGTCGCATGATCCACTGACTGGCGTGTTATCACATTGCCAATGACATTGTATGCAGTCACATTGGCAACTGTCTCGTGCGTAATTGACTTTTGTTTAGCCAGATTGTCAACAACCTCGTATGTAGTCACATTATCAACTGTCTCGTATGTAGTCATGTTTTCCGCTGACTCGCGTGTATCTTTATGGTCAACTGGCGTGTGTGCTGTCACATTGTTGACTATCTCGTGTGTAGTCATATTATCAACTAGCGTGTTTGTAGTTGCCATGTAAACTGGCGTGTGTATAGCCGTATTGTCAGCTGGCGTGTGCATAAGCACATTGTTGACTAGCTTGTGTGTAGTCATAATTATTACTGGAGTGTATGCAATCATATTGTGAACTGGCGTGTGTGTAGTCATATTGTCAACTGACGAGTGTGTATTTATATTGTCAAGTGGCTTGTGTGTAGTCATAATGTTGACTGTCTTATGTATAGTCATATTGTGAACTGACGTGTTTGTAGTCATATTGCCAATTGGTGTGTGCGTAATAATATTGTGAACTGTATTGTGTGTAGTCATATTATCCACTAGGTTGTGTGTATTCACATTGACAACGGGCTTGTGAGCAGGCGCATTGTCAACTGGTTTGTGTGTAGTCACATTGACAACTGTCTTAGGTGCAGTTACATTGTGAACTGGGTTGTGTGTAGTCATGTTGTGAACTGGTTTGTGTGTAGTCATATTGTCAACTGGCGTGTGTGAAGTTACTTTGTCAGCTGGTTTGTGCGTAGTCATATTGTCAACTCGCTTGTGTATAGTCATATTGTCAATTTGCTTGTGTGTAGTAATATTGTCAACTGGCTGGTGCGTAGTCACATTGTCAACTGACTCATGTGTAGTAATATTGTCAACTGGCTCGTGTGCAGTCACATTGTCAACTGACTCGTGTGTATACATATTGTTAGTCATATTTTCAACTGGCTTTTTTGTAGTAATATTGTCAACTGACACCTGTGCAGTCACATTTTCAACTTGCTTGTGTGTAGTCATGTTGTCAACTGGCTTGTGTGTAGTCACATTGTCAATTGGATTATGTGTAGTAAGATTGTAAACTGGCTTGTGTGTAGCCATATTGTCAACTGGCTTGTGTGTAGTAACATTGCCGGCTGGCTTGTGAGTAGTAATTGTGTCGACTTGCTTGTGTGTAGTCATAATGTCATCTGGCGTGTGTGTACTTACATTGTCAGCTGCTTTGTGTGTAGTCATATTGTCAGCTGGCGTGTGTGTAGTCACATTGTCAGCTGCTTTGTGTGTAGTCATATTATCAACTGACGTGTGTGTAGTCACATTGTCAACCGGATTATGTGTTGTCACATTGTCAATTGTCCTGTGTGTAGTCATATTGTCAGCTGGCGTGTGTGTACTTACATTGTCAGCTGCTTTGTGTGTAGTCATATTGTCAGCTGGCGTGTGTGTAGTCACATTGTCAGCTGCTTTGTGTGTAGTCATATTATCAACTGACGTGTGTGTAGTCACATTGTCAACCGGATTATGTGTTGTCACATTGTCAATTGTCCTGTGTGTAGTCATATTGTCAACTGGATTGTGTGTAGTCATTTTGTCAACTGGCTTGTGTGTAGTCATATTGGCAACTTGCTTGTGTGTAGTCACATTGTCAGCTGCTTTGTGTGTAGTCATATTATCAACTGACGTGTGTGTAGTCACATTGTCAACCGGATTATGTGTTGTCACATTGTCAATTTTCCTGTGTGTAGTTATATTGTCAACTGGATTGTGTGTAGTCATATTGTCAACTTGCTTGTGTGTAGTCACATTTCCAGTTGCTTTGTGTGTAGTCATATTGTCAACTAGCGTGTGTATAGTCACATTGTCAGCTGCTTTGTGTGTAGTCATATTATCAACTGACGTGTGTGTAGTCACATTGTCAACCGGATTATGTGTTGTCACATTGTCAATTGTCCTGTGTGTAGTCATATTGTCAACTGGATTGTGTGTAGTCATTTTGTCAACTGGCTTGTGTGTAGTCATATTGGCAACTTGCTTGTGTGTAGTCACATTGTCAGCTGCTTTGTGTGTAGTCATATTATCAACTGACGTGTGTGTAGTCACATTGTCAACCGGATTATGTGTTGTCACATTGTCAATTGTCCTGTGTGTAGTCATATTGTCAACTGGATTGTGTGTAGTCATTTTGTCAACTGGCTTATGTGTAGACCTATTGTCAACTTGCTTGTGTGTAGTCATATTTCCAGTTGCTTTGTGTGTATTCATATTGTCAACTGGCGTGTGTGTAGTCACATTGTCAGCTGCTTTGTGTGTAGTCATATTATCAACTGACGTGTGTGTAGTCACATTGTCAACCGGATTATGTGTTTTCACATTGTCAATTGTCCTGTGTGTAGTCATATTGTCAACTGGATTGTGTGTAGTCATTTTGTCAACTGGCCTGTGTGTAGACATATTGTCAACTTGCTTGTGTGTAGTCATATTTTCAGTTGCTTTGTGTGTAGTCATATTGTCAACTGGCGTGTGTGTAGTCACATTGTCAGCTGCTTTGTGTGTAGTAATATTGTCAACTGGCTTGTGTGTAGTTGCATTGTCAACTGGAGTATGACTTGTCACTTTGTCAACTGCCATGTGTGTAGTCAGTCTGTCAACTGGATCGTTTGTTATCACATTGTCAACTGGCTTTTGCGTAGTCACGTTGTCCACGTTTACATTTTCATCATACCCGTGTGTAGTTACAGTGTCAACAGGCGTGTGTGTCGTCACGTTGTCAACATATTCGTGTGTAGTCACATTGTCAATTGATGCGTGTTTAGTAACATTATCAACCGGCCCGTGTGTAGTTACATTCCCAGCAGTCACTAGTATAGTCACTTTGTCACTTGTCTCCTGTGAAGTCACACTGTTACCAGGGTCGTGTCTAGTCACATTGTCAACTCGCTCGTGTGCAGACACATTGACGAAATTCCCATGAGTAGTCACAGTGTCAAGTTGTTTCCTTTCATTTTCAACAGGCTCATGTGTAGTTACATTTTCAAGAGGCCCATGTGTAATCAAAGTTTCAACCAGCTGGTGTGTAGTCACGTTTTCAGCTGGAGGGTGTGTAGTTACATATTTAATTGGCTCGTGTATGGTCACATTGTCAACAGACTCGTGTTTAATCATATTTGCAACTTGCTCGTATGTAGTTGCACCGTCCACTGGATTGTATGTAGTCACATTGACAACAGACTCTGGTGCAAGCAAATTGTCAACTAGCTCCTGCAGAGTCGCAATTTCCACAGACGCGTTTGTCGCCACATAGTCTACGGGCCCGTGTGCAGTCTGATCGTCAACTAGACCGTTTATAGTAACATTTTCAACTGCTTTGGGTTCTGTCACGCTGTCAAATTCCGCCTTGGAAGTAACATTGTCAAAGTCTGTGTGTTTATTGACTCTGTCAACTATATCGTGTGTTGCAACTACCGCATGCGTAGTAAAGTTTTCATTTGATCCGTACTTAGTTACACCATCTGGCACATTGTCAACTGCCGAGTGTGTAGTCATATATCCACTTGCAGCGAATCTAGTCGCAATATCACCTGTTTCGTCTTGTTTTTCATTGTGAATTTGGTCGTGCGTAGTCTGTATTATGGTCTGGTTATTAGCCTTGTTAAGTTCACCTGATATGTTGAATACATGTGCTGTTGCATCATCCATTGTTTCTTGCATATCCACATCGTGTATTACAACATCCCAATGAAGAGTTACATCTTTACTGGCCGTGTGTGAAGTATCGTTTTCAATTGACATATTTGGTCCTCTATGTGTCTGATATACATTAGTATTGTCATTTGCTCCATTTTTCTTATGACGGACTGCGTTTGTTACATATTCTTTTGACAAACCCTTGGCCTTTACAGTAGTAGTAGTATGTATGGTTATTCTTCTTGTATTTGTTTTCAACCGCGTCGTTATGTTGTTTGGGTAAGTATCCATGGCAGTGAGCTCATGTATAGTATTGTTTTCTGTCGCAGTCAGATGTGCACCGTTTGTAGAGTTTGGTTCACTGCTAGCATCTGTTCCCATGGATGCTTTACTTCCATGTGCATCTTTTTCATGGAATTCTGCCTTATGTACCTGTATATCGGATATGTTTAGGTGCCAAGTAGCGTTACTTTGACTATGACCTGTACGTTTGTGTAAACCGGAGCGAAGCTTGCTTTCTATGACAATTGTAAGTGAATTATTCACTTTTTTATTTATCTGTGTTTTATCATCGTGCAGAAAAGGTACTCTAATATTTCCAGTAGCCAGTTGGAAGTCTGATTGACTATTACCAAGTGTATTATCATATGTTTTAAATGCATAATAGTGTGTTCCATCAGTATTCGCATTAAATTGCTCCGCCACATCAGATATCGTGTTTGATTTAGTCTTATTGTGGTGCTTGGCAGTACTTTCGTTATGATTTATTACCATTCCTTTTAGTTTTGGATGGTGAGTCATAAAATAATGTAAGCGTGAGTGCAGCAAAGCCCCACCGGTTGCCCTTTGTATTATATCTGTATTTTCCACGGGCCTTAACATATAATGGCTTGATGGATGTCTCGTTGTGTCGTTAAGCCTGAAAATCGATGGTGTTGATACGTGTGGATTTGCATAGTTCCTTGTATAAGACGCGTTATCCATAATCTCATTCTGTTGTCTTTGCTCAGCGTTAACGTTCTGAATATCGTTCCGATGCAATGTATGTGAACGACTGGCATCACGGTCAGTAGATATCAACCGATTTCCTTTCAATGCATTATATAATCGTAGTGACGTAGTGTATCGTTCTGTTGTTGTTGGATACAACATATTTCCATGTCGAGCGTCTAACACAGCGTTCCGGTGTCGCCACTGGTTAGTCATTAGTCTCACCTGTTCTACATATTGTGACGTTCTTATGAAGTCATTCAACTGGAGAATATTTCTGTCTCGCAGGGATCGTAGGAATGCACGTCGCCTACCGTAGCGTGGCATAAATGGATATCGGTACCACCGCTGGTCATCCATCCCAGAATACGGTCGGTCACCGCGGCTTTTAACCATTACTGGTAACGCACTTGGAATATTGTATAACACGCTTGCCAGTAGGCATATACGAATGACACCCATACTCCGTTTCACATGTTATGTCATTAATGACATTATTATCATATTAATCAAACTTCAAATTGCATTTCCTTTGAATAAAGTTGTGCAGATTCCTGAAAAAATCACTGTTGCCTGAGAAAACATCCCAAATGTATTAATTCGAATGTTAGAACAACTCGTTCTCGTTGTCATTAAAAACTTATGACTAAGAACACAAATCAGCGGCGTATAAAGTATGTGACACTTGGATTTAATTTAGTAATAGTTCAAGCTGGAACAATGAATGACTGAATGGACGTGTTAATGTGAACTTTTGGCTATGTCCCAATGATATATTAACTAGTATGTCATTTCTTATGTAACAGGTAATCGCTCAGCATCACAGTTCATGATTCAGGAGACATAGAGGATCTTGATTCAGGAGACATAGAGGATCTTACATGAGTGATGACTTAACGCGATACATAATTATATATTAAACGAGTTTAACGAGTTCATAAAGAGCTAGGCTATGTCGAGTTTCCTAATAACTCAATCAAAGAGTTAGACAAATATTATATGAAATCAAGACATATGTTAGATTAGATGTAATGTGTATGCCCAACAGCCTACATTGAATCTGTACTGATCAGTTAAAATGTGTTCTGCAGCAGTCGGTTACACACCACTTACTATACTTCGCCTAGTGTAGTACTGTCTTTAATACATCATGTTAGTTGTTGCACAGCAAAAAGCCAGTTTTATGCAAAACCATTACTCATGATATATGTATGGACATGTACTACTACTGATTTACCTGAATATCAACTACGTGTATATGTTTTCAGCTGACCAGATAGGCATACATTTGGAAATAACGGGCACTCACAACATGTGTCAAAATGTCAGTAATATGCGGCACTCATGCAAGAAATATAACAGCTGTATTGATTTAATATGGTATTCATTAACCTCTTTGACTGATTTAGCAAGAATCCAGTCAGGATACTTGCTGAATAAATACCATATACTATCGTCGCTAGTGTAAGATCCACTATATACACAGTCAAACGAGACCATGGCAAATAAATGAACGGGAAACATGTCACACTCCATATACATGGCGCGAAGGAATTAAATGTTTAGGTTACCTTGATATTAATTACCATATATCGATATGTAATGTCGATGTTTTCTTTTGCAACAATGTAGTAGTATGTAAAATAAAACAATGGTTAGCATTTAGAACTGTACATAGCAGTTGAATGCAATACTATGTTGTATACATAGTAAGTCGAAATAATACTGTCAAGTATATACAAAGTACTCCCAAAGAAATAAAGCTGAGTAGGAAACTGATATTACAAAGTTTACAACAAGCGTATACCGTGGTGATATTCAAGCCAAACATTACTTGTTTTGTTGACAATAATTTACTACATTTATTGAAATACTGTTTCTACATGCAGACATATGCCTACACACATGTTTTTAAAGTCAATACTTCTATCTACCTCCTCAAAATTGCGGTTGCGCATGCGTTTTCTCTTTTTAAGGTATTAGGTGATAGATAGATACACTTGACTTCAATGGTAATTGCTTCATAAGAGTGATGTGATATATGAATATAACATATGTGAATATTGTCTTGTTACTGGATACTATATGGAGCATTGTGTTACCATCTCCGCCATGTTTGTATGTACAAGCCATCGTACAATTTCACCACTTCGTGCGTTTGACACATACAGCAAATACTATGACAGTAAACCAAATAAGATTTAGTGCAATACATAATAGACAGATATCACAACGGCCAGCTATAAATATTATGCCATCAAATTATACAAAAGACGAGATATCTGAGCATTTCTCCCATCAATCTGAAAATACATTTTGATGTGTAAATTTTTCAATCTGACGCGCATTCTATGTTAGTGTACACGTTGCCCAAAGGTAAAGCCACACTTACTCGCATATTAGTTAAGTAGACACCAGGGCCAATACACTCAGGTAACTACTTACATTTCACTGGATGCATAGCTAATAACAGAGTACAGTAGTGGGTATATATGGTCCAGAAAACTGACATATTTTACAGTTTGGTGTAATATAATTGATAGGAGTCCGTTCTCCTGGCTTTTCTACATGTGATTAGCTACATTATATTATATGTTCTACTTCACATTTTAGTTCTTTGTCAAATGGCAGAACAGGTGAAACTGGCTGATGGCTGGAACACACAAAGATGGCCGACTTGGCCACACTATGTGCCGTATAGGATACAGTAATGAGGCAGTATTCACATATATGTTATACATATATTCCATCACGTTTACGAAGCAATTATCTTTGAATTAAACGATGCTCAGGTATAGAACGGGTCCTTAAATTGACCGGTGGCCATCTAACTCATGAAACACAGGCATTGCGTGTCATCACTTCTGCCAAGTTAAATATTGCATGTATAACGTGAATATACGGTTACCGGTGCAAGTCAGCATAGCTCACAGTACCACCCAAGCGTACATGTATTATCAGTATATTCGGTACGTGCATGCATTTGTTTTCACCACTTTATTTGTAATGTACATGCTCTGTGAAGAATTGGATGCGTTTGTTGATATTCTCGTTTTCATGTGGGTTTATTTTCACGATGGACCGCACATTGCGAGTTGTGGAGGCACTATTTGGCTTTGTTGAATAATCGTCGTACCGATGTACACCTGCGGCGATATGTATAGTTTGGCCCTGGGCTGGGAAAAGGTACCCTACGAGATGTGCAACAACTGTAGATTCTGATAATGTTTGCAAAGTCATAGTTTGCTTTATGGTGGTCAGAACTTCTGATTCAGTGACTGGGGAACAGGTGCGCGTTTTGTGCATGTGGGCAGCAACATCGTGTGTTTGGCCTCGACTCGGGTTTTATATTCATCATAACATTCTTATTATTTCACCGATGTTGATGAAATAAAGCGCACGGAACGCGCAAAAGTGTGTAGTATCCCCGACTGCTGGCCGTTTCCTGATCTTTGCAGCCGGTTTCCCAAACACTTCGACAAAGTTTGAAAACAACTCAGACATTGGCGGGGTAAAGCGGACAGCATTCATGAGAATTACTATTTCAACTGCGTTTGGCTATTTGGCTTGTTACTTAGTTGTATATGCATATGTTATAACGGAATAGATGTGTATATAATAGAAATGAATAATCACAGTAAAATTTTGCGGAATAATAAAGTATAAAGTCAAAGTATAATAACGAGGGAGATACAATTTCTATATGATAAATGGGCATCAGAGAAACGGTGTGGATAAAGTGGACAGAGAGAGAGAAGACCCCTTTTTTATTGCAATGAACAACGGATTTCTAGAGAATAACGTCATGTAGTTTGTTTGTTACATGCTTCATGATGACTACAACATTTTCATCATCTTATTTTACTGGTGATCGATATGGAGCCTTGTAATAAAAATGGAATTCACACTGTCAATGCATATGTTCATCAGTATGGACGATGCATTGGTACTAATGTATGTAGTGACGATTGTCTAGCTGTTCATGTTCAGTGTATGTGAGCGAGGTGGTTCGCATTATTCGTTTTTGTAAAAATGACAATGAAGCGATCCATGACGATGACCGTACACAACAACCAGAAAGATATACAAATATACGTGGCAAATGAGTGTTGATTGCAGCTGCTGATGTGTGTCTCAGACGTGTTTCACCTTAATCGATACTCGATGTGAAAATGGCACACCTTGTATGCACGTCTTAACAACAAAAAGAAGAGGCTCACACGGGTGGGCAGACTGACCTGGGTCACTGATCTCGACTGTAATATGCCCACTTTCTTCGTTGTAGGTCAACTGTTGAGAGTGTTTTCTTTCTGGTAGGTGGATACTGGTAGATGTATACTGGTAGATGTATACTGCCATATGAATATGCAGTGGTTCAGTCAGGGAGTGAATCTTTTTTCCCCGGGCTATGGTGCTCTGACACTCCCTACCGAACTCGCTCCACAATAATCACTCCGTTAGCATAATTCTTGCTACGCCACTCGAGAGTTCTGAAACAATTGCAATCCAACCGGCGCATATTTCTGAACCCAATTGCACTTATGAGTCGGCTAAAACAAGTTATAGCACTGCACAATAAGTCATGTTGTGTCCAATTGATTGGTACTAACTGTATTTTATTTAAATTAATTCAGCTGGTGCCTAGAACGGAAATTTAGTTGTATAGGCTGTATAGCATCTCTAAACTGTAAACTGCATTTGGTAGACAAATGCTATTTATACTAAATCGACTTTGCATATGCTAATATTTATCGCAAATAGATATCTACATGCTGGTTCATATGCCACTTTTCACCTACACGTATGTGACAAATGTTTTTCGGCCGTGTATGGTGTACCATGAGGACATGGGGGCCGTGATTATTCTACCATTAATTTTATTTAATTGAGCTGATGAACTTTCATGAGGGGGCTTGGACTTTGTTCATTAATTTATAGATTACCTTTTCGTGACCTTAGCTGATCCAGATCTGACTGGCATCTGTGTAGTCCGAACTGTATCACCACTGATCACATGCACGACCTGTGTTTTGGGTCAGCTTATTACTATTATTACTATAGTAATAACCTGTATTCACATATACCAGGTTGAGTACTTTATCATAGTTTGAATATTGCTAATTGATTATCAATTATTAATGTTAATTTATTTTAGTAATATGTGGACCCCGTCTGTGGTTGTTTCTTATTCCACCTGCGTGTGGACTGAAACTCTTTGTACAAATAAACGATTTGTTTTGTTGTTCCTTTCAGTATTGCCATTTCAGAACTAAAAAAGTACAGAAATACCGGAAATTGCCAAATTATCTCCCATGTTTCTCATATGCTATGATTGTATATATCAATATAAACACAAACTCCTTGGCCTTTGATAAGCTAAAGTGGTGCGTTTCCTTTATATCATGTATATAGCTCGTTGCAATTTCTTACGTGAAAAACCACATATTGAATATTTAAGAAATCGTCTGAGACACAGTGCGCGGCACGTCTGAGACACAAATCAACTAGTGCAATAAACCACCACTTACAACGTATATCTGTTCGACATGTAGTCGTGCTCAACGATTAGCATGCATCGCTTGACTGTAATGTATTTTAAAGGCGACACATTCGAGCAGCCTGGAAATTTCATCGATCACCTGACACTGAGTGTTCCATATAACGCCGGTAAATTAAGCTGATGAGGACTTATTACTATGCAACATTGTAGTCATCATTCATCATGAAGCAAGTAATAAACAAATTACATGACTTTATTCTCTGGAAATACATTTTTAACTGTAATAATTATTACACGAGTCTTCTCCCTATCTGTTCACTATATCCACACCGTTTCGCTGATACCCACTTTACCATATGACAGTATCACCTTCCTCGCTATTATGTTTTACATTTTCCGCAATATTTTACTGCGAATAACCATTTCTATTTTACACATCTATTCCGTTATACCATGTGCGCATGCAACTCAGTAACAAGACAACATCAGTTGAAATAGTTAGATTTTCGTGAATGTTGTCCACTGAGCCACTCCAATTTCTGAGTTGTTTCCAAACTTTGTCTAAGTGTTTGGGAAACTGGTGGAAAGATCAGGAAACGGTCATCATTGAAGTATACTACAAACATTTGCGTTCCGTGCGCTTTATTTCATCAAAATTTGTGAAATAATAAGAAAGTTATGATGAATACAATATCCGAGTCGAGGCCAAAACGGACTAGTTTGCTGCCCACATACCCGCACGCGTACCTGCAAACATCTTCATTCCCCTCCATGATACTGCTTTAAACATAAGTGTAATAAACATGCAAATGAGACCTGTATATGCAAATGTGCTTGATGACCAAGGCACCTTCCATTTACGATAGTGTGCTTATGCAATGCATATAATCTAACAGTCGCGTTCATTTAATCAGTGGTCTATGTATTGTATCCCCGGACTCTTGCATTGCTATTTTTTTAGTTATCTCCCTTTGTTGTTTCGCGCACTGATTTCGTGTCCAGAGCATATCTCGAACACCCTTTGAAATATTTTCATGAAACATGCATATACCACGACCCAAAGGTGTGTCGCGCGTAAGAATGATAACTCTTGCCTCACTCATTTTCGAGTTACATGTACCTCCCTTTGAATTGTTGCAACTGATTTCTTGTCTGTAGCATAACTCGAACACCCTTTGGAATATGTTCATAAAATTCACGCATGCATAGACCACGACCGAAAAGTGTGTCACACAAAAGAATGATAACTCTTTCCACATTAATTTTAGAGTTATCTCTCTGTGTTGTCTGCGCATTTATTTCTTGTTCGAAGCAAAACATACCCTTTGGAATATGTTCATGAAACTTCACACATGCATAGACAACTACCCAAATGTGTGTTGTACACGCTAATGATAACTCTTGCCTCACTCATCGTTTAGTTATCTCTTCTTTTTTTTCGCAGTTCATGCAAGAACGACAACTCTCAACTTATTAGCATATTAGTTATCGCCCTTTATGTTTTTAGCGGTTGTCTGTATGCGGGGAGGGGGATACACATGTGCTTGTGGACAAGTGTTAATTTCTAGTTCAACTTGTTTTCTGATTTCATAGAAAACTCACCAAAACCTGGTTTTGTTTGAAATCAGTAAACTCGTTTAACAAATATACTATATCGTCACTCATGAAACTTCATCTATTTAGTATATATTCACCCACACCTGAGTGTAGACTAAGGTACCAGTCCACCAAGATTTGAGACTTGTTTATCAATTCTTGGCCGAGCGAGCAATTCCACAATTTTTGTTCTCATATATCCTCTTCATATATTCACTGAGGCTGTTTGCTGTATACACCTGTTACATTATATGTCAAGAAACTTTAGTAGCTACGGCAAGTCAAATTGGCATACAGCTAAGAGCATTTATAATGTGTAAAAGTTAGCATGTGGTGGTCAATTTCTGCACTTATTCCGTCATGGCCGCTGGACTAAATGCGTCATAAAGCTATGTGACAGGCGGAGTTTGCACTAACAAATAATGTGTGAATCGATTCTACATGTATACCACATTGAGCATAGTCTGTACTGGTACCGAGTGTTTTGTTTTCGAGCTACAAACCTCTGTTTCAGACTGTTAAAATTGCGCCCCAAACAGCAAACACACATTTCGAGCGGAAGATGCGTACAAGTTCAATCTGAATATGCTCACTGAATGGACCAGATCACAGTTTAGCCATAATTTTACAAATACTTCCTTTTGTCAGCTGAAAATAGCATAGGATGCTGAGTATTGAATTGTAAGTCACATTCAATCACCACAGACAGGCAGTTTTGGAATATTCAGTGAAAATCCCATAGGAAAACTACGAAACTAAGCCTTTTTCAAGTGGACTGGTACCTAAGTACAAGATATCTAGTCCAAACTAGTATATCACTGTATAGTACAATCGTCTCGTCGTATAATGTATGCAAAAGTTTGTCTCACCCACAGTCACCAGTAATGTGTGATTAATCGCCGCATGTTCCATCACATACAATGACAGACAATGACATTTACAACCACCAGCTGTTTGTTTACAACAATAATATGAGTGCAAGTCCATTGTAAGCAACCTTTTCTCCATGTAAACAGTATACAAGTTATAATTTAATATTCAGATACACGTTTTGTAGGGTTTGTGTATAAAAAATCAACGTGTTTTCTGTAACGGCTTAGTCTACATCATATTGTTGATATCAATATACGTGTATCGAATTAGTGTAGACGATAGTGCAAGGTGCGTCATTAGAGGCGAATCCTATATATCTCTATGCACGTTTAATCAGCTTTTATACGTCATTTAAAGAAAATATTGTAAATTTTGTAAATATTATTCATCAAAAGTCGCACATTTTCTTATGAACCTGGCTTGTCTCACATGTTCTTGTTTTCTACTTGTCTCAAACAGTATATCTACACCGTCATGTCACCAAGCCGACCGCCTGTGAGTGAATGCGACTGCGCAAAAGGAAAAGGTCCATTTGTATCGGCCGGCGGCGCACGTGTAGTTTGACGAAACTACTCGTACTCGTGTGTACCGAGTTCGCAATAGGTACATGTACATGTATGTCTATTCATCTCATCAGATGCCGCAACGCCCTTATTCATCACACCGACTGACACTCAAACGTGACCTATTTCAAATTTAATTAATCCATTATGTCTACCTGTACTATACCTGTGTATCTCAATTTAAAATACCTTGCACTTTAAGTTCATTCCAATACATCTTTTTCAGTTCTCGGTAAATTCTCGAATGGTATTTTTCACGGATTATATGTAACTAGTGATCGGCACAAACGTCTTGCGCGGGTTACTAGACGACAGTGTCTTCATGCAGTATCTTCTCTTGTAGCTGAATGGGAATTCGTCAGGAATCATATGCCTGATTCGACGTGAAACGTGTTACGCTGGCGCAGAGCACCACTGAGTAACGCGGTGTCGTGTAGCGTGATGTCGTGCTACAAGAAACCATTGTGTTCGTGAGAGTTCGTGCCGGTGTGGTACGTGTTCGTCTGCGTGTCCGCGCGAAGACCGAAACAATCGTTTATATTTTTCCTTTCAAATGGGCATATAAAGATCAATCATTTTTGTTTAATATCCTGTTATTTCGATTTTCACAACGTATGCAGCAAAGTTTCAAATTTAGCACCATAGGGGTGACTCAAGTGCCTTAAATGAGTAAATTGTGAATTTACATGGAACGTGCATACATTACTAATTAATAACTAAAGTGTGTACGAAGCTAAAATAACACACCGTACTTCATGTTAATGTAATACTACATCACACGTATGGTACGTATAGTTGTATATAGTCATGTAGGACCACTGACAAGGAAATATATGAAAGGTCATGCAGAGCATGATGTTATTAACCGATCAAATCAGGGTTCAATATATGTCCACATTTTAATAGTTACGGAATCTCAGGGAAAAGTGAAAGAAGTGTTGATTTCCTCCCCAACCAAATTCTCCCAGTTATATTTAGTAAATTACTATAGATTTACCATTTACTTGGCGGCCATTTTGAGTTTTCTGACAATGGAATATATTAACTGCAATAGTATTCCAGTTGAAATAATTTACCTTTGAATATCGGTGAAGGCGATTAGCATTACACAAATATGTAGCAAGTCAACCGAAATCTCATAAATACCCGATTTTTGGCGGCCATCTTGAAAATATGATAATAATATACTAAATATTAGTGTTGTTTACGTAAATTCTTTAATACATCCATCTGAAATGTGTTTGAACAACTTACACCAATTTCCAAGTTAAGGACCATGACCTACCTATTGGCTCATATATTGGCAATTTTCGACTTCTGTCAAGCATAAAGTTCAATTACCTTGAAATGACCTTGAACTTGGTTTAAAAAAATGGCACCCGGATTTTTTGGAAACCTTATACATTCAAGTTTATAAAAACACCGGGTGCCATAAATTAACACGAGGTGCCGGAATCTTATATATATACCTATTGCCCAGACTGTAGAAAGATGCCAGAATTTAAGAAAAACAAGCGTGTAAAAAGGTGATTAATTGTGGTGTGCAAGTATTGTATGTGAACTTCAATGTATATATTGCTAATGCAGATATACTGTCTGTATAATCGAGACGCACCATGTGATTTTGTACCTACAAACAGGTGCGCAATTACATGAAATATGCTGAAAGTTGACGAAATTCTGCATTTGCTCTGAAAATTTCGACAACCTTCGATGTCATTCCAGGAAAATATCGTAAATTTTGTAATTTTTTTATGAAATTACGCCCATTTTTGTAGGTACAAAATCACATGGCGCATCTTAATTATCATTATTACACTGGTGCTGCACTGCGCGCCGGTGGAAAATGTAAGACAATCCACTTGAAAAATACAATATGCGCCATTATAAAATGTTTCTAGATGAGTGTTATAAAAAATCAATAAAATTACTACTCGTCTTCAAACACTTTTTTACAATTAATGGCGCCTATTGTATCTTTCAAGTGCATTGTCTTGAAATATTTCCATCGGCACGCAGTGCAGCACCAGTGAAGTAAGTGGACTGTTTCTCTAACGGTGCATCACAAATATAGAAAAGTATATGTGACCGTGGCTTGAGAAAAAGGCTATTAATCTGCTAGCACACTCCTGTATGTGAATGTGCAGGCTGATCTGTGTCTACACTGGTCATATTACCATTTGAAAGGAAGTAATATCATGCTTACTATGAGTGTTTATACTTTATTATTACATGCTGTATGTGATAATCATGATAATGGAATAAATTATAAAGTATACATGTTTAGCTTCTATTAAAAATGTTTTTGAATTGGGATATGTATGATTTTAATTTCAAAAGGTGCCAGCAAATCTGATGAAGAAATTCCACACCCCTGGCCCAGGAATACCAATTCAGTGATTTCGGTCGGCTGCCGGCATGGTACAGATAAACAGGTCGGCTGTCGGTCGGTATAATCGACTATACCGACCGACAGACAATCTGTTTACCGGTACCATGCTGGCAGCCGACCGAAATCGCAGAGTCGCTATTTCCTTGCAATCAATAGAAAAGTAAATGTTTGATGGCGAAATAAGTGAATCAGAAAAAGAAGATTTCAGTATTTACAAAAGAACACGAAGAAGTGCAAGGTCCAGTGTAGATCAATTTGGTTCAGTTAAAATCAACAATTGAGTCACACAAATTTACTATTCCACACGAAACGGTAACAATTTTGTCAGTGACCGTCTTACCAAACCTATCCTTGTTCATGAGACAATTAATGGGAAGACAACCGTTCAATATAGTATATTTCTGTCGAACTGAACCAATAACCCGTTCCACATGTATTCTTGAGTCGGCAAGTTTACGCGTTGATTCCACGTCCAGAGGGAATAGCTGATCATGACCATTCGTAAATGCTGGAATCTTCACTTCTGCAGCTACCGAGCCAACACTGTCCTTGACATCAAATCCTCTGTCCGCCATCACTAAATCCCCAGGTAATAACTTGGACAGGAAGTCACTGTTCTCTGTCAAAAACTTGTCACTCAAACGACCACCCCATGCCTTCGATATGAAGGACACACTGCCATGAGGAGTAATTATAATTAGAAATTTCACAGTGTGGTGGTGTTTGTATGAAGACCAGGTTTCTGCTCTGGCTTTCAAACCACTTGTTTTCTCAATAAATACCTCAAAACAATCAATTATCACCGCACATCTGTGGCCGAAGTACTTCCTAAATTCCATTGGCATGGTTTTTCTCAATGTCTCGCGCTCTGGCCGTCTTATGAGTTTCATTAGCCGCTTGTACATAGTGTCAATTGTCCGTGTAAAAAGTATAGATATTGTTGATTGAGTAGTGTCAAATTCATACGCAAGAAAGAGATTTGACAAATTTAGTCGCAATTTCCCTAATGTCAATATCATTATCTTGAACTTGGGAATGACCAGACTGGATGGCAGGTGAGGCTCCAGAAAATTAAACAATATAGATATAACTGTGAATGACGGTAATCCTGTTAAATGTTTCACCTTCTCGTCACTACCCTTAAAATAACTTGCAGTGAATTTGGTTTCCAAATGGCCCACTTTTTCCTTCAGCTCCCCATTCTCTGTATGCAGTTCCTGCAACTCCAGCGACATAGCCTCCATGAGTGGACCATCGACATCAGTCTGTGACTGAACGCCGTCTTCATCAACGCTGTCACCCATATCCATACCCGTCTCAGTGTGATCAGGTCCAACAATAGTTGTGGATTCAGCCGGTTTCCTTCTGTTCTTTTCCTGCTGCCGATCATATCTTGATGTAGATGATGCTCGCTTTTGTCCGCCCAGATTAACTGATGGTGCCCAGTTTGGGTTAAGATGGTCATACAACTCTGCCTTCTTTCCTGAAACATATACATGATATATATTAAAAACAAATAAATAATTGTGTACTTGTCGGATATTGTAACTTTGCACATTGTGTTACAATATAATAACTTATTTTTATTATTTCTTCTCGGAAGTAAATGTTGCATACACCATCTGAACATTCTTGCTGAGACGGTTCAGATGAGTGGTCACAACATTTACGTGCACTATTGAGGAGAAATAAAAAGACAAGTGTACTCTTATGAAATATCACTGAAATATTGACAATTTATGACAAATGTTATACATATGACATGCGCCATGTGATTTTGCATGTACAAACATGTGCGCACTTTGATGAAAAATATTTACAAAATTTATAATATCTTTCATAAATAACATTGAATGGTGACAACATGGTGACATTCTGCATTGGCTCCGAGAATTTCATCAACGTTTGGCATGATTTACAGAAAATATCGCAAAATCTGTAAACATTTTTCATGAAATTCCACACAAACTGCAATTTGTTATTGTCTGAGGTCCATCAAAATACACCATCTCGCACGTCTTAAGGGCTCTGAACGGCTCAGTATTACAATTTTCCGATTTTTTCAAACACAAAAACATGTTTGCCAACTGATTTAGTACACAAAACAAACATATACTGCCTAATAGATACATCTCAAGTATTGAGATTAACATCTTAATCGCAATGTGAACACAACAAAAACTTGTTTTGTGTACCACTCAGTGCAAAATGTCAATATTGACAATTTAATTTCCGTAACCCAACGAGTAGTATATAAGAGTCACAATGATACCATCACCTCTGGAAGGCACCGGCTACGCGCGGCACCTTCCTCAGCATGATGGCATCATTTGTGACTCTTATATACTACTACCGCGAGACCATATATTTATGACATGAGAAGATACACCCTATTAGAGATAAAAATCCCTATGTTATACTCAGTATATATATACAACATAATGGTTATAGTTAAGTGTGCATGGTTGAAGACAGGTAGTCATGAGAGATGTTTTCGCACCGGTATTTACGAATATTGCAAACATCACCGTGCATGGATGCGAAGAGGTTCAGTTTCGCCTCGCCCATGTCGACATTGTGGGGTAGGGACCAAAGCCGAGTCACTGCTATGTCCACCATGTGGTGGCACTCAGGCTACTCATCGAATGGTTATCAAGGGATTACGTGCTCGCAAGTATTATCGTTTAGTAATAATTCAAATCGGAAAGTCAGTTAGAAAGATAGAATCGATCTAATAAGTCACGGTGTTTCTACAGCATTAAAACACTGTAAAAAACATTATCAAACTAATTTTATAAAATTGAACAGAAAAAACAAGTACCAATATAAAAGAGAAAATGGATAATACAATACAATTGGAATTGAAAATTTTTAATGGCTGTGTTGAAGAAGTTTACGAAGAATACGGGGGTTATAATCCTGTATATAAATTCTATAAAATGAGAACACTAGGCGATATCGAATATATGAAATACCAGCGTAATTTATTACGCTCCGACAAAAACGTTGAATTTACAATATTATACCGGCAATTATGTCAACTATACAAGAGGCAAATACGAACATTAAGACAGATAATGCGTATCGGATATGAAACTAAGGCGTATTATATAAAACTATTAAAACCCAACGATTCGTTTACGAACGTACATTTCTACGATATCACTTATAAATTTATGTTGTAATCACAACACCAAGCAGACGACAATGTTTCACTTACACGTGTTATGAAAATGTAAATTATATGTCATACCTTACACGTATATTAAGTGTCCATTTTATAGAGAGATTACACGATTACGTCTTCCGGGATGGAAAATAAACACACTATAATATATTACACACACGGCTATTTATAGCCTTATCGATGGTATGTAAACGGGCTATCGATTTACACAGGTGGTGTACACAGTTTATAAACACTTAGTGAGGGTTATATAATTCACGAATTTCCGGGATGGTTCGTTATTTAATTAATTTTAATAAAATTATTTATAATTTAAAGCTGAACACCCCCTATTATATAGAAAACATATTAATTAATATAATAATTAATTAATTAATTAATAATAAATAACAATTTTTTTTTAGTTCACCAGCAAAGTTAAGTTTATATACGAGAAATAAACACAGATCAGTGTCGGTACGCCGGCATTAATATCTCAACAGTGAGATAAGTTTCGCCACATGTAATTCACTCTGGCCGCTCTGCACATTATAGCGGATGGAGGTAACGATGAGGTGGGGTCCGCGGCATCGGTCCAATGATGGAGTGTAGGAGATGTGAGTGTAACACACCTCGCTAAGCCGAAAAAATAAAAAAAATAGAAGAAATTAAGCGAAGGCTTAGCGGGGTGGACCCAGAAGGGTTTTGCTGGCGCGGGTTCGAGCCTCGGTGGAACCTAAAACTTTTTTTCTTTTTTTTCTTTTTAAATTGTTAATAATTTTCCTAAAATTAATTAATAAATTGTTTACTGCACCAAATTAAATAATTTTATAATTAATTTTATAATTTTCTTTAAATTAATTATAAAATTAATTATTTTATAAAATATCACAATGGTGCTGTAACATTTCTTCCGACTTTATCTCCAAGTTTTTCCCTAAATTTATCCCAATCAGTACACTCAATTTTGGGCATGGTGGCGCGCGCCTTGATTCTTATATCATTTTTTAATTGTTCATATCTCCCCATTTCTTCCACCACTGATTCAAACTCTAAATTTGATATTTTCTTATCGGCCAACGCTTTGGACACCATAACGTCGATGGTATTTTTCTTCGACCTGGCGAGAACAGATATTCTATCATGTTTTCTACATTTTTTCTCGAGTTTTCCACCCGACGCCCTAATTACCATACACAACAACCCAGAAACGGCCGACACCGCACATAAAATCCCCGCTACAGGAACCGTTATAATGGTGGATATAGTTGCAGCTGTCCCCGCCCCACACAACACAGAAACACTCGCCAGAGCCGTGCTAGATGCTTCAGCCATGTTTACCGCGCGTCTATATTTGTTAGCGTTTCTTTTTCTATTTGTATATTCTCTAACTAAAATATCCTGCATAGCGACGATATTATTCAACCTAAAATCTGAACTTCTTTCGTTAATTGTACACAGTGTTGATGGAGTGGTATTGACAATTGGAAGCGTTGATTCGTTCATGATTTTCAATATATTAGTATTTACAAAATAAGTTCAATTAACAATGAGACAATAGTGGAAGAACTCTTTGGGTCACCGATTTTCGTAACAAAGTTAATAACACTACCTTCGGAAAGTCTAATTCAATCATAACCGGAGAACGAAACCACCGTCGAACTATCTCCAGAGATTTTAGTGACTCCAATCACCCGTTCTTCCCCATCTACTACAATATTTATCGCGACCGCGCCCACAGGTTTACCACTACCATTAACCGAGCAGACCGCCATTTGGATAACTTCACCTGCGGCTGTCATAGTGTATCCCCCACATTTATTACTCGCTTTGGCACCGAACGAATATTCATAGTGCCCTTCAACCAATGGGCCCCGCTTCTCAGCCCAAACTGTTATGGCACGTTTTAGCGTTAGCGGACTGTTTGCGGACTGTTTGCGGCCGTCTTTGCCAGCGTTTCGTCGGTAGACTGTAGGGTTTTTACCATTTGTTGAGGCAGCTGCGACCGATCATCGATCACTCCGAGAGCTCGAGCGAGGGATACTCCATATCGGTTCACGGAAGAGGGGCTGAGGAACCGGGTCGGGTCGTTCTTGTACGTCAGCAACTTCCAGCTATTACCCATTTAACCCACAAGTCTCCTCTTTTAGTGCTGCGGAACTCCAACGTGGCCTTGATGCCGTTTTTAGACACCTCACTCTCCCACCGTTTCACCCGAGAGTCCGTTTCCTTGAGAGGCGCCAGCTCATTCTTGGAGATCCCCGCAGGAATCTCGGCACCGCCCACCCATGCCGGAGTTGCGGATGGAGCCTCCCAGGGGAACGTACTCTCGGGTGAAGTTCCCATTGGTATGGCTGTTAAGGGCGTAATTCGGGGGTCGACATACCCAGGATCTTTATGTGTCTCTATGAAGGTCGTATCGTCATAGTCATCGATGTCATCATCGATGTCAGCATCATCGCGGAAATCGTCTGGGCCGATTTCATCCATGTCAATATCGTAATCAGCCATATTTATAATTTCTTAAAATTAATTATGTATTAAAGACAAAACCATACGAGTTTAATATAGTTTCACTAAATTATGTCTTCGAGTCAATACGGTCGCAAACTCAATCCATACCGCAGACTGCGTGAGCCCCTCGGGGCAAAAGGCGTGAGACAGAGTGTCGTTATTACGAACAACCCATCGACGATCGACCAGAACCAGCAGCTCTTGGTCCGCTTCCCCAACCTCGGAGCTAACGACGTCATTGTGCCGGGTAATGTTCGCCTCGCTTTCACTATTTCGCTGACGTCGACGGACGAGGACCGAACAGTCGTTCAGAACCTTGGTCGCGCCATCGTCAAGAAGACCATGATAAAGATTTCTGGTAATGAGGTGATGTCGATCGATGACAGCGACGTCTACCATTGTTATCAGGACCTATGGATGACGGCGCAACAGCGCGAAAACGCTGTCTATCAGGGTATTGACACCAACAAAAATAAGAACGTAACCAAACTTAGAATCGGGTCTGCTAACAAGACAGATAACAACGCGAGTGACAATGCGGTCGCGGGTGCTTACGGCAACCGCTTCTACATCCCGCTCGACTTTGAGTTGCTGGAGAGTCACATGCCCTACTATCAGAGCGCTTTGGCTGACCGCCTCGAATACGAACTAACGTTCAACGACTACGGCCGAGTTATCATAGCCAGCGACATGTTATCGACGTATACGATCGATAATGTTTCGCTGGAGTACGACATGGTCACGATGCCCGAACTAGCGCGATTGATCAGAACCCAATACGCCGGGCGCGTTGCCATACTTTACGACCGAGTTCTTCGCCATCGCAAGATGATGAAAGACAAAGGCGACACATTGTGGAATATTAACGTCAACGTACCCGCCCGCTCGATGAAAGGTATACTGATGCTGTTCGAGGAGGCTCGGGTAGCGCTCGGTGTTAGAAACACCGACAGATTCTATAACCCCAAAATCACGAAGGTAGAGGTAACGATCGAGGGAGTCCCCAATCAACTCTACAGCGCGGGTCTTCGCGCGCACCAGCAGTGGGACGAAGTAAGAAAGCAGTTTGCTGCCGGCTCTAGGCGCTCTCCGGAGGTTGCGGCAGTTGCCAAAGACCTGCATCTCTCGGCCGTCTCCCTCGCGGATTTCCTGAATACCAAATACGCGTTATGGCTAGACATGCGAGCCAGCGACGACGACCAAATACACGGCAACGGACGCCAAGTTGAGAACGCTAGCGAGGGTGTGACGATCCAGATAACCAAAGAGGCGGACGGAGCCGGGCCATTGAACGTGTACTTATATATAATTACAGACGCACAACTCAACATCGAAGATGGCCGATACGTCTCAGCACTCTACTGATTTAATAAAAAAATCATCTAACGATTTATTAATTGATTTTAAGAAAATTAGCAATCAATACCAATTCACGATTGGAGATGCCCACTCTGCCATAATATGTGGGCAGACAGGATGTGGAAAAACGGTTTTCATCCTCAACTTGCTCGAGGGCTCCTACCGCGATGCCTTTCGTCACATTGTGATCCTGTGTCCCACTGTGCGGCACAACGATACTTATCAGCGGCGCCCGTGGATATGGACCGACCCTGAGGTATACGTTATTGACCCCGGTGATAGACTTCACGATTGGTTGCGTGGTTTATACCAAAAATTCCAGGGTGAGCCCACCCTATACGTGATTGACGATTGCTCGGCCAAGGCGGCGATGACCAAAAAGAAGGACATGCTCTCCGAGCTCGCATTTTCTGGCCGCCATGCTAGGCAAAGCGTATGGATATCCACTCAAAAGTACAACGCCGTCCTCAAGGATCTGCGCGAGCAAACGAAATGGGTCGCCCTCTTTCACTGCAAGGACCGAGACTCATTCGATGACTGTCTTCGAGAGAATGACGTTATCCCAACGCGCGAGGAGCGCCTGGAGGTTCGACAGATGCTTTCGGAAACCAAGCACGCCAAGCTTTTGCTACAGACTGATCAACCAACTGCTTACGAAATTATCAATTAATTTTATAATTAATTAGCAATTACTTAACGCTCGTTAGTAATTACCGAGTAAATGCTCAACAATACTTAGCAATTACTGAACAATGCTGAACAATGCTGAACAAATGCTTAACAAATGTTGAACAAATGCTGAACAATGGTTAACAATGTTAACAATTTGGTGCTCCGCTGCGAGCTTTGTTGCGAGCATAATGGTGATCATAAGTATCGGGTGGTGCGCTTGGCAATATGTTAAAGTGATGAGACTTGTTAGAATAGTTAAATTAATTTTAAGAAAAATGAACTGCGACGAACTTCTCGATCAGCTAATAGAAGAAACCTCAACTCCGACTGCCAACACAGATAATGATCCGACAGAGCAATCGGAATCAACTCCAACGGCGGTTGGTATTGGGTTGAGTGCAACGACTTCGAATGAAAATGAAAATGCGGCGCGACGAGAGCGGCTAGCTGCGCTGGTTGCTGGGGGACAATCGGAGCATTATCTCGGTAGGCGTCTCTCAGTTTTTCAGGTGAATAAGATGTCAGATGCGGAGATCGATAAAATGTATGCGCGATACGAATCTAGGTTAGGTGCGGAGATGACAAAAACTCTCGGATCGGCGGCTATTCATTTGTACGCAACCGCCGTTAGTATACTTCTCCCTATACCAAACACCGCGGGATTGATTGACGATCTAGAGACTGACCCTTTTATAGGTCACACTCTTAGAACAGCCTGCTGCTCAATTTATCACAAGTTTGGAATGTACTTAGCTCCGCTGACAACCGCGTTGACCACGGGTAAACACTGTCAATTTGGACATATATGCCCACGAACTATAAGCCCTAATATTAATACAAAATATAATTTTGAAAATGATGACACAAGACACACCCGCGAGAGTGACGGAGTTGAACCCGATTGAACCCGAGTGTTACTCCGCCACTGGATGACATACCACATATAAAAAATCCCAAAAGACAGGCAGCTGGGCGGGCGGCGGCTGCCACCCGAAAAGTTAAACAAGATAAAATACTCGCCGAGCTTCGAGAGGCTAAACAGTCGTTGCAATCGGGGACGGAGACAGCAAAACATCTGAAGACAGAGTTGAGTACAACAACACCCCCAATTCACGAATTGGAAGCACACTCAACACCCAATCGAGGTTGGGCGAATCCTATTGAACCCAAATTCGTGAATTGGAGTTGGGTTGTTGGTGGTGGTCTGGCAGTTGTTGGTGCCCTGTGCGTGTGGAAATACCCCATATTATCGAAAAAACAACCAGCCAGTGTTCAAAAGAAGGTTACGAAACACCAATCGCGATTGGATGCGCCCCATTTAAACATTGATCGCGACCCTTTTTATATGCAATAATTATAATGGCTGAACAAGATGGTAAAATGTATGTTAGTGAATGCGCTTTATCACGCCGTGGTGATATCGGGTTTCAGTATCGGGTATGCTCGACTATCAAAGATGGCCCTAGGAGGATCCGCTCCCAAATTGGACTTTACTGCGAGAGACGTAGGGCTCGCGACCTTAGATGTAGCGTCCGCAGTTTGGACCCGAGATTATCTAGTTAAAGCTGGAATTCTACCAGTTAATATATGGAAATAAATGGCTTCATCGCAGTAATAGTAGGTGGTGCGCTTGTAAACGCATTGGCGTTCAGCGGTAGCAACTTTATATTCTCTAAAATGAGAAGCTCGAACGTGGATGAGGAGCGTAAGCGTCACGATTTAGCTGTAGAACAACTCAATAGCGCAAAGGAAGCGTGGTCGAAAAAACGAACCGCCCATCTTGACTGGGTCAATGAAGAGCTTCGCCGCGAAAATCACGCCGCACAAACTTTTCAGAACGTTGAAGAAGCCAACCGCGAGTACGCGCTGGCATATCCGCAGAAAAGTCTCGCGCCGCTGGATCGCGAGCCCCAACTTTCAGATTTCTATGTACCGTCAGAGCCCCAAAAAGACCGCGAGATGGCGTTCATCGTCGTGGGAATGGGTGTGGTGGGTCTCGTCGGCTACTATATTCAATCGAGATTTTAAATTAATTATTTTAAATAACTTTTTTATAAATATATATATATAGAACGATGTCAGTTGACGAACTTTATTTTGCTCTGATTGATGTAGGCTACTCTGCCCTTAAACACCGCATAGCTGGTGCAAAGGGTATGATTCTTCTGATTTTCCCAAGTTCCTTCAGAAATTAACCCCCAATCGCGATTGTACTTCCAACAAAGGTTTATTATTATCGACGCAGTTACCGGACGATCTGGCGAGGGCATGTTGGAGATTGTCCGATATATTAGAATACATCGCATACTATGAACACGCGCAAACTTAATACCAAACTATCGGTTCGCCTAACGCGCAAGCTAGCGAACATGTACTATAGCCCCCGCGGCTACTGGAAGGGACTCGCTGCCATCAAGAACCTCGCGGCGGCGACCAAGGTTTCAGAAAACGCTGTCAAGGAATGGCTCAAGAAGCAGGCCATCTGGCAGATCTATTTACCCGCGCCTCACAATATTCCGCGCCCGAAATTCGACGTGCCGATACCGAACCAAGTTCACCAAGCGGATCTCCTGTTTCTCCCTCACGATCGCGTCTGGTCGTAAGACGTACAAGTACGCGCTGACAATCGTTGACGTAGCGAGTCGTCATAAGGGGGCTGAGCCGTTGGCCACTAAAGAGTCTAAGGAGGTGGCCGAGGCTCTCTCCCGAATATATAAGAGGAGTCCTCTCAAATGGCCGAATCTTCTCCAGGTCGATCCCGGCCGCGAGTTCATGGGCGCGGTCTCTCATCTATTGTCTAAGCACAAAGTTTCTATCAGACGCGGCCGCGTCAACATCCACCGGGACCAGGGGATCGTGGAACGCTTCAATCGAACCCTGGCTGAGAGACTGTTCGGACACCAATACGCTAAAGAACTTGTAGACCCTCATTCGCGACCGACCGAGTGGGTGGCCAGACTGCCCGCCGTGGTCTCCGCACTGAACGGAGAGGTGACCAGATTGATAGGTAAGAAGCCCGTAGATGCTATCAAGTTTAAAAGGGTGACGAGCGAGCCCTCTGCCGTCTCGCGCGGGCGACCCGTTGGTTTAGAGGAGCAACGGCTTCCATCAGATATTGATGTCCGGTACCTCTATCAACCGGGAGAGCTCGAAGGTGGCAGCCGCCGCGCGACTGATCCCGTGTGGTCTCTCAATGTATATCATCTAGATCGATCTATTACCAAGCCCGATGAGCCCGTGCTCTACTATTTGGATGATGGGCCATCTCGAGGGATTGTTCGCGAAGAACTTCTTGCGGTGCCTTCTGACACCAAGCTACCCCCGGATCGTCAGAGTCTTTAGTATTCTCTCAGAGTTCTTCTCTCTTTTTTTTACCTATCCTATAGGCTCGGTGTGTAACCCGTCTTCCATCACTCTCCTCTTGTCGTAGTACGCCGAGAGTCCTAATTTTTGTTGACAGTACGTCTTCATCACCCCGTTAATCATTCGGAATTCCCTGTTCTCCGCCATATCCCTACCCCCTTCGAGAGCACTCTTATACCTCCCCCAAATCAGATCGTTAGATCTCTTCGACATCCCCTTGGCCGAGTGCTTAGATTTTCCATCACCGCTCACGTAGTAACACTTGCTACACAGAGCGATGGCTCTATCCCCTTCGAATTCCAGCTTGAACAGTCCCGGAGTTCTGTTGCTCCACACGTCCCACGCCAACCACTCGGTCTTCTCCTTATTAAACTTTCTCTTCATATTCTTTCTCACCACCGCCGCCAGCGTCTTCTCCGACAGCGCGAAGTACATGCTGTCAGTGTCCATCTGTATCAGTTCGAAATCTCCGCGATCCACGTACTTGTCCAAGAAATCGTAGTAGAACTCCAGCATCCGGAGCTTGGCCAACTGGTAGACCGCTATCCACACTGAAACGGTCTGTTGATCACCACTCGAGTCTTCCTGCTCGATATCTCGTAAGCCTCCCCAATCTCCTCCAGGTCTTCGAACCACGCCGACCTCAGTGCCCGATCGACAGTCTTCTCATCCTTCGTATATGTGGTGTTCAGGTGTCTCTATCAGTTTGCCACAACACGCGTTGCCAACCAGTTTGAATATCCCCGCCAACACCGCCTTGCTCTTGTCGACGTCCCCCGTCCGTCTAGCAGCGGTGACCTCTTTAACGAACCATTGAAACGGTTTGCCGGGCGTGTAGTCTATCACCCTATGCACCGCATTGACGATCATACCGTGCTCCAGATACCACTTTAGCAGCGGGGAGTATATGATCATCTTCTTGGCTTTCTCTGTCCTTCGACTCTTTTCCTCCCGGTCCCGGCCAGGTAGTCCTTCATGTGCTGTGGAACCTCGTTCTCATCGACTTCTCGATTAACGAACAGCGGTGACATTTCCGAGAACTTGTCTCTCAACGTTTCCGGGACCTCTATATCCAACTCCGCAAATCCGAACCACTTTTCACTCCTGACCTTCCTCACGAAACGGTCTATATACGACTGTCTTTCCGGGTCGTCACACGTCCATATCTGCTCCTCACCACACGGCATGTCCTTCGACAGAGTAGATAGGTACAGAGCATTGGCATCGTACCCCAGCACCGCCTTGCACATCTTCTCCTCCCGACTCCCCACCTGACCCCTGATCGTCGACCTTCCAGCCTCGGCGTATCTGGAGAATACTATGGACGGAACACCGACCAATCCCTGCTTCATCATCTCGTAAGTTTCAGACTTCGGTGACCACAGCTCGGGCGTGTCCGCCTTCCCATCGATCGACCCGCGGAGTAGGTACTAAAGGGAAACAACGGGCAGAGACACAGCATCCTTGAGTATGTCCACGCCTCTTCCCCTGTAGAACTCCGTCATTTTAGTCAGAGCCTCCAGGAACGGTCCTACATCCAAGTCGTTGTAGTGTTGCAACCATTCCTTGAACGTCTTCATCCCCTTTTCTCGGAATACCTTCTTACACTCTTTCCACTCGGACAACGACAGTAGGAACTCACCCTTCAACTTCGAGTACCACTCGGGATAGTCTGGCAGCCCCAGATGGTCGAGCTTGTCCGCGCTATCGAACCACTCGTACGGAAAGTGAGACTTTACCGTTTTACAGTCGTACGCCTTAACCCACCGGTCGTACGTGGTACCGGGTCCCAGATACTGGATGATGTCGAGAAATCTAAACTCCGGGGTAAACAGAAACATCGTCGTGCTGGCTCTCTTTCCGACCATCACCTTATTCACGGTGGCCGCCAACTTCTCTACAAAGTACTGCTTGATGAGGTCCAGGTCGTACCTGCTACAGTTGAACCCCACCACCGGGACTTGGTCAATCCAAGAGATAATCTTTGCTTGCTGAGACTTCGATAACATATCTATGTCGGCCGGCAGATACTTCTTCCTAACCCCCTCCCTGATTGCCTTGCCTCTCATCTGCAGCTCGGTAACGAACTTCTTGACTAGCGTGTCAGGATCTCGTTCGCATAGGTGTGTGATCCCTTCATGCATCGTATCCCCCAACGACACCGATATAGGAACGTGCTCGACCTCGAAGGTCAGGTCTTTGGTGGGTCGCGTGCTTTTTGACTTGTCGAGATACGCCTCGAAGTCGTAGACTATCTGGTGAGGGTACAGAGTCGTCTCCTCCTCGCGCGGCGATTGTGGATAGTAGGTATTCACCTCATTCAACCACTCGCACTCCCACATCACCACCAGCTCGTAACCCGCCTTCCTTATCTTGGCGTCTTGAATTTTCGTCCTCTTGTACAGCGATCTCGCGTTACCTCTCATGCAATGCCTCGGACACCCGTGCCAGTAGCATCCGTGAAACTGAAACACGGTCTCGGTCTCGTGACAGTAACCGTCGACCGGATCACCTGCCACCCACCTCTCACCACCGTGACCGCAGTTGGCGTGATGTATGTGCTTTCCCACCCTCTCCTCTTCTCTGCTCAACCATTGAATCGACCTCACACTCGCTGACCCCTTAGGATAGAACGCCTTCTCGTAGGCCGACTGTGGTCTCTCTACCCTCTTACCTGGACATGTCACCACGGTCTTCCCACCCATGCAGGTGGTCGCGTGCCTGTGCATGTTACACGACTTTGTGAACCGTTGTTGACATCCGGTGCACCCGTACTCGTTCGTCATCTTGCGGAGATTCGTTATGAGGAACGAGTGACCTCCAAACATTTCTATCGTCATTGTCTTCCCCCCAACCACGTCGTAATTGCCGGAACCTTCATGAGGTACCACACTCCATCGGCGGTGGGCTCGTAAACGCGAATACCCAGTTTGTTTGAAATGCTCTTCGACCTTCTTAATATCGTCCAGGGGAATTCCCTGGCTACCCGGTCCGTTATCATGCCCGAGATATTCGCGAGCCAGAGCTCGTGCCTTCTCACAACAGCGGTCTGGTCTCCCTCCACGTTGGATGGCTATGCACCTAAACAGACACAAGTAGTCGTCGTACGTGTCAACAGAATACATTCCCTTTTTCTGTCTTAACCAGTCTGGGAATTTTCCCGCTCCCATGAGAAGTTGTTGTGCGTCGATGATCATCTTCACCTCGACCGATATCCAACGAACGAAGGTCCATTTTGTGTTTGGTCTATCGACTTTGTCGATGTCCATTCGACCTTTCTCTCTATCTGATATCCAACTCTCGGCTTTGGCGATCTCGTTTATCCACGGACTGCCCTTTGATTGTTTGTGATAGATCATAGTAGCGTCGGTCTCTATGTTCCTAATACGATACGAGCACGAATACCTCAGGTAACATGCCGTGGTCATCTCTGGGCGAATTTTATTCATTATGCGATTAGCGATCTCCCCGTCTACCCCCCTCTCGAAAGTCCATACTATCTTCCTCCTACCCCTATCAACAGTTTCCCTAACTTCGACTTCTTCGGCGAGAATCCTGGGACCCTCCTCCACCAAAGCTCTGGCGATATCTCTCCTCTTCTTGGGAGGTCCCCCCACCAACCCTTGATAAATCTTATTGTAGTACGCCTTGTATAGGGGTTTTCTACGTGCGCTGGGATCTTCTTTTACACGCTGCGCGTAAGCGGTGGCGCGCAGACTGGTTGTCGTCTCGTTCTCCAATTTCTCGGAGCGTTTTTCGGGGTCGGCGGGCAGTCGTCCGGTCGAAACCGCACGCCGCAGCCTCTCCTCGTAGACGACGGCTCGCGCGTCACTTATCCTATCTGCTATATCTTTCTTGAGTCTCAAACCTCTTAGGGAAATTCCCCAACTCTTAGCTTGCTCTCTCATTTGCTTTATGGTAGGCATTATACTGAGTATAACCAATATATTTTTTATCTTCAATAGGGTGTAAGTTTATATTTATTCGTAATAAATATATGACAGATTGTTGTAATATACTTAGTATAACTTATGGATAACTTGTCTTTAATAGGGTGTCAGTTTATATTTGTGACAGATTGGTGTAAAATACTGAGTATAACTTATAGATTTCTTATCTTTAATAGGGTGTCAGTTGTTATTTTATTCGTAATAAAAGTATGACAGATTGTTGTATATATATACTGAGTATAACTTGTCTTTAATAGGGTGTCAGTATATATTTGTGACAGATTGCTGTAAAATACTGAGTATAACTTATGGATTTCTTATCTTCAATAGGGTGTCAGTTGTTATTTTATTCGTAATAAAAGTATGACAGATTGTTGTATATATATACTGAGCATAACATAGGGATTTTTATCTCTAATAGGGTGTATCTTCTCATGTCATAAATATATGGTCTCGCGGTAGTAGTATATAAGAGTCACAAATGATACCATCATGCTGTGGAAGGTGCCGCGCGTAGCCGGTGCCTTCCAGAGGTGATGGTATCATTGTGACTCTTATATACTACTCAACGGCTTCGGCTCGGAAGCGAGTCGATAAACTCCGGCTATCGGAATTCATCGGCCGCGAATCGGGGAGTTGAGGAGTTGACCCGAGCGTCTATCGGAAAATCGATCGGGCTTTGAAACACGCACCTGCTGTTTGTTTATCAACAAATATTGATATTTTCATCGACTACAAACTCATTTTTGTACCAAAATGAATGCAAACAGTTTCAAAGTGTGTGTAAATAGAAACCTGTTGGATTTATGTGTGGGAAAACCCAATAGGAGGCCAAATTCGGCAACTTGAGCCGTATAGGGGCTTTAAGCATGTTAAGTACAGTGACAGCACAGGTGTCAAACATTATAATTCAGTGGGTGGCCGCATGGCTCCAGATAAGGAATTAGTAATTGAGTATTGTTACTCCATCAGTTCTGAAGCAATTGGGTATTTCGAAATTTTAATTGGGTAAAATTAAATCACACTACTGTTTACACATCAACAGACAGCAATTATTGAATAGTTTGTTTCGAAATGAAAACATATCTTGGCATTTCAATAGAATTGTCTCCTTGAATGTGTTTTCATGGAAACATAAGAAAAATATGCTGTATTGTGGTCTGTTTATTGTTTTCTGCAGCATGATAAAGGTACCACAAATGTTCTCATTGCTTTTTGATACTCAATACTTCCGATTTCAATTGGGTTTATGGCAATTTTAATTGGGTATTTACGCAAATACGCAGCTTATCTGGAGCTCTGGGTGGGATTCACACACAATATAATGATTACACCAGCTTACATTGTCTCACCAGCTGACAAGTAGAACTATCGTATTATTTATAATATCAAGGACTTACCATGGACAAAATGCGCCGAATACACCCGAACATTTTGGATATTCTTGTGCCCAAATTCTTGTCCAATTCTAGCCAGCCATTCACGTGTCCGATCCGAACTCAGTTTCTCGCATTCCACACCTTGATTTGTGATTACTGCAGGCAATCTATACTATTCCAGTGTCCTTTCACGATATTTACGATGACTACATCCGTATATAGAACACTTCACAACCATTATGTGTTTTGTTTTGTGTATCGAGATATTGGAACTATTGTGCAATAGCACGCGGCCTCCAAATTGGCGGAGCTTCCGGTTTGTGACGTCAAAACGTTTATTTATAGACAAATTGCAAACCGCCGAACTATTGTAGTTAAAATGTTTATTTATAGCCAAATTGTGTTATTTCGTTTCGCTATATTTAAAGTTTTAAACAGAGATAATGGCCAAAAATGAAAAACATTCCGGTTGATGTAATTTGGAAGTGATACAACAAATTTCGCGTTTGTAGATTACCGAATATATAGGAGAAGAGGGTGATTACAAACTGTCCAGGGAACGTATTTATAACAGATCTGATAAACTTTCAACAATTTATTTAGCTTTTAAATGCTAAAACAACAAATGTCCACGAGACGGTTCAAATGAGTGGCACAAGTAATGTACTTTTTGAAATACATTGTAGATTAACTATAGTGTCCGTGTGGATAGATTACGCAGTTGTGGGGGCAGTGACCAGTTAATTTAAAATTATCCATTTCACTCCCTCGGACAGTATGTATTTAATGCAATATTCCAAATAAGTGGGCAAACAGCAATATGCGTTCGACATTTGTGACCTAGATACACTAGAAGTTGTTACATAAACACAAATATGCTGCTCTATTAGTGCTCCTTACCTATGTGAAATATCTCGGTGCAGCCTCTTTAAAATTATCCAATTCTGAAGTAAAATATTCACTTTAAAACCATGCCGTACCACGTCACTTGCGGAACTACAGATTGAGTGTTGCATGTGTTCTCAATCATCATCCAGAGGCAAATGTAATCATGGTGCAAACCAGTTCCCATCCATGAGCGTTCTCTGAAATTAATTATTGTTTGAAACTCCCATAAAAATCTGTTGTTTTGATTATTTTTTGTCACAACATACCCTCAATTCGTATTTGCCCATTTCTGATCAATGGGAACAGGTCAGATGGCCCTGGAATGAGCATTCATCAATTAATACGATGTAAAATCTGAATAAAATACAAAATCAACTACAAAATAATAATTAAACAATTAAAATGAATTTTAATCAGCAGAAAGTGTAATATTTATAAATTTCAACCGGTGCCATTATACGAAACAGGCGGCCAACTGGTCACTGCTACCTGTGCATACGACTGTTTCTTAAAACCCGCAATGAACGGTAATGCGATTAATTTATGCAAGTCCTAAATGTCTAGCGTAAGTATATCAGTTGGTCATCTGATACTAGCCGAAGTGTTGCCATGAAGACAGATTTCAGGTCCGTACGCAGAGGGGGTGCAACGGGTGCGTACGCACCCCCTTAACCCTTTCATTCTTAACCCGCAGGCATGTATAGTGGTATTGGCAAACAGTGTAGATCCAGATGAGCCGCTCGTAACGAGCCGTCTCATCAGGATCTGCATTTTTTGCAATTAATTTTCATAATTTTGAGAACAAAAACACTCCATGTTCATAAATAGACTGGTCTGAAAATCATTGTGTGATGATTTAGATTGGTTGCAAAATTAACAAATCAATATCCATTCCAGTTACTTAGGGCTGATAGGGTTAATCTACCGAGGTCTGTCCGTGTATGTGCAAAAACAATGTTTAGCCCTTCGCGCCGTCGATAACGCACCCCCCCCCCCCCCCTCCCTAAAATAATTCCTGCGTACGGGCCTGGGTGTGCATCTACAAACTAGTTATTCATCAGTGTGACTCGTAATGCTGCAATTCCACCATCAAACGTTATATCTATTTAAATATAGAGTAATGTCCAAAAGTGACTCTGGTTAGACATAATCATTAGTCTAAATATTAAACGGTTCTTGCTATGAGAACTAGAATTTAAATCAGCTTACTGCTATGTTTTTGTGCATTTTTCACGGAAATTAGCGTGGAGACGTTGTCTTGAGATTTTACTTTGCCAGAGTGAGGAATGGTGAAAAATCCAGTCATTTAAATTTTATACTAAAATGGGATGGGCAAGCCCGATAACTGGGTCTGAGCCTGAAAATGGGGTTTGTGTCGCGTTTTGGGGGATATCAGTCCCCATTCTAGTGACCAAGGCCCGAAAAGCGGCCTAATCCCATAAATGGGGCATGAGCCCGAAAACGGGGACAACCCGAACATGGGATATGAGCCCGAGAATGGGGCATGGACCCAAGAATTGGCCACGCGCGTGCCGGAAGTTACGTCAGATTATTACTGATGATGAATTAGCGCGTGCTACCTTAACAACGTCAAGGAGCACTGAAATTGGTAAAACAATGGCATATTCTCACTCTGACAAGTTACAGAATCAGTGATGAAAAACATTGTATGCAACATGTACCATAAGTCTGCCATTGTACATTCGTTTCATCTTTAGCGCTTGCTGAACTTCGTTTCGCTGTGTTGCTAAGGTCAGCTCCCAGAGTTCATAGCAAAAATGGCCGACAGTAGGGTAAACGTTTTAGGTGCAATGTGAAATAGTTACATTTTCGAAGATATGCTAGTATGCAGTTATTATTTAACCAAGTCACACAGCGAAAAGGAAGACAGCAACCGACACGAGCTTCTAAAGTGAGCGTCCGTGTGTTCATACGTAAATATATTGGATTAAATGTGCCCTATTGTTGGATTGTGGAACTGACAGGTGCGCGAATAAAAACGAACATTAGAGCTGGAGATTCACAGACGGGTCGTGATTTCAAATATGCGTGTCTGGTCTGCCAGATCATACCATGTATGATCATACCATGTATGTTTGCATCTTCACGGTCTGTCAAAGCACCACGAATTTTCAACGTACAGTCGTATGGCAGACTTAGAGTATAGGACAATTCCGTGTCTTAGCCTATATGAAAATGAAGGAAAGTGATTTTGCCTATGCCGGGGAATATCACTATTGCTCATTATTAGAATACATTGAGTCATACCCAAGATCATCATACATCTTACCAAATCGTTTGGTCAATTCGTCCGCCATTTTTGGTAAACTCGCCCGCTGCCCCAAATCGTCCACTATTTGGTCAATTCGTCCTCTATTTGGTCAAATCCTCCGCTATTATAGCTTTGTATATGCCAGTATTTCAGATCCAAAATTTAATCGACCTATGCCCGATGTTCGACGCCGATGAAACACTGTATATGTATATACATATTATGTAGTAGATGGATTTTTCTCTTTATATTTCCCCATATTGTCTCCTTCAGCGTAACACGATGCTATTTACTAGACAAGTTAAAGGTACATGCCTACTCAGTAGGCACAACGTGTTCCCTATATCAGAGACATGTATTGGCAAATTAAACATTAATTCACCATTTCCCCACATATTGATCGGCATTATTATACATTTTATATCAGACGTTAAATTGCCACACTGATATAGAGACGATAACAGTGTTTACTTAAAATGTCAACGGACATTACTATTTATTATCTGTATTTATATTTTGATGTGCAATGATCTTACTTTATAAGATGTCGAAAATACTATTTTAATTTGTATAAATAATTAAAAAATATCATGCATCATTAACATATGAAAATAGCCCGATACAACCGCGCATCACTATCAGTAAAATAAACATTACTAAATCATTATATATGTATAGCGGGTACTCGTAATTTTTAGAACTGGTGGAATAGTGACACAAATATACACTTATATAGCTCCTATAAATAACAGTTTGCACCTACTGAGTGGGTATGTACCTTTAATCCTAACCTGACACGTTTTAAAAGCATGTTATCCTATACCTTGGAGTTTAAAGCATTGGTGGCACACCCCGTATAGCTGACTTTATCCCCGTATATATGACTATACCTTGGAGTTTAGTATTGTCTCCATGGTGGTATGCCCCGCATAGCTGACTATACCTTGGAGTTTAAACATTGTCTGTGTTGTGGTATACCCCGTATAGCTGACTATACCTGGCAGTTTAAGCATTGTCTGTGTGGTGGGATACCCCGTATAACTGACTATACCTTGCAGTTTAAGCATTGTCTGTGTGGTGGTATACCCCGTATAACTGACTATACCTTGCAGTTTAAGCATTGTCCGTGTGATGGTATACCCCGTATAACTGACTATACCTTGGAGTTTAAACATTGTCTGTGTGGTGGTATACCCCGTATAGCCGACTATACCTTGCAGTTTAAGCATTGTCTGTGTGGTGGTATACTCCGTATAACTGACTATACCTTGCAGTTTAAGCATTGTCTGTGTGGTGGTAAACCCCGTATAGCTGACTATACCTTGAAGTTTAAGCATTGTCTGTGTGGTGGTATACCCCGTATAGACGACTATACCTTGGAATTTACTCATTGCCTGTGTGGTCGTACGCCCTGCATAGCTGACTATACCTTTGAGTTTAAGCATTTTCTGTGTGGTGGTATACCCCGCATAACTGACTATACCTTGGAGTCTAAGCATTGTCTGTGCGGTGGTATACCCCGTATAACTGACTATACCTTGGAGTTTAAGCATCGTATAAGTGGTAGTATACCCTGTATAGCTGACTATACATTGGAGTTTAATCATTGCCTTTGTGGTGGTACACCCCGTATAGCTGACTATACCTTGCAGTTTAAGCATTGTCTGTGTGGTGGTATACCCCGTACAGTTGACTATACCTTGGAGTTTAAGTATTGTCTGTGTGGTTGTATATCCCGTATAGTCGTAGGAGTTTAAGCATTGACTGTGTGGTGGTGTACCCCATTCAGCCGAATGCACCTTTGAGTTTAAGCATCGTCTGTGTGGTGGTATGCCCCGTATAACCGACTATACCTTGGAGTTTAAGCGTTGTCTGTGTGGTGGTATGTCGCATATATAGTTGGCTATACCTTAGACTTTAAGTATTGTCTGTGTTATATCTCGTATAACTGAATATACCTTGGCGTTTAAACATTGTCTGAGCGGTGGTATGACCCGTATAACTGACTATACCTTGGAGTTTAAGCATTGTCTGAATCGTGGTATACCGCGTATAACCGATTATACCTTATATTTTAAGTATTGTCTGTGTGTTGTTATACCTCGTATAGCTGAATATACCTTGGAGTTTATGCATTGTCTTAGTGGTGGTATAACCCGTATAGCTGACTATACCTTGGAGAGTAAGTATTATATGTGTGGTGGTATACCCTGTATAGGTGACTATAACCCGTCTAGCTGACTATACATTGTAGCTTAATCACTGTTTGTGTGGTATACTATACCTTGGAGTTAAAATGTTGCCTGTGTGGTGGTTTTCCCCGTATAGATGACCATACCTTGGAGTTTAAGTATTGTCTGTGTGGTGGTATACCTCATATAGCTGAATATACCTTGGCGTTTACGCATCATCTGGGTGGTGGTATACCCCTTACATCGGACTATATATTTGCGTTTAAACATTGACTGAGTGGTGGTATACCGCGTATAGATGACTATACCTTGGAGTTTAAGCATTGTCTGTGTGGTGGTATACCCTGTATAACTGGCTATACCTTGGAGTTTAAGCATTCTCTAAGTGGTGGTATACCCCGTATAGTTGACTATACATTGGAGTTTAAACATTGCCTTTGTGGTGGTACACCCCGTTTAGCTGACTATACCATGCAGTTTAAGCATTGTCTGTGTGGTGGTATACCCCGTACAGTTGACTATACCTTGGAGTTTAAGTATTGTCTGTGTGGTTGTATACCCCGTATAGTTGGATATACCTAGGATTTTAAGCATTGACTGTGTGGTGGTGTACCACATACAGCCGACAGTACCTTGCAGTTTAAGCATCGTCTGTGTGGTGATATCCCCCGTATAACCGACTATACCTTGGCGTTTACGCATTGTCTGAGTGGTGGTATAACCCGCATAGCTGACTACACCTTGGATATTAAATTGTATATGTGTGGTGGTATACCCTGTATAGGTGACTATACCTTGGAGCTTAAGTATTGTCTGTGTGGCGGTAGACCCCGCATAGCTGACTTTACATTAGTGTTTAAGCATTGTCTGTGTGGTGGTATACCCCGTATGTTGACTATACCTTGGAGTTTAAGTATTGTCTGTGTGGTGGTATACCTCGCATAGCTGACTATACAATGGAGTTTAAGCATTGTCTGTATACCCCGTCTAGCTGACTATACCTTGTAGCTTAATCACTGTTTGTGTGGTATACTATACCTTGGAGTTTAAATAGTGTATGTGTGTTGGTGTGCCACGTATAGATGACCATACATTGGAGTTTAAGTATTGTCTGTGTGGTGATATACCTCAAATAGCTGAATATACCTTGGCGTTTACGCATAGTTTTACAGCGGAGTATACCTTGGAGATTATGTATTGTGTGTGTGGTAGTAAACCCCGTATAGCTGACTATATATTTGCGTTTAAGCATTGACTGAGTGGTGGTATACCCCGTATAGATGACTATACCTTGGAGTTTAAGCATTTTCTGTGTGGTGGTAAGCCCCGAATTGTTGACTTTACCTTGGTGTTTAAGTATTGTCTGTGTTGTGGTAAGCCCAGTATAGCTGAATATACCTCGCAATTTAACCATAGTATGTGTGGTGGTATACCCCGTATAGGTGACTATACCTTGGAGTTTAAGTATTGACTTTGTGGTGGTAGACCCGTATAGCTGACTACACCTTGGAGTTTACGCAGTGTCTGTGTGGTGGTAGAGCCTGTATAGCTGACTATATATTTGCGTTTTAAACATTGACTGAGTAGTGGTATACTCCGAATTGTAGACTATACCTTGGAGTTTAAGTATTGTCTGTGTGGTGGTATACCCCGTATAGTTGACTTTACCTTGGAGTTCAAGTATTGTCTGTGTGGTGGTATACCTCGCACAGCTGACTATACCTCATAGTTTAAGTACTGTCTGTGTGGTGGTATATCCCGTATAGGTGACCATACTTTGGAGTTTAATCATTGTCTGAGTGGTCTTATACCGCATATAGCTGACTATACCTTGGAGTTTAAGCATTGCCTGTGTAGTGGTAGACCCAGTATAGTTGACATACTTTGGAGTTTAAGTATTGTCTGTCAGTGCTGGTATATCCCGTATATCTGACTATACGTTGGAGTTGAAGCATTGTCTGCGTGGTGGTATACCCCGTATAGATGACTATACATTGGAGTTTAAGCATTGTCCGTGTAGTGGTACATCCCGTATAATTGATTATACATTGGAGTTTAAGCATTCTTTATGAGGTTGAATATGCGGTATAGCTGACTATACCTTGGAGTTTAATCATTGACTGTATTGTGGTATATCTCCTATAGACGACAATACCTTGGAATTTAAACATTGTCTGTGTGGTGGTATGCCCGGTATAGCCTAATACACCTTAGAGTTTAAGCATTGTCTGTGTGGTGGTATATACCGTATATCTGACTATACCTTGGAGTCTAGGCATTGCCCGTGTCGTGGTATAACCCATATAGCTGACTATACCTTGGAGTTAAAGAATTGCCCGTGTTGTGGTATACCCCGTATAGCTGACTTGTCCTTGGAATTTAATCATTGCCCGTGTCGTGGTATACCCCGTATAGACGACTATACCTTGGAGTTTAAGCATTGTGTGTGTGGTGGTATAACCCGTATAGCTGACTATACCTTGGAGTTTAAGCTTTGTCCGTGTGGTGGTATACCCCGTCTAGCTGAATATACCTTGGAGTTTAAGCATTGTCTGAGTCGTGGTATACCGCGTATAACTGATTATACCTTGGAGTTTAAATGTTGTCTGTGTGTTGTTATATCTTATATAGTTGGCTATACCTTATACTTTAAGTATTGTCTGTGTGTTGTTATACCTATTATAGCTGAATATACCTTGGCATTTATGCATTGTCTTAGTGGTGGTATAACCCGCATAGCTGACTATACATTGGAGATTAAGTATTGTCTGTGTGGTGGTATACCCTGTATAGGTGAATATACCTTGCAATTTATGTATTGACGTTGTGCCGGTAGGCTCCGTATAGCGGACTAGAGCTTGGAATGTAAGCATTGTCTGTGTGGTGGTAGACCCCGTATAGCTCAATATACCTTGGTATTTAAGCATTGTCTGTGTGGTTTTAGATACCGTATAGCTCACTATAACTTGGTGTTTAAGCATTGTCTATGTGGTAGTATAAACCGTATTGTTGACTTTACCTTGGAGTTTAAGTATTGTCTGTGTGGTAGTATGACCCGTATAGTTGACTATACCTTGCAGTTTAAGTATTGTCTGTGTAGTGGTATACCTCGTATAGCTGACTATACCATGGAGTTTAAGCATTGTCTGTATATCCCGTCAAGCTGACTGTACCTTGTAGTTTAATCAATGTTTGTGTGGTGTTATACCTCGTATAGCTGACTATACCTTGTAGTTTAACTATTGTCTGTTAAGTGGTATGCCATATCTTGGAGTTTAAGTATGGTCTGTGTGGTGCTATACCTTATATAGCTGAATATACCTTGGCGTTTAAGCATTGTATGAGTGGTGGTATACCACATATAGCTGACTATACATTGGATAATAAGTATTGTCTGTGTGGTAGTATACCCCGTATAGGTGACTATACATTGGAATTTAAGTATTGACTGTGTGGTGGTAGACCCCGCATAGCTGACTATACGTTGGAGTTTAAGCATTCTCTATGATGTGGAATATCCGGTATAGGTGACTATGCCTTGGAGTTTAAGCATTGTCTAAGTGGTGGTATACCCCGTATTGCTGACATACGTTGGAGTGTAAGCTTTGTCTGTGTGACGGTATACCCCGTATAGCCGACTACACCTTGGAGTTTAAGCATTGTCTGTGTGGTGGTATACCCCGTATAGTTTACTATACCTTGGAGTTTAATCACTGTTTGAGTGGCGTTATGCCTCGTATAGCTGACTATACATGTACCTTGGAGTTTAAGCATTGTCTGTGTGGTGGTATGTCCCATATAGTTGACTATACATTGGAGTTTAAGCATTGTCTGTATGGTGGTATCCCTCGCATAGCTGACTACACCTTGGCGTTTCAGCATTTTCTGCATGGTGGTATACCTCGTTGAAGTATTATCTGTATCATGGTATACCCCGTATAGCTGACTATACCTTGGAGTTTAATCATTGTCTGTGTCGTGGTATACCCTGTATAGCTGACTATAGTTTGGAGTTTAAGCATTGTGTACCTCGTATAACTGACAGTACTTTGGAGTTAAAGCATTGCCTGTGTGGTGGTACACCCCGTATATATGACTTTACCTTAGCGTTTAAGCATTGTCTGTGTACCTCGTATAGCTGGCTGTACCTTGGAGTTTAACCATTGTCTGTGCGCTGGTATATTCCGTATAGTTGACTATGCCTTGGAGTTTAATCATTGTCTGTGTTATGGTATATCTGTTATAGCCGACTATACATTGGAGCTTAAACATTGTATATGTGGTGGTATATCCCGTATAGCTATCTATACCTTGGAGTTTAAGTATTGTCTGTGTGGTGGTATACCCCGTATAGCCGACTACACATTGGAGTTTAAGCGTATAGCTGACTATACTTTGCAGTTTAAGCATTGTCTATGTGGTGGTATACCCCGTATAGCTGACTATACCTTGGAGTTTAAGCGTTACCCGCATTGTGGTATACCCCGTATAGCTGACTGTACCTTTGAGATTAAGCATTGTCTGCGTGGTGGTAGACCACGTATAGCCGACTATACCTCGGAGTTTAAGCATTGTCGGTGTGGTGGTAGACCCCGTATATCTGACTATACGTTGAGCTTTAAGCATTGGCTGTGTGGTTGTATGCCCCGTATAGATGACTTTACCTTGAGCTTTAATGACTCGTTCTATACATGATCATCGTTTGATTCAAAGGTAATTGCTTCGTAAAGGTGACATATATGTGAATACTGCCTCGTTACTGTATCCTATGCGGAACATGGAGTGGCCAAGTCGGCCATCTTTGCGTGTTCCAGCCATCAGCCAGTTTCACCTGTTCTGCCGTTTGACCTAAAGAACTTAACATGTGAGGTAGAACTTATGATATAATGTAGCTAATCACATGTAGAAAAGGCAGGAGAACGGACTCCTATCCATTATATTGCACCAAACTGTAAAATATGTATGTTTTCTGGACAGGTTTGTGCCTGTGTTTTTAACAACATGAACCACCACTATAGATAGCCTCATACACAGAAAATCGCACAGTGGATCACTCTTACCTGGTTAACCACGCAATACATACCGTATATACCCACTATTGTACTCTGTTGTTAGTTACCAGATCCAGTGACATGTAAGCATGTACCTGAGTGTATTGTCTCTGGTGTCTGCTCACCGACTTTGCGAGTAAATATGGCTTTATCAATGGGTAACCTGTATACTAACATATGCTGTGCATCTAATTTAAAAGTTTACACATCAACATTTATTTTTAGATTGATGGGATAAATGCTCAGATATCTCGTCTTTTGTATAGTTTGTTGGCATAATATGTATAGCTTGCCGTTGTCATTTATGTCTATTATGTATTGTACCAACTTTTATTTGGTTTACTGCCATATTATTTGCTGTATGTGTCAAACGCACGAAGTGGTGAAATTGTACGATGGCATGTACATACAAAGCTGACGGAAATGGCAACCAAATGAACCATATAGTATACAGTAACAAGACAATATTTACATATGTTATATTCAGATATCATATCAGTCTTATGAAACAATTATCATTGAAGCTGAGTGTATCTATCTATGACCTACTATCTTAAAGGTACATGCCCACTCGGTAGGCATAAACTGTTCTTTATATCAGAGACATTATCTGAGACATGTTCTTGCAAAATACACGTTCTTTCATCATTACCCTATTGATTGGCATTATTATACTTTTATTATTATTTTTTTTAACTTTATGTGTATACTTGTTTCTTTTGTGATTAAATGTTGAATTTCCACTTTTCAATACAGCATGTACATCGTATTGCATTTGAAGATAATGGTATCAAAATATACTACATATGTTACATACATAATGTATTAGAAAGTAGTGCTTAGAAGAGCATAAATTAAGGGAAGATAATGCAGAGAGAAAGAGAGGAAGGAAAGGTTTCAATGTGTGTTCATATCAGATAGACATGTTTAGTTCAATATTTGTAAGTGTCTGTACACTCGTATGTAGCATGTGCTTGATTGTCTTGCAGTGTTAAAAACGTGTTAGACATTAAACCTACCCCACTTAATAATGTGGTGTTCTCTTTTATCCTTTGTTGTAGCTATTTCCACTTCTATCTGGATTCAGCTCTTCAAGTACGTTATAAATGATTCGAACATTATATCGCGTTTTTCATATTTTATTTGAAAATGAAATATTTTCCAAGAATAACGATGCAATTAAATTGTTGTGCCAAAAGTGCATTATCATTTATTGCTATAGAAATATTTTGAAAGTTCACTATCTTATCATTTAGGTAAGTTCTAAGCTGAGACCAAAAATGTTGCACATCCATACATTCCCAGAATAAATGTTTTATACTTTCAACATATATAGAACAAAATCACATAGGTTACTACTTACTATATTACAGCCATAAAGTATAGTTTCTTTATCCCCAGAATTCGCATTAGGTATTTGTATTGGAAGTTGCGTAACGTGGAATCTATAGTGCAATTGAAACTTAATGTGTAATATTTGTGTAATGAGATTTTATTTCTTCTACATTTGTTCGGGCCGTCTGTGTTACATAGAATAATTTATTTCCATATGTGTTGTTTTTACTCTAGAAATAAGAGTTTCCGATTTTGGCTGTATGTTAATATATTCGGTTTTTATCTTTTCTATCCATAATGGACTTACGCTGTTTAATATACTTTGATATTTTATAAAAATGTTCATTTCTTATGTTGAATATTGTTGAAAAATAAGTAAATCATAAAAATCTATTTATCTGATAATCATATATATGTTAAATATACGTTATGCCCTTATCATATCAATCCTTAAAAAATACTGTTTTATTTTGATATTTTAGATTTTAATTGTTCCAAATTATTTCCTTCGAAACTGTTTCATTGTTTTGGCATGCGCAAAACCCTATTTCCTTCTGCGATATGTTTTACATCTTCTGGTTTTAAGTTACATTCAAAAATAAATGTTCCACCATATCTTCTAAGTATTTTTCCATAAATTGATTTCCAGTTACCAATGTTTGTTGAGTCACATATCCTTTTTACCCAAGATGCTCTTATTGAAGTTATAAAACTATATATGTCCAGCATTTTCACCCCTTCCCCCCTTTTGATATGGTTGAATTATGGTGGTTCTTTTGATATGGTTGGTTGAATTATGGTGGTTCTTTTGATATGGTTGAATTATGGTGGTTCTTTTGATATGGTTGAATTATGGTGGTTCTTTTGATATGGTTGAATTATGGTGGTTCTTTTGATATGGTTGAATTATGGTGGTTCTTTTGATATGGTTGAATTATGGTGGTTCTTTTAATTTTATCTGGTTTATTATCCCATAAAAAGTTAAACAATTTATTTTTAGTTCGTTTAATCATATCGTCAGGAGGATCGTGTAACACTGTTAAAGGGTATATCAATCTTGGAGCTGCAAATGTTTTACTGACAGTAATTCCTAGTAAACTTAGGTTTCATTTTTTTCCGTTTCTCGAGGCACTGTTCAAACTCTATTATTTTTGGCATAATATTGTATTCATGAATAGCAGTATTGTCATTTAAAAAGGTAATCACTAAAGTTGTTCCACTGGTTGAAGTCCATTTAAATTTATTATTGGGGCAGTATGACACATTTGTAATTTTTAAAGAACCCACTCGCATTGCAAAAGATTTGTTGGTGTTAAGCTTGAGACCTGCTATTTTACTGAATTCGTCTATTATGTAAATTAACTTTTCAAAATATTTCCGTGTACCATCCGTCATAAACGTTGCATCGTCAGCAAACATCGTGCTTTTTTTTCAATTTTATGTCACCGATGTTCACGCCTGTTATGTAAGTATGTTATGTAAACCCGCGTTTCCTTAAAATGTTAATGGACATTACTATTTATTCTCTGTATTTATTTTTTGATGTGCAATGATCATACTTTATAATCTGTCAAAAATATACTTTTTTCAGGTTACGTATTTAATAAATTAGCAAACAGAATTTAAAAAATATGCCTCATTTGCATATGAAAATAGCCTGATACCACCGCGAATAACTATCAATAAAATAAATATTACTAAATTATTATATCCGTATAGCAAGCACTCGTAATGTTTAGAACGGGTGGAATAGTGACACAAGTACATTGTATATACTTATCGATTTCCTATAAAGAACGTTTTGTGCCTACCGAGTGGGCATGTACCTTCAAGCATTGTCGTGTGGATGACTATACCTTGGAGTTTAAGTTAAGCATTGTCTGTGTGGTGGTAGACCACTATAGCCGACTATACCTTGGAGTTTAAGCATTGGCTGTGTGGTGGTATGGCCGACTATACATTGGAGTTTAAGCATTGACTGTGTGGTGGTAGACCCCGTATAGCCGATTATACTTTGGAGTTTAAGCATTGGCTGTGTGGAGGTAGACCCCGTATAGCTGAATTTACCTTGATCTTTAAGCATTGTCTGCGTGGTGGTATACCTCGTGTAGCTGACTATACCTTGGAGTTTAAGCATTGTCTATGTGGTGGTAGACCCCGTATAGCCTAATATACCTTGGAGTTTAAGCATTGTCTATGTGGTGGTATACCCCGTATAGCTGACTATACCTTGTAGTTTAATCATTGGCCCAGTATAGCTGACTATACCTTGGAGTTTAAGCATTGTCTGTGTTGTGGTATACCCCATATAGTTGACTATACCTTGGTGTTTAAGTATTGCCTGAGTGGCGGTATAACCCGCATATCTGACTATATCTTGGAGTTTAAGTATTGTCTGTGTGGTGGTATAATGTATAGTCGGTTATAAGAGATATACCACAACACAGACAATGCTTAAACTCCAAGGTATAGTCAGCTATGCGGGGTATACCACCACACAGACAATGTTTAAACTCCAAGGTATAGTCGGCTGTACGCGGTATACCACCACACAGACAATGTTTAAACTCCAATGTATAGTCGGTAATAAGAGATATACCACAACACAGACAATGCTTAAACTCCAAGGCATAGTCAGTTATATGGGATATACCACCACACTGACAATGCTGAAGCCCCAATGTATAGTCCCCTATACGGGGTATACCAACACACAGACACATCCAACGCATAGTCAGCTATACGTGGTATTCCACCACATAGACAGTGCTTGAACTCCAACGTATAGTCAGTTATACGGGGTATACCACCACACAGACAATACTTAAACTCAAAGGTATAGTTGGCTATACGGGGTATACCACCACACAGACAATGATTAAAGACGACTATACCTGTGGAGTTTAAGCTGTGTATGTGTGGAGGTACAACCCACATAGCTGACTATACCTAGTTGACTTATACCTTGGAGTTTAAGCATTATCTGTGTAGTGGTATACCCCGTATAACTGATACTCGGAATGGAATAATGGTGCGCGTCACGTGGTGTCAGAAATAAATGATGTTTGTGGGATCCTTCCACAAAATCAGAAATGAATCACATTGAATTTTCATGAGCACAATACTGGCTATTTCTGACCCGTATGTGGGATAGTGTGGAACCATTCCACAGGTTGCCGAAAGTGTCAAATCGTGAATGGTCGGAAACGTGGCGGGTGTTACACTGATGGAATGGCGAACAGTGAGGATCGTGATCAGACTGCGGATGCACAGGCTGATATGGATCTGCACGTGTCACAAAACCCAGTCACGTGTCACGTATCCAGTCACAGCCACATATATGTGATAATCATAAGTATATTGTCCTGGCAGCAGGAGGTATGCCGATGTATATAGTACACAATCATATACCTGTATACAGGGATACCCAATCAGTGAACATACCACTGGTGCTTCAATCCGCAACGGCGTAAAATGTTTCACGTCGACAAATGCACCAGTTTTCTGACGAGATGCCACACATATGTACTTAAAGCTATCGCATAACGCATTTTTCATCTAGTAACCGGCGCATATTCATTGCGCCGGTTACTAGATGAAAATGTGTTTCTGCAGTATTTTCTGCATGTAGCTATATGAGAAATCGTCAGGAATATCGATGTACGTATACCATGTATACCACTATGTGAGACAGTTTACGCTGGCGCGTAGTGATGGATGTACGTATGCCATGTATACCACTATGTGAGACAGTTTACGCTGGCGCGTAGTGATGGATGTACGCATGCCATGTATACCACTATGCTAACACCATGCGCTTATGCACTGCGTATCAGCCTGTTCTTTACACAAGGCACACATCATGTCCGTTGCCATGGGGATGATATATGCGCTGGCCGCTGTATCGAACTCCTGACCTGCAATCATACACCACGTTTCACTACATGTATTTGAATAGACTGACAAGCAAACGTTTATACGTTCATACTTGAAGTCCTGAGGGAAACGAAAATTGTCGTCTACTGTTGATTTATATTGTGCATTCTTTTTCAATATAAAATCAACATGGTTTGGCAGTAATTTATAATTATTTCCATTGTAAATTATTCTAAAGTGCTGTCAAAGCATGTTTTAAAACTGGTTTGATGAGGATAATCGAAAACAAACAATAATGAGTAGACGACACAATATTTAATGCATAGTGTGGCGGTTATACAGTATAATTCAGAAGAATTGTTCACTTTGTGACAAAAGCATGACAGTTGGTACACATACTCTTTGAAGTATATTAAGTCATTAAAGAGTGGGTGCCCATTGGCATCTCCTTGGTAACGGCCTCCATCTTGTGCCAAAGGTCAATGTTAAATGACTTAGAAGTTTGCGTTAAATTCTTGTCAAAATTTGCGTTAAGTTTTCAGATACCTACTATCTCTGTAACCATAAGTTGGATTTGCTTGAAACTTTGTATGCGTATTGGTCATCATCCATATATTCATTCTGTGCCCCAAGGTCAAGGTCAAATGACTTAGAAATTTGCGTTAAAGTTTCTGTCAAACTTTGCGTTAAAGTTTCTGTCAAACTTTGCGTTAAAGTTTTCACATGTCGTTAGTTGGGTGTAATCCGGTACGATTTTCAACTAGACTCAATAAAGTTTGCAAAACAGTAAAGGAGTTTGATTGTGTGATCTGTGAACACACATATCTGAACACACATATTGCAACCGGTCGGTTTTGTGGGTTTCGGATTTAAGAGACATGGTCTTAAACGAAATGTTAATATATCACATTTACATAATGAAATGTTAATCGCGCCCATATGATTGGGCGATAAAGTAGTTGACAGCGGTCATATAATAGTGTGCGGTGTTTTCTCGTCATTGGTTCGAGCGGACATCGTTTTTGTACATTAATTAACAATTTTGAACGAAAATACATGTACAATTACACTGATTTAATCAGTATTTTGCCAGAACAAATATGTATTAGGGTGACCATAATGGACTCAATGTAGTAGGAATGTACCTATATGGTTATCAATTTGTGATATTTACCTTACTTCGTTACAGACACCCTAACGAAATAATAGTTGCAAACTTGTGGCTATTTCCCCGTATACCATATTCTATAGTAAGGCAGCCATAATGGATTCACCGACATTGAATGACAGTATGGCCATGTTTGATATAATTCAGTCAGAGTGGTTCTATAGGATTGAAGCTGCAATATATCTTTTACATGCTTCTGATATAATATGTACACACATAACAAAAGAAGATGTTTTTGAAGACGCATTTGCTCATATACGGCGGCCATATTGGACTAACTGCCACTGAAGGGATTACGCCGCTGCTATATATATACCCTGGTCTCGAAAACATGGATTTAGATACCAAAATGAAGTCTCTATGTGACTTATTCAGTGAGCTATTGTTGATTTTGCAATTTGACCTAATTAATATACTAGCCTATAGATCTTTATAGAAATTTACTTCGAATTCTAACTGATTTTCACGGTAGCCATATTGGATTTAATGCAATTAAAATGGCTCTATACAACTGAAACTGTAAGATATGCTTTACCCGTTTCTGATAGCATATGCAGACATAAAAAAGAAGATGCTCGTCAAATTATGACGATTTTATGTAGCATTGCCGTCAATTTATGTAGCATTGCTAATCCTGATGTTGTGATTTGACCTAATTAATATGTTAATTAGGTCAATTAAGAAAATTGCTACACATGTGCAAATGGGCATCCATCAGTTTCTGACTCATTTGGACCTCTATATTACATTTCCAGTTTAAAACCTTGCGGTACTTGACACTCCTAGGTTCACCATTTGGCTAGTATACTATAATGATAATAACTATAATTGTTGGCGGCCATTCTAGAATTCAACATAACAGACAAGAAGGTGACCATTGTTACATCTAATCTGAATTGCCAGACCTAGTTTTATACACAGGGTGAAGTAACGGACCGAGGTCTATATACATTAAATATGCCAAAAAGCATAAATAAATGAAGAAAACAATTATTTTTTTTTTACCCCTTCCATCTAACCATTATAGGAAGGGGTCTAACTTTTTAATAGGCCGAACCCGCACGGGCTCGAGACAACGAACTTTCACGAAACGTCAACCGAAACGTCAAACGTCATTGTCGCCTATTGCAGAAGTTGGGAGAATGTTAGTATTCCGCAACGATATATTCCCCGATGCGCTATGTCAACGCGTTTTCGAGCTATCGATCGTTTTGTTGTAAAACAATTATCATCATTGCTAGGTCGGGAAAGAACGGACACATTTCCGAGGCCGATATTGCTATATAAAGGAGTAAACATCGGGTTCAAAATACACTTTTACGTCGTCCCGGCCCGTAAGGAAACATTTTGCATAGAGAAAACATTGTTTCCAATCGAACATTTGATCAAACCTACATTTATACCCGTCCTGTGCGTCACGACAGACAATTTAATCGCACAGACATTTCTATCATTTCTCGGGAAGCCATTTTGTATAAATATCGTGGGACAGGTTTATTCGCAGGAACTCGTGCACTTACTATGTGGTAAAAAAACGGAACTTTTATAAACGGTTATAATTCATATTTTATAATACCTATGTTGATGGTAAAAGTATCAAGTTAAAGGTATGTCTCTCTACTCCGATTTCAAGTTTTGTCAAAATATATTTTTTTCTAATAAACATGTTTTGGCAGCATATGAGAATTGTCCGTGGGGTCAAATTTTATTTTTGACCGAATATGGTCATGTTATATATCAAATCGAAGGTATCAACGAAGCAATCGCTCTGGTGCATTTTTTTGTCGAAATCGGATGGCTATGTCATCCAAGATGGCCGCCGAAATGTCAAAAGGTCGTTCTTTTATTAGAGATTTCAAAATTCTTCTTCACATGAACCGCGTGGCCCATGGTGGCCAAACTTCAAAGTGATGGTCCATGGGTGAAGCCTTTTCAGATTTGATAAAACGGAGGTTATCGCTAATCCAAGATGGCCGCCGTCTAAAAATAGCAAAAATTCTTAAAAAATCTTCTTCTCATGAACCGCTAGCCGGATTTCGACGAAACTTGGTAAGAATGATCGATGTACAATGCTCTTTCAAAGTTGTTAAAATGGTGACTCCGGGGTCAAAAATTGGCGTTGCCCGTGGGGTAAAATTGGGGTAAAATTTTATTTTTGACCGAATATGGTCATGTCTATATTAAATCGAAGGTATCAAAGAGGCAATCGCTCTGATACATTTTTTGTCGAAATTGGATGGTCATGCCATCCACGATGGCCGCCGAAAGGTCAAACGGTCGTTCTTTTATTAGAGATTTCAAAATTCTTCTTCACACGCACCGCGTGGCCCAAGGTGGCCAAACTTCACAGTTATGGTCCATGGGTGAAGCTTTTTCAGATTTGTCAAAACGGAGGTCGTCGCTAATCAAAAATCTTCTTTATCATGAACCGCCAGCTACGCCCATTTTTTACCCCTGGGTCACCATTTTAACAACTTTTAAAGAGCATTGTACATCGATCATTCCTACCAAGTCTCGCCGAAATCCGGCTGGCGGTTCATGAGAAGAATTAAGAATTTATGCTATTTTTAGACGGCGGCCATCTCGCCTTCCGCTTTTGTTGTAATCTGAATTATAAAACGCAGGTAACGCAGGGCGACTTTCCCCGTGTTACAAACAGAAAATTCGGGTTAGTTTTGCTCATGCGTGTTGATGAGATCATGAAGCAAAAATGCGCGATCTTCCATCTCTGGGGGAGAATGATCGATGTAAAAATTGTTAAAATGGTGACCCGGGGCCAAACATTTTACAATCTCGCGTTCTCGCGATATCGAGCATATATTGATCGCGAAAATGTGAAGTATGATCACGAGATTGCGAGACGAAAATACGAGATTCTATCCTATCCAATCTTGCTTTTTCGCAACCCGAAAATGCGCGATCTTCCATCTCTGGGGCAGAGGTTGCGAAAAAGCAAGATTGGATAGGATAAAATCTCGTATTTTCGTCTCGCAATCTCGTGATCATACTTCACATTTTCGCGATCAATATATGCTCGATATCGCGAGAACGCGAGATTGTAAAATGTTTGTCCCCGGGTCACCATTTTAACAATTTTTACATCGATCATTCTCCCCCAGAGATGGAAGATCGCGCATTTTTGCTTCATGATCTCATCAACACGCATGAGCAAAACTAACCCGAATTTTCTGTCTGTAACACGGGGAAAGTCGCCCTACGTTACCTGCGTTTTATAATTCAGATTACAGCAAAAGCGGAAGGCGAGATGGCCGCCGTCTACAAATAGCATAAATTCTTAATTCTTCTCATGAACCGCCAGCCGGATTTCGGCGAAACTTGGTAGGAATGGTCGATGTACAATGCTCTTTCAAAGTTGTTAAAATGGTGACCCAGGGGTAAAAAATGGGCGTAGCTGGCGGTTCATGAGAACGAAGATTTTTGATTAGCGACGACCTCCGTTTTGACAAATCTGAAAAAGCTTCACCCATGGACCATAACTGTGAAGTTTGGCCACCTTGGGCCACGCGTTGCGTGTGAAGAAGAATTTTGAAATCTCTAATAAAACGAAACCGACCGTTTGACCTTTCGGCGGCCATCGTGGATGACATGACCATCCAATTTCGGCAAAAAATGTATCAGAGCGATTGCCTCTTTGATACCTTCGATTTGATATAGACATGACCATATTCGGTCAGAAATAAAATTTTACCCCAATTTTACCCCACGGGCAACGCCCATTTTTGACCCCGGAGTCACCATTTTAACAACTTTGAAAGAGCATTGTACATCGATCATTCTTACCAAGTTTCGTCGAAATCCGGCTAGCGGTTCATGAGAAGAAACAATTCTCATATGCTGCCAAAACATGTTTATTAGAAAAAAATATATTTTGACAAAACTTGAAATCGGAGTAGAGACATACCATTAACTTGATACTTTTACCATCAACATAGGTATTATAAAATATGAATTATAACCGTTTATAAAAGTTCCGTTTTTTTACCACATAGTAAGTGCACGAGTTCCGGCGAATAAACCTGTCCCACGATGTTTATACAAAATGGCTTCCCGAGAAATGATAGAAATGTCTGTGCGATTAAATTGTCTGTCGTGACGCACAGGACGGGTATAAATGTAGGTTTGATCAAATGTTCGATTGGAAACAATGTTTTCTCTATGCAAAATGTTTCTTTACGGGCCGGGACGACGTAAAAGTGTATTTTGAACCCGATGTGTACTCCTTCATATAGCAATATCGGCCTCGGAAATGTGTCCGTTCTTTCCCGACCTAGCAATGATGATAATTTGTTTACAACAAAGCGATCGATAGCTCGAAAACGCGTTGACATAGCGCATCGGGGAATATATCGTTGCGGAATACTAACATTCTCCCAACTTCTGCAATAGGCGACAATGATATAACTCGGTTGACGTTTCGTGAAAGTCCGTTGTCTCGAGCCCGTGCGGGTTCGGCCTATTAAAAAGTTAGACCCCTTCCTATAATGGTTAGATGGAAGGGGTAAAAAAATAATATTTTTTTTCTTCATTTATTTATGCTTTTAGGCATATTTAATATATTTATAGACCTCGGTCCGTTACTTCACCCTGTGGTTTTATACTCATTTAGACACTAATACCGTGATTATAGACAGCATAGAAGCGACAATGAAGTAAATATTGAAATACATGGCGGTCATTTTGAAAACCAAAAAATGGCAACCGTTACCAAGGGGATATCACTTCAAAGAATATGTATGCCAAATGTCATGCTTTTGTCACAAAGTGCACACTTATTCTCTGTAACGACCACACTATCAGTATTGTAAGTGTACAGTTATTCTCTATAACTGCCACACTGTCAGTATTGTAAGTGCACAATTATTCTCTATAACTGCCACACTATCAGTATTGTAAATGCACAATTATTATATATAACTGCCACACTATCAGTATTGTAAGTGTGCACAATTATTCTCTATAACTGCCACACTATCAGTATTGTAAATGCACAATTATTATATATAACTGCCACACTATCAGTATTGTAAGTGCACAATTATTCTCTATAACTGCCACACTATCAGTATTGTAAGAGAGTTAACTAAGTTAACTAAGAGTCCACCAGTTCTTACACCAAATTATAGTTTCGAAACATGCATGTGATCATTCTTAATTTACCTTTTTTTTTACATATACATATAGTAGTATGCAATTAAACATAACATAACTATGACTATGCAATATATAATGTTAAACATACACATATCACCAATGATAATGACGCTGAAATCTGAATTAACTCCTTCATACATGTTCTGCATGCTTTCAGTTCGGCTGCAAACTATGTTGTTGATGTTATAGCAATGTCATGATATCACATCTCACAAATCTACATGTACACGTGTTTCTAGAGAGGGCAATACAAGTGTCAAACCTCATTGATTGCATGCGACAATAACATTTATTTATCTTCAATTAAATGCACAACTAAATTCTCGCACATGAAAGTAAAGTAGCCAATGATACGTACCGAATGTTTTTTCCGACTGTACCGATGTGGTGGTTGCATGAGTAATAGCGGTTGGCGTAGATAGCGTCGGTGTTGGTGGTGTTGTTATTGTTGGCGATTCCTGGGTGTTGCTGGCTGTGCCGATACTGACGATAGTGGTGGCTGGTGACGTCGTCACATCTGTAAGGAGAATATGACAGTGCAGTGGAACCTCTATAAACCGGACATCGTGGGAGGTTCCCGGGTTGTCCGGTATAGAGATATTCCACTGTCAGCAGGATCTGAGCAACGAAAAACTTGATTTAGTACTTTGCGATCACGAACAGACAGTGTCATCGGATATATAGCAGTGAAACCCATCAAAATTAACCACATATGGATATAAATGATGTCCGGTTTAGAGAGGTTTCACTGTAGATGGCCAGCCTATAATGGGTTGCTGTGGCGGGAGATATGGGGTGTATGGCCATTGCGATCAGTGTACACCCAGATCAGCTAGGTTCGGACACGATATGAATTCCTCAGCGAGCCTTGGAATTTCTACGCGTTTCCTAGCCTTGCCAGATAAACTTGAAGTAGTATATAAGAGTCACAATGATACCATCACCTCTGGAAGGTACCAGCTACGCGCGGCACCTTCCACAGCATGATGGTATCATTTGTGACTCTTATATACTACTACCGCGAGACCATATATTTATGACATGAGAAGATACACCCTATTAGAGATAAGAATCCCTATGTTATACTCAGTATATATATACAACAATCTGTCATACTTTTATTACGAATAAAATAACAACTGACACCCTATTAAAGATAAGAAATCCATAAGTTATACTCAGTATTTTACAGCAATCTGTCACAAATATAAACTGACACCCTATTAAAGACAAGTTATCCATAAGTTATACTAAGTATATTACAACAATCTGTCATATATTTATTACGAATAAATATAAACTTACACCCTATTGAAGATAAAAATCTATTGGTTATACTCAGTATAATGCCTACCATAAAGCAAATGAGAGAGCAAGCTAAGAGTTGGGGAATTTCCCTAAGAGGTTTGAGACTCAAGAAAGATATAGCAGATAGGATAAGTGACGCTCGAGCCGTCGTCTACGAGGAGAGGCTGCGGCGTGCGGTTTCGACCGGACGACTGCCCGCCGACCCCGAAAAACGCTCCGAGAAATTGGAGAACGAGACGACGGCCAGTCTACGCGCCACCGCTTACGCGCAGCGTGTAAAAGAAGATCCCAGCGCACGTAGAAAACCCCTATACAAGGCGTACTACAATAAGATTTATCAAGGGTTGGTGGGGGGACCTCCCAAGAAGAGGAGAGATATCGCCAGAGCTTTGGTGGAGGAGGGTCCCAGGATTCTCGCCGAAGAAGCCGAAGTTAGGGAAACTGTTGATAGGGGTAGGAGGAAGATAGTATGGACTTTCGAGAGGGGGGGTAGACGGGGAGATCGCTAATCGCATAATGAATAAAATTCGCCCAGAGATGACCACGGCATGTTACCTGAGGTATTCGTGCTCGTATCGTATTAGGAACATAGAGACCGACGCTACTATGATCTATCACAAACAATCAAAGGGTAGTCCGTGGATAAACGAGATCGCCAAAGCCGAGAGTTGGATATCCGATAAAGAGAAAGGTCGAATGGACATCGACAAAGTCGATAGACCAAACACAGAATGGACCTTCGTTCGTTGGATATCGGTCGAGGTGAAGATGATCATCGAAGCACAACTTCTCATGGGAGCGGGAAAACTCCCAGACTGGTTAAGACAGAAAAAGGGAATGTATTCCGTCGACACGTACGACGACTACTTGTGTCTGTTTAGGTGCATAGCCATCCAACGTGGAGGGAGACCAGACCGCTGTTGTGAGAAGGCACGAGCTCTGGCTCGCGAATATCTCGGGCATGATAACGGACCGGGTAGCCAGGGAATTCCCCTGGACGATATTAAGAAGGTCGAAGAGCATTTCAAGCTGGGTATTCGCGTTTACGAGCCCACCGCCGATGGAGTGTGGTACCTCATGAAGGTTCCGGCAAATTACGACGTGGTTGGGGGGAAGACAATGACGATAGGAATGTTTGGAGGTCACTCGTTCCTCATAACGAATCTCCGCAAGATGACGAACGAGTACGGGTGCACCGATGTCAACAACGGTTCACAAAGTCGTGTAACATGCACAGGCACGCGACCACCTGCATGGGTGGGAAGACCGTGTTGACATGTCCAGGTAAGAGGGTAGAGAGACCGCAGTCGGCCTACGAGAAGGCGTTCTATCCTAAGGGGTCAGCGAGTGTGAGGTCGATTCAATGGTTGAGCAGAGAAGAGGAGAGGGTGGGAAAGCACATACATCACGCCGACTGCGGTCACGGTGGTGAGAGGTGGGTGGCCGGTGATCCAGTCGACGGTTATTGTCATGAGACCGAGACCGTGTTTCAGTTTCACGGATGCTACTGGCACGGGTGTCCGATGCATTGCATGAGAGGTAACGCGAGATCGCTGTACAAGAGGACGAAAATTCAAGACGCCAAGATAAGGAAGGCGGGTTACGAGCTGGTGGTGATGTGGGAGTGTGAGTGGTTGAATGAGGTGAATACCTACTATCCACAATCGCCACGCGAGGAGGAGACGACTCTGTGCCCTCACCAGATAGTCTACGACTTCGAGGCGTATCTCGACAAGTCAAAAACCACACGACCCACCAAAGACCTGACCTTCGAGGTCGAGCACGTTCCTATATCGGTGTCGTTGGGGGAGACGATGCATGAAGGGATCACACACATATGCGAACGAGATCCCGACACGCTAGTCGAGAAGTTCGTGACCGAGCTGCAGATGAGAGGCAAGGCAATCAGGGAGAGGGTTAGGAATAAGTATCTGCCGGCCGACATAGATATGTTATCGAAGTCTCAGCAAGCAAAGATTATCTCTTGGATTGACCAAGTCCCGGTGGTGGGGTTCAACTGTAGCAGGTACGACCTGAACCTCATCAAGCAGTACTTTGTAGAGAAGTTGGCGGCCACCGTGAATAAGGTGATGGTCGGAAAGAGAGCCAGCACGACGATGTTTCTGTTTACCCCGGAGTTTAGATTTCTCGACATCATCCAGTATCTGGGACCCGGTACCACGTACGACCGGTGGGTTAAGACGTACGAGTGTAAAGCAGTAAAGTCTCACTTTCCATACGAGTGGTTCGATAGCGCGGACAAGCTCGACCATCCGGGGCTGCCAGACTATCCCGAGTGGTACTCGAAGTTGAAGGGTGAGTTCCTACTGTCGTTGTCCGAATGGAAAGAGTGCAAGAAGGTATTCCGAGAAAAGGGGATGAAGACGTTCAAGGAATGGTTGCAACACTACAATGACTTGGATGTAGGACCGTTCCTGGAGGCTCTGACTAAAATGACGGAGTTCTACAGGGGAAGAGGTGTGGACATACTCAAGGATGCTGTGTCTCTACCCGGTGTTTCCCTTCAGTACCTACTCCGCGGGTCGATCGATGGGAAGGCGGACACGCCCGAGCTGTGGTCACCGAAGTCTGAAACTTACGAGATGATGAAGCAGGGATTGGTCGGTGGTCCGTCCATAATATTCTCCAGATACGCCGAGGCTGGAAGGTCAACGATCAGGGGTCAGGTGGGGAGTCGGGAGGAGAAGATGTGCAAGGCGGTGATGGGGTACGATGCCAATGCTCTGTACCTATCTACTCTGTCGAAGGACATGCCGTGCGGGGAGGAGCAGATATGGACGTGTGACGACCCGGAAAGACAGTCGTATATAGACTGTTTCGTGAGGAAGGTCAGGAGTGAAAAGTGGTTCGGATTTGCGGAGTTGGATATAGAGGTCCCGGAAACGTTGAGAGACAAGTTCTCGGAAATATCACCGCTGTTCGTTAATCGAGAAGTCGATGAGAACGAGGTTCCACAGCACATGAAGGACTACCTGGCCGGGACAGGGAGGAAAAGAGTCGAAGGACAGAGAAAGCTCGTTGGGGCAATGTCCGCCAAGAAGATGATCATATACTCCCCGCTGCTAAAGTGGTATCTGGAGCACGGTCTGATCGTCAAGGCGGTGCATAGGGTGATAGACTACACGCCCGGCAAACCGTTTCAATGGTTCGTTAAAGAGGTCACCGCTGCTAGACGGACGGGGAACGTCGACAAGAGCAAGGCGGTGTTGGCGGAGATATTCAAACTGGTTGGCAACGCGTGTTGTGGCAAGCTGATAGAGGCACAAGAGAGACACCTGAACACCACATATACGAAGGATGAGAAGACTGTCGATCGGGCACTGAGGTCGGCGTGGTTCGAAGACCTGGAGGAGATTGGGGAGGCTTACGAGATATCGAGCAGGAAGACTCGAGTGGTGATCAACAGACCGTTTCAGTGTGGCATAGCGGTCTACCAGTTGGCCAAGCTCTAGATGCTGGAGTTCTACTACGATTTCTTGGACAAGTACGTGGATCGCGGAGATTTCGAACTGATACAGATGGACACCGACAGCATGTACTTCGCGCTGTCGGAGAAGACGCTGGCGGCGGCGGTGAGAAAGAATATGAAGAGAAAGTTTAATAAGGAGAAGACCGAGTGGTTGGCGTGGGACGTGTGGAGCAACAGAACTCCGGGATTGTTCAAGCTGGAATTCGAAGGGGATAGAGCCATCGCTCTGTGTAGCAAGTGTTACTACGTGAGCGGTGATGGAAAATCTAAGCACTCGGTCAAGGGGATGTCGAAGAGATCTAACGATCTGACTTGGGGAAGGTATAAGAGTGCTCTCGAAGGGGGTAGGGATATGGCAGAGAACAGGGGATTCCGAATGATTAACGGGGTGATGAAGACGTACTGTCAACAAAAATTAGGACTCTCGGCGTACTACGACAAGAGGAGAGTGATGGAAGACGGGTTACACACCGAGCCTATAGGATAGGTAAAAAAAAAAAAAAAGTTCTTCGCGAACAAACCCTCGAGATGGCCCATCATCCAAATAGTAGAGCACGGGCTCATCGGGCTTGGTAATAGATCGATCTAGATGATATACATTGAGAGACCACACGGGATCAGTCGCGCGGCGGCTGCCACCTTCGAGCTCTCCCGGTTGATAGAGGTACCGGACGTCAATATCCGATGGAAGCCGTTGCTCCTCTAAACCAACGGGTCGCCCGCGCGAGACGGCAGAGGGCTCGCTCGTCACCCTTTTAAACTTGATAGCATCTACGAGCTTCTTACCTATCAATCTGGTCACCTCTCCGTTCAGTGCGGAGACCACGGCGGGCAGTCTGGCCACCCACTCGGTCGATCGCTAATGAGGGTCTACAAGTTCTTTGGCATATTGGTGTCCGAACAGTCTCTCAGCCAGGGTTCGATTGAAGCGCTCCACGATCCCCTGGTCCCGGTGGATGTTGACGCGGCCGCGTCTGACAGAAACGTCGTGCTTAGACAATAGATGAGAGACCGCGCCCATGAACTCGCGGCCGGGATCGACCTGGAGAAGATTCGGCCATTTGAGAGGACTCCTCTCATATATTCGGAGAGAGCTCGGCCACCTCCTTAGACTCTTTAGTGGCCAACGGCTCAGCCCCCTTATAACGACTCGCTACGTCAACGATTGTCAGTGCGTACTTGTACGTCTTACGACCGACGCGATCGTGAGGGAGAAACAGGAGATCCGCTTGGTGAACTTGGTTCGGTACCGGCACGTCGAATTTCGGGCACGGAATATTGTGAGGCGCGGGTAAATAGATCTGCCAGATGGCCTGCTTCTTGAGCCATTCCTTGACAGCGTTTTCTGAAACCTTGGTCGCCGCCGCGAGGTTCTTGATGGCAGCGAGTCCCTTCCAGTAGCCGCGGGGGCTATAGTACGCATTCGCTAGCTTACGCGTTAGTCGAACAGATAGTTTGGTATTAAGTTTGCGCGTGTTCATCGTATGCGATGTATTCTAATATATCGGACAATCTCCAACATGCCCTCGCCAGATCGTCCGGTAACTGTGTCGATAATAATAAACCTTTGTTGGAAGTACAATCGCGATTGGGGGTTAAGTTCTGAAGGAACTTGGGAAAATCTAATCCCCCAGGATTGGTGGAGGAATCTAACATCCGCTTTGCGAAAAGGGTGGCCGCTTTTTCGTCCTCTCGCCACGTCTCGAGAGAATCTCGGGCCAGACGAATCATACCCTTTGCACCAGCTATGCGGTGTTTAAGGGCAGTGTAGCCTAAATCAATCATAGCAAAATAAAGTTCGTCAACTGACATCGTTCTATATATATATATATTTATAAAAACAATTATTTAAAATAATTAATTTAAAATCTCGATTGAATATAGTAGCCGACGAGACCCACCACACCCATTCCCACAATGATGAACGCGATCTCGCGGTCTTTTTGGGGCTCTGACGGTACATAGAAATCTGAAAGTTGGGGCTCGCGATCCAGCGGCGCGAGACTTTTCTGCGGATATGCCAGCGCGTACTCGCGGTTGGCTTCTTCAACGTTCTGAAAAGTTTGCGCGGCGTGATTTTCACGGCGAAGCTCTTCATTGACCCAGTCCAGATGGGCGGTTCGTTTTTTCGACCACGCTTCCTTTGCGCTATTGAGTTGTTCTACAGCTAAATCGTGACGCTTACGCTCCTCATCCACGTTCGAGCTTTTCATTTTAGAGAATATAAAGTTGCTACCGCTGAACGCCAATGCGTTTACGAGCGCACCACCTACTATTACTGCGATTGAAGCCATTTATTTCCATATATTAACTGGTAGAATTCCAGTTTTAACTAGATAATCTCGGGTCCAAACTGCGGCCGCTACATCTAAGGTCGCGAGCCCTACGTCTCTCACAGTAAAGCCCAATTTGGGAGCGGATCCTCCTAGGGCCATCTTTGATAGTCGAGCATACCCGATACTGAAACCCGATATCACCACGGCGTGATAAAGCGCATTCACTAACATTTTACCATCTTGTTCAGCCATTATAATTATTGCATATAAAAGGGGTCGCGATCAATGTTTAAATGGGGCGCATCCAAGCGCGATTGGTGTTTCGTAACTTTATTCTGAACACTGGCTGGTTGTTTTTTCGATAATATGGGGTATTTCCACACGCACAGGGCACCAACAACTGCCAGACCACCACCAACAACCCAACTCCAATTCACGAATTTGGGTTCAATCGGATTCGCCCAACCTCGATTGGGTGTTGAGTGTGCTTCCAATTCGTGAATTGGGGGTGTTGTTGTACTCAACTCTGTCTTCAGATGTTTTGCTGTCTCCGTCCCCGATTGCAACGACTGTTTAGCCTCTCGAAGCTCGGCGAGTATTTTATCTTGTTTAACTTTTCGGGTGGCAGCCGCTGCCCGCCCAGCTGCCTGTCTTTTGGGATTTTTTATATGCGGTATGTCATCCAGTGGCGGAGTAACACTCGGGTTCGATTGGGTTGGAGCAATCGGGTTCAACTCCGTCACTCTCGCGGGTGTGTCTTGTGTTATCATTTATGATATTAATATTAGGGCTTATAGTTCGTGGGCATATATGTCCAAATTGACAGTGTTTACCCGTGGTCAACGCGGTTGTCAGCGGAGCTAAGTACATTCCAAACTTGTGATAAATTGAGCAGCAGGCTGTTCTAAGAGTGTGACCTATAAAAGGGTCAGTCTCTAGATCGTCAATCAATCCCGCGGTGTTTGGTATAGGGAGAAGTATACTAACGGCGGTTGCGTACAAATGAATAGCCGCCGATCCGAGAGTTTTTGTCATCTCCGCACCTAACCTAGATTCGTATCGCGCATACATTTTATCGATCTCCGCATCTGACATCTTATCCACCTGAAAAACTGAGAGACGCCTACCGAGATAATGCTCCGATTGTCCCCCAGCAACCAGCGCAGCTAGCCACTCTCGTCGCGCCGCATTTTCATTTTCATTCGGAGTCGTTGCACTCAACCCAATACCAACCGCCGTTGAAGTTGATTCTGATTGCTCTGTCGGATCATTATCTTTCAGGATGTTGGCAGTCGGATTTGAGGTTTCTTCTATTAGCTGATCGAGAAGTTCGTCGCAGTTCATTTTTCTTAAAATTAATTTAACTATTCTAACAAGTCTCATCACTTTAAGATATTGCCAAGCGCACCGCCCGATACTTATGATCACCATTATGCTCGCAACAAAGCTCGCAGCGGAGCACCAAATTGTTAACATTGTTAACCATTGTTCAGCATTTGTTAAGCATTTGTTCAGCATTGTTCAGCATTGTTCAGTAATTGCTAAGTATTGTTAAGCATTTACTCGGCAATTACTAACGAGCGTTAAGTAATTGCTAATTAATTATAAAATTACTTGATAACTTCGTAAGCAGTTGGTTGATCAGTCTTTAGCAAGACCTTGGCGTGCTTAGTTTCCGAAAGCATCTGTCGAACCTCCAGGCGCTCCTCGCGCGTTGGGATAACGTCATTCTCTCGAAGACAGTCATCGAATGAGTCTCGGTCCTTGCAGTGAAAGAGGGCGACCCATTTCGTTTGCTCGCGCAGATCTTTGAGGACGGCGTTGTACTTTTGAGTGGATATCCATACGCTTTGCCTAGCATGGCGGCCAGAAAATGCGAGCTTGGAGAGCATGTCCTTCTTTTTGGTCATCGCCGCCTTGGCTGAGCAATCGTCAATCACGTATAAGGTGGGCTCACCCTGGAATCTTTGGTATAAACCACGCAGTCAATCGTGAAGCCTATCACCGGGGTCAATAACGTATACCTCAGGGTCGGTCCATATCCACGGGCGCCGCTGATAAGTATCGTGACGAAAGGCATCCCGGTAGGAGCCCTCGAGCAAGTCTAGGATGAAAACCGTTTTTCCACATCCTGTCTGCCCACATATTATGGCAGAGTGGGCATCTCCAATCGTGAATTGGTATTGATTGCTAATTTTCTTAATTTTTTCAAATTTATTAATTAATAAATCGTTAGAATGATTGCTAATTTTCTTAAAATTAATTAATAAATCGTTAGATTTAGTAGAGTGCTGAGACGTATCGGCCATCTTCGATGTTGAGTTGTGCGTCTGTAATTATATATAAGTACACGTTCAATGGCCCGGCTCCGTCCGCCTCTTTGGTTATCTGGATCGTCACACCCTCGCTAGCGTTCTCAACTTGGCGTCCGCTGCCGTGTATTTGGTCGTCGTCGCTGGCTCGCATGTCTAGCCATAACGCGTATTTGGTATTCAGGAACTCCGCGAGGGAGACGGCCGAGAGATGCAGGTCTTTGGCAACCGCTGCAACCTCCGGAGAGCGTTTAGAGCCGGCAGCAAACTGCTTTCTTGCTTCGTCCCACTGCTGGTGCGCGCGAAGACCCGCGCTGTAGAGTTGATTGGGTACTCCCTCGATCGTCACCTCTACCTTCGTGATTTTTGGGTTATAGAATTTGTCGGTTTTTCTAGCACCGAACGCGAACCGAGCATCCTCGAACAACATCAGTATACCTTTCATCGAGCGGGCGGGTACGTTGACATTAATATTCCACAATGTGTCGCCTTTGTCTTTCGTCATCTTGCGATGGCGAAGAACTCGGTCGTAAAGTATGGCAACGCGCCGGCGTACTGGGTTCTGATCAATCGCGCGAGTTCGGGCATCGTGACCATGTCGTACTCCAGCGAAACATTATCGATCGTAAACGTCGATAACATGTCGCTGGCTATGAGAACTCGGCCGTAGTCGTTGAACGTTAGTTCGTATTCGAGGCGGTCAGCCAAAGCGCTCTGATAGTAGGGCATGTGACTCTCCAGCAACTCAAAGTCGAGCGGGATGTAGAAGCGGTTGTCGTAAGCGCCCGCGACCGCATTGTCGCTCGCGTTGTTATCTGCCTTGTTAGCAGCCCCGATTCTAAGTTTGGTTACGTTCTTATTTTTGCTGGTGTCAATACCCTGATAGACAGCGTTTTCACGCTCTTGCGCCGTCATCCATAGGTCCTGATAACAATGGTAGACGTCGCTGTCATCGATCGACATCACCTCATTACCAGAAATCTTTATCATGGTCTTCTTGACTATGGCGCGACCCAGGTTCTGAACGACGGTTCGGTCCTCGTCCGTCGACGTCAGCGAAATAGTGAAAGCGAGGCGAACAGTCCCCGGCACAATGACGTCGTTAGCTCCGAGGTTGGGGAAGCGGACCAAGAGCTGTTGGTTCTGGTCGATCGTCGATGGGTTGTTCGTAATAACGACACTCTGTCTCACGCCTTTTGCCCCGAGGGGCTCACGCAGTCTGCGGTATGGATTGAGTTTGCGACCGTATTGACGCGAAGACATAATTTAGTGAAACTATATTAAACCCGTATGGTTTTGTCTTTAATACATAATTAATTTTAAGAAAGTTATAAAGACGGATGATTACGATATTAACATGGATGAAATCGGCAGAGACGATTTCCGCGATGATGATGACATCGATGATGACATCGATAACTATGACGAAACGACCTTGATAGATACACCAGGAACTTCAGCTGCTGGTGATGTTAGCTATATGTGGGAGGCCCCACCCGAAACTCCGGCATGGGCGGGAGGTGACGAGATTCCTGCGGGGATCTCCAAGGATGAGCTGGCACCTCCCAGGAAAACGGAGTCTCTGGTGAAACGGTGGGAGAGTGAGGTGTCTAAACACGGCATCAAGGCCACGTTGGAGTTCCGCAGCACTAAAGGAGGAGACCTGTGGGTTAAATGGGGCAAGAACTGGAAGTTGCTGACGTTCAAGAACGACCCGAACCGGTTCCTCGGGGCCTCTTCAGTGAAAAAATATGGAGTGGACCTCGCTCGAGCTCTAGGATTGATCGATGATCGGTCGCAGCTGCCTCAACAAATGGTAAAAACCCTACAGTCTACCGACGAAACGCTGGCGAAGACGGCCGCCGCTATAGAAATGAGCGAGCTCAGCGATGTCCCTCGCATAGCCACCGACGCTATTAACACAGTGGAAACTACGGTCAACGAAATGAACGGCACGAAATATGACCCACCGTTACCTCTTCGCGAACTCCTGGGACTCGATAAGGCTCTGCAAACAACTCGGGGCGAACTGGTCAATAACCTCTCCAAACTCACGGCGCTGGACAAACATATCGCGCTAGAAGAAAGAAAACTTGGGGAAGTCCGTGACGATAGAGAATCTACCGAGCGGATCAACAAACTCCTGCGGTCGTTGCGGGACGAAAGAGAAGCTCGCTTGGAGGCTGCTTCGACTAACCGTGAGGCACTTTCCGGCCAATTAAGTCGGAGCCGCGAAACAATCTCGAGGGTTCTGCACGAGGACACGACACTCGGTGACCGTCTTCGCACTCTGTTCAGAGAGAAGGGCGTCACGATAGTAACCATCATCGCAGCTTTCAGCATGATTATATCGACCCTAATTCTATCTATATCGTCTATTTGTAGCTGTCAATGCTGGTGCCGCACCAGCACCCGCACCAGCACCAGCACCAGCACCAGCACCCGCACCAGCACCAGCACCATCCGGCGGAGCCAAGGAGTGGATAAAAAAACAACTAAAAGCCCTCGCCAGTCTCCTGGCTAAATTAGCAGGAAAGTTGGCTGCCGCGCTGCCTGGTTTGATAGGAGGTCTCCTCTCCTTCTTGTTATCTATATTATCAAAAACGGTCGGATGGCTCGCCGAGAATACCTGGGCTTTAATCGTGGCCATCGCCGGTCTCCTACTATTCTTCGCAAGAGAGTTCCTAAAACCAAAGCGTAAATAGTCCGATCGCCACGAGGGCGACGACGAGCGCTAATTTCTCCTCCTCGTGTGTTGTGCTTCCAATCTCGATTGGTGTTTCAACATTGTTGATGATTGGATTGGGGGAACTCGATGGTGCATCCAATTTACGAATTGGGGGTACTGGGTTCGATTGTGTTGAGGGAGGTGTATCCATTTTGTGTTTTGGGGGTTTTATGAAATCGGTTCCACTTACAACTCCGCTCCCAATCATCTTGGGTGGGAGCTTGATGATATCCGTGTTCACGTTACCGTTGTGGCCGATTTATTGATTGGCGGTGGCGATTACGATCTGATTATTGTAACCATTAACCGGGTCGTCTCGTAGTATCATATTGCTCGGCACCATATAAAGACCTATTCCAAATGCGTAGTCTACTGGAGTGCTGGCATTCTGCAAAACGTCTTGATAATTCTGGATCGCCTTCTCCAGATCCACCCTAGCTGAGATGGCGTCCTCTACAAGTGCCAAGAATTGTTTTTGTGCATCAAACGCCGTTCCCGTGCCCAGTATAGAACTGCGAGTTTGCTTCTGTGCGCCGAGGATGGCCCAGACGTACGTGCGAATGGAGTCGTTGACGCGAGTAACCCCGGCCTGCGTGAACCCTAGACCCTTATCTAACATAAATGTACCCCACACGTTCTGAACCTCAGCAGCCTGCTGTATGTAATCGACGTGAGCCCGTTTCGGAGGTAACATTTTACAAGAAAACACGCCGCAGTGCCGACCTCCAGACACTTCCGGCCCGAAAGTCATAGTCGCGGGGTCAAAATTCCCGGCGTTCCGACTGACGATGTGGTCACCGGAGTGATCGTGTCTAAAATCAGTCTGCGTCCAATTCCCGGACTGGCCCCGAATGAGAACGTCCCCGAGGCCGGTGGTAGTAGGAAATGCTTTCTGTCTCCAATCCGCGTCTTTTGAAACGTTAAATTCGTTACACAGTCTTTCAAACGCCATACGGTCGTATGCGTTGGAAATGGGATCCCAGGCGTCGTCTTCAGGTAGTGAAATACCTAGTTCTTTGAGAATCCTCCTAATAGTATAATACGCATGAAAGTTGTAAACACTTCGGAGCATGACATTCTTAGATGTCAGATGGTCTTTATGTGAAACTCCACACCCGGCTGTTGCGCACCCATACAGCGAAATTTATTTGGTTCTGCCAAAACTGCATCGGTGTTGCTTTCCACCAATTTACCGCCTCCATTGTAGTAATCTTGGGCAGCCTATATTGTTCAAAGATGTTAGGGAAATTGGTGGCAAAGCCACTGTCCGGTCTAACCGTTACGGTTGGGTGTACAAGGTTAACAACGTCTTTTTGATTGTATTTACCTCCGACCGCGTACTTTGCATTAGAATTAAAGCTAAATGCTTTGGTATCCATTGAAAGATATTATTATGTTTGCTACTATCACTAATGTTCAAAAAGGGAGTTGTGAACTTCAAAAGTCAATCGACAACTGCTGCGGACAACGCCGGGTAGGCCTCAGATCAATCACGTTCACGGTTGGATGGCAGAATGTGGGGAAGAGCGAAGGGTTTTACTATGTGAAGGATGGACAACAATTAGGTGTAAAGCTGCCTCACGGACTGTGGGGAATAAGACAGCTCAAAGATTTTGTCAATCAGAGCTTGACGGTATAATCAACCTCACAGTATCGAATGCTACCGGGCTCGCAACAATGACCATCAGCACTGATAATAAGGTAGTGGTCTCCCCGGGTTGGGTATTCAACTCGGTTTTAGAGAGACATACTCCTCAAACAAAGGAGTGTTTACCCCGGGTGAGTACGTCGGTGATAACCCGGTGGACATTCGGCCTTCACGAAAACTCTCTAGGGTGCACTTGGATCGGGTGAACACATCGTACAACACGGTAGACGGCACTCCCACCACATTACTGAAAACCGTGCAAGCCAGCGACTGTTTCTATGGCGAGACTGTGACCTTAGACTTCCCACACCCCGAGATGAAAGTTTTGGAATCGGGACATATCCACGAATTTACGGTCTCTATTCTCGATGATCAAGCGAGAAAGTTGAATAACTATTACCCGATTTCGGTAGTTCTCGAATTTCCAATTGAGTATAGGTGCCCAATATTATAATTAATTTTATTATGAGTATATACGGACCAGGTAGTTCTTCCGATTGGGTGACAAATTCAAAGAATTTGGAACCGGCAGAAGGTGGATTCATCCCGACAGAGGGCGATTTTTTAACTACTGGAAAAACCAAGGCCCTGATCAATAAAACTATATCGAAGGTCACAAACGGGATTCACAGGAGTATATCAGATGTTAGAGTAGAAGTGCTGACGGCGACTGCACAAATTGAGGGAGTCCGAACGGATATTGAGAAAGATCAGGCGGCTTATAAGGTGTTGCGCTCAGAGGACTCTCTCATCAGAGAAACGGAACTGAACGAACTAAGTGAAAAAATAACCAAATTTCCAAAAGAGGCCCGGTTGGGGATTGATAAAGTCCGAGAAGACCACCAGGCGGACCTTACGGAGGCTTATGATGCATTGCGTTTAGAGGACTCTCTCATCGGCGAAGCGACACTTACCGAACTAGACGGGAAAATAACGAAATTTCAAAAAGAGAGCAGGTCGGATATTGATAAAGTCCGAGAAGACCACCAGGCGGCCCTTACGGAGGGTTATGATACGTTGCGCTTAGAGGACTCTCTCATTAGAGATGCGGCACTTACCGAACTATATAAAAAAATAACCAAATTTCGAAAAGAGGCCACGTCGGGTATTGAGAAAGCCCGAGAAGACCACCAGGCGGACCTTACGGAGGCTTATGAGGTGTTGCGCTCAGAGGACTCTCTCGTCAGAGAAGCGGCGGTTGCCGAACTAGATAAAAAAAAATAACCAAATTTCGAAAAGAGACCCGGTCGGGTATTGATAAAGTCCGAGAAGACCATCAGTCGAACCTTGCGGAGGCCCTTGCGGAGGCTTATGATGCGTTGCGCTTAGAGGACTCTCTCAGTAAAGAAGCGACATTTACTGAACTAGACGGGAAAATAGCCGAATTTCTGAAAGAGACCAGGTCGGGGGTTGAGGGGGTCCGAGAAGACCACAAGGAGGCCATTGCGGAGGCTTATGGGGCGTTGCGCTCAGAGGACTCTCTCAACAGAGAAGCGGCACTTACTGAACTAGACGAAAAAATAACCAAATTTCGAAAAGAGGCCCGGTTGGGGGTTGAGGGGGTCCGAACGGGTATTGAGAAAGCCCGAGAAGACCACCAGGCGGACCTTACGGAGGTTTATAGGGTGTTGCGCTCAGAGGACTCTCTCATCAGAGAAGCGGCGGTTGGTGAACTAGACGGAAAAATAACCCAATTTCAAAAAGAGGCCTGGTCGGGTGTTGAGAAAGCCCGAGAAGACCACCAGGCAGCCCTTGCGAAGGCTTATGAGGTGTTGCGCTCAGAGGACTCTCTCATCAGAGAAGCGGCGGTTGCTGAACTAGACGGGAAAATAACCGAATTTCAAAAAGAGGCCCGGTCGGGTGTTGAGAAAGCCCTAGAAGGCCACCAGGCGACCATTACGGAGGCTTATGATGCGTTGCGCTTAGAGGACTCTCTCAGTAGAGAAGCGGCACTTACCGAACTAGACGGAAAGATAACCGAAGTTTCCGATAAACTGAAACATGATCGTATAGCCGCGACCAAAGCTCTTGCGGAGGCCTCTTATAAGATTCGTACTTAGGCATATAACGCAAACAGTGCGCTTGCCGGAATAGTGCGAACAATGAAAACGCCAAAACGTGTCATAACAGTTTGGGCTGAGAAGTGGGGCACATTGGTTGAGGAGCACTATGAATATTCGTTCGGTGCCAAAGCGAGTAATAAATGTGGGGGATACACTATGACAGCTGCAGGTGAAGTTATCCAAATGGCGGTCTGCTCGGTTAATGGTAGTGGTAAACCTGTGGGCGCGGTCGCGATATATATTGTAGTAGATGGGAAAGAACGGGGGATTGGAGTCACTAAAATCTCTGGAGATAGTTCGACGGTGGTTTCGTTCTCCGGTTATGATCGAATTAGACTTTCCAAAGGTAGTGTTATTAACTTTGTTACGAAAATCGGTGACCCAGAGAGTTCTTCCACTATTGTCTCATTGTTAATTGAATTTATTTTGTAAATACTAATATATTGAAAATCATGAACGAATCAACGCTTCCAATTGTCAATACCACTCCATCAACACTGTGTACAATTAACGAAAGAAGTTCAGATTTTAGGTTGAATAATATCGTCGCTATGCAGGATATTTTAGTTAGAGAATATACAAATAGAAAAAGAAACGCTAAAAAATATAGACGCGCGGTGAACACTGCTGAAGTATCTAGCATGGCTCTAGCGAGTGTTTCTGTGTTGTGTGGGGCGGGGACAGCTGCAACTATATCCACCATTATAACGGTTCCTGTAGCGGGGATTTTATGTGCGGTGTCGGCCGTTTCTGGGTTGTTGTGTATGGTAATTAGGGCGTCGGGTGGAAAACTCGAGAAAAAATGTAGAAAACATGATAGAATATCTGTTCTCGCCAGGTCGAAGAAAAATACCATCGACGTTATGGTGTCCAAAACGTTGGCCGATAAGAAAATATCAAATTTAGAGTTTGAATCCGTGGTGGAAGAAATGGGGAGATATGAAAAATTAAAAAATGATATAAGAATCAAGGCGCGCGCCACCATGCCCAAAATTGAGTGTACTGATTGGGATAAATTTAGGGAAAAACTTGGAGATAAAGTCGGAAGAAATGTTACAGCACCATTGTGATATTCTATAAAATAATTAATTTTATAATTAGTTTAAAGAAAATTATAAAATTAATTATATTGGTGCAGTAAACAATTTATTAATTAATTTTAGGAAAATTATTAACAATTTAAAAAGAAAAAAAAAAAAAAAAGAAAAAAAGTTTTAGGTTCAACCGAGGCTCGAACCCGCGCCAGCAAAACCCTTCTGGGTCCACCCCGCTAAGCCTTCGCTTAAATTTCTTCTATTTTTTTTTATTTTTTCGGCTTAGCGAGGTGTGTTACACTCACATCTCCTACACCCCATCATTGGACCGATGCCGCGGACCCCACCTCATCGTTACCTCCACAGAGTGAAGTACATGTGGCGAAAACGTATCTCACTGTTGAGATATTAATGTCGGCGTCCCGACACCGAACTGTGTTTATTTCTCGTATATGAACTTAACTTTGCTAGTGAAATTGTTATTTATTATTAATTAATTATTTTATTATATTAATTAATATGTTTTCTATATAATAGGGGGTGTTCAGCTTTAAATTATAAATAATTTTATTAAAATTAATTAAATAACGAACCATCCCGGAAATTCGTGAACTATATAACCCTCACTAAGTGTTTATAAACTGTGTACACCACCTGTGTAAATCGATAGCCCGTTTACATACCATCGATAAGGCTATAAATAGCCGCGTGTGTAATATATATTACAGTGTGTTTATTTTCCATCCCGGAAGACGTAATCGTGTAAACCTCTCTATAAATGGACACTTAATATACGTGTAAGGTGGGACACCTAATTTACATTTTCATAACGCGTGTAATTGGAACATTGTCGTCTGGTTGGTGTTGTGATTACAACATAAATTTATAAGTGATATCGTAGAAATGTACGTTCGTAAACGAATCGTTGGGTTTTAATTGTTTTATATAATACGCCTTAGTTTCATATCCGATACGCATTATCTGTCTTGATGTTCGTATTTGCCTCTTGTATAGTTGACATAATTGCCGGTATAATATTGTAAATGCAACGTTTTTATCGGAGCGTAATAAATTACGCTGGTATTTCATATATTCGATATCGCCTAGTGTTCTCATTTTATAGAATTTATATACAGGATTATAACCCCCGTATTCTTCGTAAACTTCTTCAACACAGCCATTAAAAACTTTCAATTCCAGTTGTATTGTATTATCCATTTTCTCTAATAATATTGGTACTTGTTTTTTCTGTTCAATTTTCTAATTTTATCAAATTAGTTTGATAATGTTTTTTACAGTGTTTTAATGCTGTAGAAACACCGTGACTTATTAGATCGCTTCTATATTTCTAACTGACTTTCCGATTTGAATTATTACTAAACGATAATACTTGCGAGCACGTAATCCCTTGTTAACCATTAGATGAGTAGCCTGAGTGCCACCACATGGTGGACATAGCAATGACTCGGCTTTGGTCCCTACCCCACAATGTCGACATGGGCGAGGTGAAACGGAATGAAACGGAACTCTTGCATCCATGCACGGTGATGTTTGCAATATTCGTAAATACCGGTGCGAAAACATCTCTCGTGACTACCTGTCTTCAACCATGCACACTTAACTAGAACCATTATGTTGTATATATATACTGAGTATAACATAGGGATTTTTATCTCTAATAGGGTGTATCTTCTCATGTCATAAATATATGGTCTCGCGGTAGTTGTATATAAGAGTCACAAATGATACCATCATGCTGTGGAAGGTGCCGCGCGTAGCTGGTACCTTCCAGAGGTGATGGTATCATTGTGACTCTTATATACTACTCTTGATTTCAAAAGACACTAGCCTAGGTCCGGTTGCTCAAAACATCAATAACATCATGCTGTTAAATCCTTAACAGTGTTGACATAATGTTAAAGGTAAATCACGGTTAAAGTGTATGCGGTATTTTTTCTGTAGTTTATCACTTCCTTGTAATGAATTATGCTTACTTCCCTGTAATCCGCATTTTAATATTGTACATGAATACCTGTCTTTTTTTTTTTACCCGATTTCCTGAAACGGCATCTGATTGGGTAAAGCCGCGAGACATCACACCCAGTGAACAAAGAAAATTAGACACTGTCCGACAACGAAAATATGAGCGACTTTGAAAGCGATTTTGACAACACTTCTTATTCTTATGACGGTTCAAGCAGCGATGACGATCAGACCGACGTCCGTCCGTACCTGTACTAGCCGTTAGTGGACGAACGAAACTAACACTGGCCTCGCCGAATTGTCAGTAGAATAAGCCACGAAATTTCAGAATGGTTGGTATTTCTTTGCATTTTCGTTTAATATTCCAATATTATTCTTTTTAAATATTATATTGCCGAGCTAGATTATTTACCTTGTAATAATATCGTTATATCGCCATGACTTCCTAATCTTTCGTCGTCATTTCACGATATATGACACTGTAATTGGTTTTCGCCGAAGTAAGCCAAACGTCCCATTGCAAAACGGCCAGTTCCAAACGGTTCCGACTTTATGCAAACTCGCAGTAATAATATAGTGAATATAGACACAATGACTTTATTTATTCTCATTATTATATTACATCAGTCCCAGATTTGAAGAATGAAATATGGAAAGTAGCCTGGTCAAGTATAGCTTAGATGCTCTCAGCTATACAGTACGGATGACTTTTACTATTGCATCTGTCTGTTATATAATCTGTATCATTATATACACATCAGCTATATTCTTAACGACATACTTTGTTGATGTTGTGTTGACATTGTTGCATCCTACTTTATTCTCAATGTATATAATTGGAGTGTAGGACAAACAAAATCCCCCACCCCTCGGACATAATCCCCCCATGATTTTTGACACAGGAGGATAAAATCCCCCCCCCCCCCCACAATCTAAGAATACAAGTAGGACAAAATCCCCTCACCCCCACCCCTTTCCCCCCCCCCCCCCCCCCCCCCTACAATAGCAAAATTCCCCTCACCCCCAACCCCTTTCCCCCCCCCCCCCCCTCAATGAAAAAATCCCCACCATCATATTCAGTACTTTTATTTGCACAATAAACATCAAACATCAAACACATTTAATGAAGTATTTTCAGTTGCACAATCAACCAAGCACATTTAATAAAGTATTTTCAGTTGCACAATAAACGTCGAACAAGAATATGTATGTATTTTTGTACATTTGTATACTGATGTCGGTCCCAAACCATATTGTTTTAGTGAAGAATCGATTACCATTTCAAAGAATTATTCGCCAAAACGATCTAGGTAAATCATGTAACAATCATTAATTTCTGTTTGTTTTAATAAAACGTAATCCTTATTAACTACTTGCAAGAAATCAGGCAATTCAATTAAACTGATTAAAGAGGACTAGAGGGTGAAATTTGAAAACAAATTAATGCAATTGATTCTTTCAAAACATATTGATGTAGGGGGGGGGGGTGATTTTGGACGGGGGGGGGGATTTTGTCCGACCTGTATTTTATACGGGGGGGGGATTTTGTCCTCCTGTGTCAAAAATCTATGGGGGGGGGATTATATCCGGGGGGGATTTTGTCCGTATCCTATATAATTGTATACACGGTAGAACTAACAACATACTTGTCATCTCGCTGTGACTGTGTACTTACATGTAACGTAATTTCTCATTTCAGATTCACACGATTCTTCAATCCAAAGATCTAGACAAAGCCCATGTAAAATTGGATGTTTTATATATTTACCTGTATTTATATTCAGATAATATCTCCATGATAAATAATGTATATATATATTTGTTTATTAAAGTCTCATCAATGTACACACATAAGATAATACAATATAGACACAGTAAAATAGTACATCGCCATTCTATAAGAATTACAAGAGACTACACTCACTATAAAACATTTGTTTTGCCACATAAAAAAATGAATATGAATACATGGGTAATATGTACATACAGTTATCTAACGTGTTCATGACGCCAGCATCTGATACATGCTATAACGCACATGCACAAATTACATGTAACCTACTGCGTGTATCATGACTATGACGTACCCATACACTAAAACACATGATAAACATAGACACAATCATTCATGAATATAGTACAATATCTACACTATAAGACATGGTTAAATGAATAAGACCTAACGTACGGTATATTGATTATCTATAAAGAAAACCACACCTTCTTTTTAAAATATTTAAAAAAGTTTTGGCACATTCTTTCATGATATCATTATTAGCAAATAAGATTACAAACTTATCGATATCACACAAGTTCAAGAAATCCGGAACAATGTTGCAAGTTTTATCGAACAATACAGTTCTAAGATCACTGTACAAATCACATTCTAAAAGCACATGCTTTTCCGTTTCCACAGTATTAGCATTGCAAAATATACACAGCCTTTCATCCAGGGCAATATTTTCGTATCGTCCGGTTTCCAGTCTAATGGGAGCAACCCCACAGCGAAACTTGGCAAAAGCTGATCTGTATGATACTGTTTAAAGTTATTATGATAAATTCAAGTGTGATCAAGTATGACGACGAAAGATTAGGAAGTGTGATTCACGCACGTGAATTTATTGACAAGATGATAATTGTTGTATGAAGGTCAACATTAATTACAACCGTAAATGAGTTGTATTTATTTGACATTGCTTTCTTTGTCAGACGTGTGCTTTTATTGACCCCCCCACCACCCCCACCCCCGCACACACACACCGACCCCCACATCACATAATGTATATAATAATAATAATTAATGAATTATAACATGTATGTTTATCGGAATGAAATGGCATACAAGGACTACACTGATCAAAGAGTCTTCACTAACTACACCGGTACATAATTAGTTACCGAAATTGTTCCCAACAAAGACTCGTCAAGTCAAAGGAGTATATCGCACTTTGATGGGCTATGAATCTTATATGTCATTTTAAACTGAGCATAATGATTGTATGTATGATGCAAGTGACCAAGCTGGTAACAGAGTAGACACTTATCATAGCTATATATCAGATGCGTAGATGGACCTGGTGCTATGCTGGTCAAAATGCCATAAGGTAATTCTTTTGGGTCATTATGAGGGGCCAGCCGCGGGGAAATTAGTCGCTCTAATTGCCACGGAGGTGGTGTGCACTGGAGGGCCAGTGACGGAACATCACCCCGGGCAATTGTTTTAAGCTGGTGTCAACATCTGCCATACTTAACAGAGCGATTAATTGGCCCCGGGCACTGCGACCGAGAAGGTCTGTTATACGCAAAACACAACACGTGGCTTATAGGGTTTTTGCGACCAGTGTAGATCCAGACCAGTGTAGATCCGGATCAGACCGCACAGTCTGATCAGGATCTGCACTTTTCGCCATTCCATCACTGAAACACACTAACAAACAATCAATACCGTTTTCAGACTACAGGAGTGTGCTATTTGATCAAAACCTACACTGGTCATAAATCACACAAGCCCCATTTCTCCAGTCACAGCCACATATCGGACCAAGCTATTTATTTTTGACATCTTGTCCAATAATTTGCTGTTTATTTGAAACAAGTAAGTAGATAAAAACAGTGGATTCAACCAATCAGCATAGAATATGTGCGGCTTCGTTGATTTTAGATTACACCTGCCGCATTATTAAGCGTTTATTATTCCGTAAATCCGCGGAAATACCTACATATTTGACGTCAGAATAATGAATTGAATGTTTTATAAACACTTTTGTAATAATCGCTTTAAACACGGCACGATACTAATTAAATAAACAAGCCAAATATAACGAGGAAAATGTGCCCGTTGCACAGGTAAATATTTACCTATAAACTACGGCTTACTATGACATTTTTTTAGCTGCATGTCATATCCTAATGATATATAATGGTATTAAACTACAGAAAAGGTGCCGCATACACTTTGACCGTGATTTACCTTTAAGCTACCAGAGTTTGGCAACCAGGCCTGGTATTCTCCATAGCTGTCAAACACACACATACTAGGTTAGTAAGGCATTTTCTAAATCATCATCAAATAAGCGGTGTGTATTTTACCTGGTTGTCGCGCTGTTGTTGTTGTCGATGTGGCGTCAGACGATACAGTATCTGTTACCGTTTTCAATGATGTTGTAACTGAGGGCGTGGATAATTTGGAAAGAGCGGTCGTGGTTGGTTGTGTTGTTTTGAATGCTGGTTAAGAATAACGAATAAAGAAAAACAAAATGAGACGGCGTTACACCGACAAACGCTACACATTAGTAAGTATTATAAGGCCCGTGCTTATAATACGTTCTTAGCATGTTCTTGGTTTCTTATTGGTCGTCTATCAGGGGCCCGTTTCACTAAACTTCGTAAAATTAAGAAGTTCGTAAGTGCAACATTTAATTTTAGAATAACATTGACACAGACAGCCGGTGTTGCAAAAAAATAGTGTATGTGTTCACATGTAACGATGTGTGCATGCACGTGTAAACTGGTAACGTTAGTTAACCACGTTAATGTGAGCAGCAAATTAACAAAACTCTTCATACGAACATTTTTATCGTACAACGTTTAGTGAAAAAGACCCCAGGAAGTTTTATTACTCGAAGCTGAGTTTGCCTGATTATGGAGGACATGGTACTAGAAACTGGTCACACAGTTTTATAATTAAGTGTCCCGAATCGTCTGAATGACAAGTCAAACAGTCAAAAGTACATACACAACAGACAAGGCACAGCGGCGGTCGTCAAACAGGCACGATGTGCACTCTATGATTACCAGACTACGACCTACGACAACCACCCCCCACTGTCACCCCACATACACACACACTAAAATATAGACGCAATAATTCCATGACATATATAGAGGATCTCAAACGAGTTTCCATTTGATATGAGATTTATGAAACGAGTCGCGCAGAGGCTCGGTGCATAAAATTGCGGACGAGTTTCATAAATCTCATATCAAAGGGAAACGAGTTTGGGATTCTGTTTATCACATGACTTCAGCCTCCACAGAGAAGAAAACTTGGATATATCCAATACGTTTCAGTGAGCAGACGCCATTGACTATTTTCGCATCTAGTTGAAAATCTCCACATAGAAAGATAGTTTTAATATTACAGGTTCCAGTTCGTTGTAAACACTTCATATTACCAAATGGGAGCTCATTCTTGCAATTGCAGTCTTTATCCCCCCCCCCCCCCCCCCCTGCAACGTCCGTCCGTGCTTCCGTGATTCCGTCCGTGCGTCCGTGCGTCCGTCCGTCACTAAACTTAACATCAGAGAAATATGTTATAACTTCTATTTCCTTCATCTAAAATGCTTAATATTTCACACATGCATTGCAGTAAGGCTCTACTACCATGATGTGTCAAATCCACGACCGTCCAACCCCGCTGATCCCAAAAGGTCAAGGTCAAATATTGGTCTCTTTACAAAACTTAACATCAGATAAATATGTTATAACTTCAATTTCTTTCTTCGAAAATTCTTAATATTTCACACATGTATTCCTCTAAGGGTCTACTATCATGCTGTGACAAATCCATGACTGTCTGACTTCCGCTGATCCCAAGGTCAAGGTTATGGGCCCGCAAACTTTGAGGGTTTTTTTTACATATTTTGGGGTACCTGGGCCCACGCAATTTGCGACGTTATTTGGAACCTCTTCATTTTTCGTCGCGCCTGCTTTAGCAGAACTCGCGAGTATAGTCGCCACTTTTTCTTTCGTCCGCGTCGTCCGCGTCGTCGTCGTCGTCGTCCGAAATGTTAAAAGTTTGTACAACCTTCGTCATCATGGTATAACTTTAATATAACTTGACGGATCGCTTCAATATTTGGAACACACTCATGCCGCCATTAACATGACTTTCACCTTCTTTACCTTCACAGTTCTGTGGAAACACTTAGCCATTTTGTTTTCGTCAAATAGTTTGTACAAGCTTCTTCATCATGGTAGATCTATAACATTAATATTACTTTACGGATTGCTTCAATATTTGGACACTTGATATATGTGAGCATACGAACACACTCATGCCACCATTAATATGACCTTGACATTTTTTACCTTCACATGTTTGCGGAAACACCATTTGTTTGAGTCAAAAGGTTTGTACAAGTTTCTTCATAATGATATAACTTTAGTATTACTTAACAGATTGTTTCAATATGTGGACACTTGATACATATACTGGCAAAAGTAGTCACCAACACGAATGACACGTATGAATTCTGATGCGGTCGTATTGACAGGATATCAAATATGTTTCACGGCACCAGTACTGTATCCTTCTTGAGTTGACTGAATAGTCTGATGAAAATGGAACTGTTTACAGTGTGAGGGTTAAATTAAATACAACCGATAGAGCTTATTAACAGAAAAGATATAATACCAAGGAAAGAATTGAAGACTCGGCCAAATGTCAATAGAGAGCAACCAGACAATGCATGTATGTGGTAACGTGACTGGAGAAATGTGGTTTATGGGGTTTGTGACCAGTGTATATCCAACCCAGCCTTGCATCTGCACAGTCTGATTAGGATATGCACTGTTCGCCATTCCATCATTGAATAACCCGCCTCCAGTGGCATTGCTTCTAACAACCAATATATATCGTTATCAGCTATAGGAGTGTGCTATTTGATTATATCCTACAATCCTATACGCCCCCTTTCTCCAGTCATAGCCACATGAAAAAAACCCACTGAATTTCTTACATTTCGTAGTTGTTTCCTTTACAAATAAATCTGGCCTTGTTTCTTCCAGAAAGTTCAAAATACAAGTCTTTCGTAGTTCTCCTGCAGTATGCTTGCATTTCTTAAACAGGGCGTCTCTTTCATAATGGTATTTCATTGTTTTTCTGTTTTTTGTGTTGCCTTGCGCTTGTCTACGGTGTTTCCTATGGTGCATTGGAAACCGACTTGGTACCATAATTGGTCTAAACGGATTTCTACTTCTACTTCCATGGTGTCCTTTATGTACATTATGGGCACGGCTGCCTGCTATTGGCATCTGTATCATAGTTGTTGCTAGGTCCAATGTCATCCATGGATATCTGGTGAACTTGTATAAACTATTGTGATGAACTATTGCTGTTGCGTTTGAATACTGACACCATTGTAGTACTATACCGAAACAAAAGCACATCCATGTATTTGTAACATCCATTACTGCATAAATCATGAAACTAAGCGATGTATGAAACGTATTCGCTTTTATTCACTGTGTAATTAATGTATTTACGTGAGTGTATATGATTTGTCCCAAACACTTAAGTTAACTCTTTGACGTACAATGTAATATATTATTGGTTGTTTATAACTTAATCATTAAATGCCATTCATCAGTTCATGATAAAACCGCCACCATCAAGTTAGTGTAATTTCCCACAACGTTCTATAGTCTACGCACACATAATCAAACCTGGCTGTGACTGGAGAAATGAGGCTTATGTGATTTGTGGCCAGTGCAGTCCCTGATCAAGTAACACTCTCCTGTAGTCTGGTAGCGATATATATTGCTTGTTCGACGCATTACGCATGTTTCATTATGGAGTTACACTGGTCGCAAAACCCATAAGTTCCACTTCTCAAGTCACAGCACGAATGCGTACAGTTTATTTTGAAAACAAAAGGGGATTGTTAGTGAAAGAGATACCGGGAATATATCATCTGACGTGTGATGAGGAAGGACTGAGATTTGCAACGGTGGTTTTATCGAATCGTTGCCCATTAGAGATTGTTGAACGTCATGCATGCGTCATATTAAATAAATGTATCACGCGTGTCCGTGTCAGCGGAAACTACGTATACTAGTCCAATCAATATACCTAGTACCCACCACTAATTGCAACATAAGGTATATCAGGGTCATTCCATTCCATACCATACATACACCATAATAACATACTAAAAGTAAAAGATATAAAAGTTTATTTTTTGTTTAATTACAATAATAGTATAAAAACATAAATGTCACACACCTTACAACAATCCTATTTAAATTAGTAAATGAACGCGGTTTCGAGTTTTTATGATTTCAGACATACGGAAACATTAACAGTAAGCGAAAAGAAGTAAAACAAAATACTGTTTTTGAACAAATTTGTAAATTTTCGATGAAATGTTGCAAAATTACCCCACCCACATTTTTGTAATGGGAACTTTAGCTCCACGTACACATCACATTGCTCTGAAATGACATTCAAGTTTCAGGCGTTTTAAATTACCTTTCAGACTGTTTAAAAAAAAAAAGTACGTATTATGTTTTACCGCACGACGGGCGACGGACAGAACAACTGCAGAGTTTGTGTACACTACTCTAAAACCGTTCAGTCAATCAATCTGAACCTGAAAGACTCACGTCTTATACACATATTGGAGATGTGCACCTTGGTGTGTTTATGCCGAAACAAACAAATTCACAAAAATATCACCATTATAACTTAGGCATTTTGCAACATTTGTGTATGAAATTATATATAGGGTACAGAGTTTGTGTACACTACTCTAAAATCTTTAAGTCAATCGATCTGAAACTATACGCATATTGTACATGTGCACCTTGATGTTTTTATGCCGATATTTTTTTAACAAAATTATAGATGTTTTAACTTGCAATTTCCGGCGGTCTACTGCAATTTAGAGCCATAATTTTCAATAGTCTTATTTCTACTTTAGACATCTCTACCTACATTAGTATACCTGTTTATCACAACAAGAGGAAGAAATAATGCTAATGATTTTCAAATTCACATTAACATTTCTTGCCTTGGTGACAGCTTCACATTTCTGCATCTTCGCTATCTGGCCCATCTTCGACGGGCGTATATTGTGACTTACGGCATTCTTGTTATTAGTACGGGCGCCAAATCTGAAAAACATGTGAGATCAGCATGATAAGTTACGTGACCTTGAGTGACTAAGTTGCGTTACGCTATTACCGTTTGATAATATGCTATGGTCGATATATGCAATCCTATCCCATGTTGAATTTTTGCAGACATATAGTTTCTAAAACTACATTAAACTGCGAGTTGTATGCCATATGTATGGCCTCTGTAACTCGCGGGATGTATACAACTACATTAAACTGCGAGTTGTACGCCATATGTATGGCCTCTGTAAAAGAGGGATGTATAAACTACATTAAACTGCGAGTTGTATGCCATATGTATGGCCTCTGTAACTTGCGGGATGCATAAACTACATTAAACTGCGAGTTGTATGTCATATGTATGGCTTCTGTAACTTGCGGGATGTATAAAACTACATTAAACTGCGAGTTTTACGCCATATGTATGGCCTCTGTAACTTGCGGGATGTATAAAACTACATTAAACTGCAAGTTGTATGCCATATGTATGGCCTCTGTAACTTGCGGGATGTATAACAAAAATACATTAAACTGCGAACTGCGATGTGCATGCCCTCTGTATGACCTCTGTAACTTGCGGGATGTATAAACTACATTAAACTGCGAGTTGTATACCATATGTATGGCCTCTGTAACTCGCGGGATGTATACAACTACATTAAACTGCGATTTGTATTCCCTCTGTATGGCCTCTGTAACTTGCGGGATGTTTAAAAAAAAATACATTAAACTGCGAGTTGTATGCCATATGTATGGCCTTTGTAACTAGTGGGATGTATAAAACTACACTAAACTGCGAGTTGTATGCCATATGTATGGCCTCTGTAACTCGCGGTATGTATAAAACTACATTAAACTGCGAGTTGTATGCCCTCTGTATGGCGGGATGTATACAACTACAAGCAACTCCGCAAGGCTATCGCCAAGAAGTTTGAGGCCTACATGCGCCAGGATCAGGCCAAAGGTCTCCAGGGGTTCAACCTGAAGCTTGATCACATCCTGCAGCTCAAGGAGGCCCAGGATAATCACTGCGTCGTCTACGACATCGAGCTCCTCTGTTGCTACGCCCCGAAAGACACACATCAGTTTAGTGTTGACCGATTGAACAACAACAGGGGGCACACATGTGACAATGTCCAACTGGTCTGTCTGGAATGCACACGAAAACGCGGAGGCGCAGCGCTCAGCGAGTGAGAACCCCATCTGGTGGCAGCACTGTGTCAGGAGGAACCACAAGAAGCTCTTCCCGGACGAATACGCGAGAGGGCCCATCAGATGGCAAATCTAAATAATAGAGCACGGGCTCATCAGGCTTGGTAACCGAGCGTCCAAGTCGTGACACCAGGTGGGCCACACGGGGTTCGTAGCGCGTCGGCGGCCACCCTCCAGTTATCCAGGCTGGTAGAGATACCGAACACCAACAGCCGAGGGGAGTTTCTGCCCGGCGACCACAGATGATGGTTTGCAGGGCAAAGTGTTGACCTTAATGGCGTCAGAGGGCTTCCTGCCGATCAATCTGATAACCCCGTCGTTCAATGCAGAAACCACGACGGGCAGCCTGGCCAACCACTCAGTTGATCGCATATGAGGGTCTCGCTGAGCGAGCAGCAGCTCTTGGGCATATTGGTGACCGAACAGCCGATCAGCCAGGGTCCGGTTAAAGCGCTCTACGATCCCATGATCCCGATGGACATCCACACGGCAGCGTCTTACCGAGACCCCGTGCTTGGTCAGCAGCTGAGAGACTGCGCACATGACTTCGCGCACCGGGTCTACCTGGAGAAGCTTTGGTCATCTAAGGGGGCTCCGCCTATACATGCAAGACAGAGCTTCAGTCACCCCCTTGGCCTCCTTCGTGGTCAGCGATTCAGCCTCCTTATAGCGGGAGGCCACGTCAACGACTGTCAGGGCGTACTTGTACGTTTTGCGACCGACGCGATCGTGAGGGAGAAACCGGAGGTCGGATTGATGGACTTCGTTTTTGCTTCGCAAGGCAATAAGTAATGCTTCGCAATATATTAGCTGACAAGGCCTGTCGCAGACATTCCCACGACGACGAACGCGATTTCACGGTCTTTTGGGGCATCTGACAGCACATATAAGTCTGAAAGCTGGGGCTCAGGATCCAGCGGCGCGAGAATTTTGCTTTTCTGCGGATATGCCCGCGCGTACTCGCGGATGGCGGCGTCAACGCACGGCGTGACTCTCGCGGCGAAGATCCTCGTTGATCCAGTCAACGGGCAGTTAGTTTTTGGGACCATGCTGCCTGGGCGCTCTGGAGTTGTTCTGTAGCTAAATCATGGCGCTTGCGCTCCTCATCTGCGTCCGAGCTTTGCTGATTCGAGAATAGAAAGTGGCTACCACTGAATGCCAATGCGTTCACCACTGCTCCACCTACGAACATTGCGACCGAAGCCATTACTAATTGGTTATACCAATTAATTAACTTCGATCATTAACTACGTTAATAATGTTGCTTCCATATATTAGCCGGTATAATTCAAGCTTTAACTAGATAAGCTCGGGTCCCAACTGCGGCCGCTATATCAAAGGTCACAAGACCCGCATCTCTCGCCGTCATGTTCAACTTGGGGACTGGCCCTCCTAATGCCATATTTCATAGTCGAGCAAACCCGATACAGAATGTCGTTTCGGCGACCGCGTCGTCGCCGGTAGTGTAATCGAAGTCGTCCAAAAAAAATGTCGGGTTCAATAGTACTGTTCGAAGATGTCTTCAAGTTAATACGGGCGGAAACTCAATCCATACCGCAGACTGCGGGAGCCCCTCGGGGCAAAAGGAATGAGACAGAGCGTGGTCATTTCGAACAACCCCTCGACGATCGTCCAGAATCAGCAGCTCTTGGTCCGCTTCCGCAACCTCGGAGCTAAGGCATCACGGGACGGTTGAAAATAGCCAAAATTGACTGCTTTTCTGAGGGCGGCGGGTGACTTATAAAAATCACCGCCTCTCACAATCAGTTAAGGAGGCTCTTGCGACAAGTATTGAAAAATACTCGCAAATGAATTACAAATCGCGCGCCACAATAAAAATTCAGTAACCGCATCAGATGTGTTCAATTAATTTTTTACAAAGTTACCCCACCCACCTATTTTTGGCCAAAAGTTTCAACACGACTGAATTTATCGGAATTGTTTTCATGAAAATATGAGGCACAGATACTTTGTTATGTCTTGTTCTATCACTTGTAACACCACACCATTTTCTGAAAATTATTTCAAAGCGGGGTCATAACCAGCTCAAATTTTCGCTACAAATGCCCGAAAAATACCTTAAATTCTGACGCGAAACCGTACCGGCGAGACAGCATAGCAGGCGAAATTTTCCAAGATGTCGAAATCAACTGGAGCTAACATTCAGTTTCGTAGAATTATGAAATACTCTAAAAAATACACCTAGTCAAGCCTCCCAAAGTCAAGAAATATTCATAAACCTATTTTTCTAGACACACTGGTGTAACTTACAGGGTCGGTAGTGAAGTATATAGAAAATCGTCCACCCCCTTTTTAAAGCTAGCTGCCCACTGTCCCGTGAGACCTAACGATGTCATTGCGCCAGGGACTGTCCGCCTCGCTTTCACTATCTCACTGACGTCCACAGACGTGGACCATTTCGTCGTTCAGAACCTGGGCCGCGCCATCGTTAAGAAGACAACGCTAAACATTTCAGGTAATGAAGTGATTTCTATCGATGATAGCGACGTCTACTATTGCTACCATGACATGTGGAAGACCGCGCAAGAGCGTGAAAACTCGGTCTACCAGGGTATTGATACCAGCAACCGTCATAACGTAACCATGCTCAGAATGGGGGCTGGTAACGCGGCAGCAAATATTGCGGCTGACAACGCAATTGCGACTGCTTACGGCTACCGCTTCTACATCTCACTCGACTTTGAGCTGCTGGAAAGCCACATGCCATACTATCTGAGCGCTTTGGCGGACCGCCTCGAATACGAACTAGCGTTCAACGACTATGGCCGAGCTCTCATAGCCATTAACATGGCATCGACGTATTCGATCGAAAATGTTTCACTGGAGTACGACATGGCCGCGATGCCTGACATCGCGCGATTGATTAGAACCCAGTATGCCGGGCGTGTTGCTATACTTTATGACCGAAGGAGGACGAAACAACTGGTTACAAAGTGCTAAACGCAGCTTAGCTTGTGATGAACACTGTTTATCTGCAGCTAAAACTATGTTGGAAGCAATGTGTTGCTCTGCTGCAAGCTTTGCTGCAAGCATAACAGTGATCATAATTTTCGGATAGTGAGCATGGCAATATATTAGACTTACGAGGCGAGTCGGAATAGCACTGCGCACGCTGAACTGCGACGAACTTCTCGATCGGCTGTTGGAAGATGCTTCGACTACCGGATCAGCTGCCGAAATAACTGCCGAAATGACTGTCGGAACGACTGTCGACACGACTGCCGAAACGACTGTTGGCACGACAGAAACAGCTGGAACGACAGCTCAGCGGCGCTAACGGCTCGATGTACTGGTTGTGGGGGGGGGGGGGCCTGGCCGAGAGTATCTGGGGCGACGTCTCACAGCCGATCAGGTTGATAATATTACAGACATAGAGATTGAGAAATGGTATGCCCGATACGAATCGCGGCTAGGCGCGGTGATGACAAAAACGCTAGGGCAGCAGCCATTCAGCTCTACGCAGCAGCAGCATGTATGTTTTTGCCGCCAATCCAGAATCAATCGGGATTGGTTGACGACCTCGAGACTGACTCATTTGTTGGACATGCACAAGTTTGGCATGTTCTTAGCACAGCTGACAACTGCGTTGACCACAGCTAAGCACTGCCATGTTGGACCCGTGTGCCCACAGACTATAGAGTCAAGCTCAGAAAATGTCGACGGACGACGCGCTGCGAGAGTGACGGAGAAAGCGCAGCAGCCGGAACAGCATAAAGACCCAAAAAGACAGGCATCAGGGCGTGCAGGAGCCGTTGCCCGAAAAGCTAAAGAAGATAAAATACTCGCTGAGTTTCGAGAGGCCAAACAGTTGTTAGTTGTTCCGTCGGAAGAACACCCGAGGGCAGTTCCTTCGGAAATACACCGGTAGGAAGTTCCGAAGGAACAGGCGCCGACCTGGATCATCCCGTGGGTTGTTGGTGGGCTGGTAGTTGCAGGTTCTATATGAGTGAGCCTCTCGTGACAACTAGCTGACCCAGCTGGAACAGCTGTGGTTCCGAAGCCAGTTGCGACCCATTGAAACCCGATGCGATCCCTCTCATATGCAATAACTGGCAATGGCTGAAGACGATGGTAAACTGGTAGTGAATGCGGCATATCATGCCGTGGTGATAGTGGACATCTGTATCGGGTTTGCTTGACTATCAAAGATGGCATTAGGAGGGCCCGTCCCCAAGTTGGACATGACGGCGAGAGATGCGGGTCTTGTGACCTTAGATATAGCGGCCGCAGTTGGGACCCGAGATTATCTACTTAGAGCTTGAATTATACCGGATAATATATGGAAGTAACTTTATTAACGTAGTTAATGACCGAAGCTAATTAATTGGTATAACCAATTAGTAATGGCTTCGGTCGCAATATTCGTAGGTTGAGCAGTGGTGAACGCATTGGCATTCAGTGGTAGCAACTTTCTATTCTCGAATCTGCAAAGCTCGGACGCAGATGAGGAACGCAAGCGTCATGATTTAGCTACAGAACAACTCCAGAGCGCTCAGGCAGCATGGTCCCAAAAACTAACTGCCCGTCTGGACTGGATCAACGAGGATCTTTGCCGCGAGAATCACGCCGTGCGTTGACGCCGCCATCCGCGAGTACGCCCGGGCATATCCGCAGAAAAGCAAAAATCTCGCGCCGCTGGATCCTGAGCCCCAGCTTTCAGACTTATATGTGCTGTCAGATGCCCCAAAAGACCGTGAAATCGCGTTCGTCGTCGTGGGAATGGCTGCGACAGGCCTTGTCAGCTACTATATTGCGAAGCATTACTTATTGCCTTGCGAAGCAAAAAACTTGAATTTTGTTGGCAGGCCCTTATATAGAACCATATTAGTTGACGATCTTTATTTTGCTCTGCTACTCGGCCCTTAAATACCGTTTAGCTGGCGCAAACGCTCTGATTCGTTTGGCCCACGATTCTCTGAGAGAAGGACGAAAAAAAAACGGCCGCCATTTTCGCAAAGCGGGTGATGGTTGAGCCGCCCCGAGATCGCGTGCGGGCCTGTATAGTATCGACGACGCAGTTACCAGACGATCTGGCAAAGACATGTTGGAAATTGTTCGACCTACTTGAATATCTTGCCGACAATGGACAGCAGACTTGCGCGCAAGCTTAGCTCGCTATACTACAGCCTCCGTGGCTACTGGAAGGGGCCAGCAGCAACCAAGAACCTCGCTGCAGCGGCCAAGGTTTCTGAAAACGCTGCCAAGGACTGGCTCAAGATGCAGGCCATCTGGCAGATCTATTTGCCTGCGGTGCGCAGTATTTCACGCCCGAAATTCCACGAGCCAGTACCAAACGAAGTCCACCAAGCCGACCTCCGGTTTCTCCCTCACGATCGCATCGGTCGCAAAACGTACAAGTACGCCCTGACAGTCGTTGACGTGGCCTCCCGTTATAAGGAGGCTGAATGGCTGACCACGAAGGATGCTAAGGGGGTGACTGAAGCTCTTTCCCGCATCTATAAGCGGAGCCCCCTTAGACGACCAAAGCTTCGCCAGGTCGACCCGGTGCGCGAATTCATGGGCGCAGTCTCTCAGCTGCTGACCAAGCACGGGGTCTCGGTAAGACGTGGCCGTGTGGATGTCCATCGGGATCAGGGGATCGTAGAGCGCTTTAACCGGACCCTGGCTGAGCGGCTGTTCGGACACCAATATGCCCAAGAGCTGCTGCTCGCTCAGCGAGACCCTCATATGCGATCAACTGAGTGGTTGGCCATGCTGCCCGCCGTGGTTTCTGCATTGAACGGCGGGGTGATCAGACTGACGCCATCGAGGTCAAAACTTTGCCCCGCAAACCCTCATCTGTGGTCGCCGGGCAGAAACTCCCCTCAACTGTTGGTGTTAGGTATCTCTACCAGCCTGGATAGCTGGAGGGTGGCCGCAGGATTTTTGTCATGAGGCCCTGGGAACTGTGGACTGTGAGGGCATAGCCGATGCACCAGGCATCAGTCTTGATGACATGCTCTGCAGCCTCTAGTGTCACATGTACTACGTCGTTGAGGACGAGCTCTTCTTTTCGGTCTGTGCCAGGTATGGGGACCATTATATTCTGCTTTCGGCTGTCCTTGGGATAGTAGAGAATATGCACCGGCATATGCGCGCGGTGCTCCTTATGCCTTTTCAGCAACAGCTCCTGCGCCCGATCGCGGACCTTCTGACGACTGGTGAGGATTAAATGTTTTAAGACCATTGCTTGGCAAATCGGTCCCATCCCAGGCAGCTTCGGAAAGCCTTTCGCATCTCTAGGCACTGGACCCCGTCATGCTGGAGACGGATGTGCTTTTTCAGGACTTTAAGGGCGTCGTCTTTCGCCCTCTGGTCACTTCGACCTCTTCGTAGTAGTCTGCCCTCTGTTGCAGCGCCAGTCGTGCTGCATCTCCTCCGCAATCGGGGGTTGCTGACCTTGATCACCGCAGCAGATAACCTGAGCCCCTCGTTGCTCCAACCAGTCCAAGAACATCTCTATGATAGGATTGGGCACAGTGAAGACCTCTTCCCAGATGATAATACGTGGGATGAACTTTTGGCCCATACGCTCAGGCGTCCAGTCATTCTGTCCGCACCATCGAAAGAAGCTGTGGTAGGTCTGGTCTTTGACGCCTCGGGCTCTCATTCCTTTGGCGACGCAGTGGGTCGGGGTAAACACGATGGGGACTCTCGCCCGGAAGAGCTCAATAGCTCTCGTCGTCTTGCCGCTCCCGCCGCCGCCGTCCAGGTCGCTCAATCGGTGTCACGTCAGCGGGTCGTTGTAGCTTGGCGCGGTGTTGGGCATCAGATCTTTTTCTGCTACTCGGTATTCCGGGTTGGCGTGATAGTTGGCGTGTTCCTGTGGCATGTACAGCTGCTCCCCCTTGTCAAGCCACTGGGCTGGGTCCACTGGTGGAAGGTATCTATAAGGCAGATTGGGCATCAGTTTTCCCCGCAGTCGCACAGCGGATATGATACATACGCCTTGACTTCGTCGAGCTTGTACAGCGCGGTCTTCTCGACGTAAATGCTGTCAGTGGCCAATCGGACAGCCTCCCGGGGTTCGAATCTCGCCAGCACAGCGAGGAGGTTGATGTGGGGGTACGCTAGCATGCTGGGGCTGCGATCCGTCATAGTATGTCAGGATGTGGCCCAGTGGGCAATTTTGAAGTACACCAACCAGGGTGCCGCTTTGGCGGGTGTCTCTCACTAAGTAGTTAAGTTCACCAGCGTCAGTGACCAGCTGCCGAGTATGCTTTTTGCCACCTGCCTTGCTGCTCTGTGTGAATTAGCCGATGATGCTGCAGCCCTGGTCTCTGTCATCTGGGAGCCATACATCTGTTTGCTTCTCGAACGCTATGATGGCCTCGCGGTGTCAGGCTCTTGAGGAGTCCTGATTCCACTAGAAAGGCGATCATGGGTGTCGGGGGCCAGCCCTGCTCTGCGAAATGCCTCCCAAACCAGGCGGGGATGACGGGGTGCATTTGTGGTGCCAACACCCACTCCTGGACCTCGGCAAAGCCGGTACCAATGTCTTTAGGAAGGGGGCTATTGATGCCGACCCTTGTCATGCGGTGGGTCGGATGTCCGAACCGCTCGAAATATGTCTTGGCCTCATCCATACCTTGAAAGCTCGGCGGGTAGTAGGCTTTCATGTCGATGCTGATGATGTATCTCGTATCGTACTCCATCGTGTTCCTAAGACCGCCGTGGCCGTGTTCTACGCAAGCCTTCTGAATGTCATCTGCGAAAGGCGCAAGGGTGTGCTTTCCAGCCGTTCCTCTCTCTGGCTATGACTGCAGCAGCACGGTTGATGCGGAATACCTTTTCTGCCAGAGACTCATCACCTAGTTGGGCACAGGCCTCCCGCAGTCGGTCTTGGTCTTCCTGTGTCATATAAGTGTTGCCATCTTGAAGCACAAACTGGTCCACGTTGAGCTGGTTGTCTCCGCATCCAAGAAGCCAGACGGATAGTGGCTCTTCCCGGGTGGCCTCTCTGATTGCCTGCCCAGACATCGCCGTCGTAGATGCGGACCTACCTGGACTGTGGGAAGTGGAGGTCTTTGCCCTAGGCGTGACCGTTGTGTATGATGAATTCTACTTTGCCTCGAACCCCGTCCCTTCCCTTTTGGTGTGTCGCACTAGCAATAACTTGATTTTCAGGACGAACTCGTCCTCTGTGCTTCCCTCTGTGCTCGCTGTGCTTCCCTCTCGTCTGTCATGGCCCTCATCCAGGGCTAGTCGGCCGGCACTCGCTTCGATACCATCGGCAATCCCAATGTCAAGCGGCAACTCTGCTTCTACACTCCACGTAGAGAAGACCGCGATGGCGTCATCAAATTCAAACTCGTCTTTGGCGTTGTTCAATATTTCAACCCATTGTTCGTCGGCTGGGAGCCTTACTGGGCGAGGGTCCTGGGTATCCAGGTCGAATGGCCGTCTTGGTTGTAGCGCCCAGGGGAGGTATTTTTCAACCTCTTCTGGAATTGGTTCGTCAAGGATGTACCTTGTCTCATACTTTACGAGCATCTCCTCGATCAAGTTGTCCATAGTAGCCATGCTGGCTGGGTATAACTAACAAGGCACACGTTTTTAATTGGAAATTGTTATAGCCACCAACCGGGCAAATTATTTTTGAATGGCCCTAGTGCTCCACATACAATCTCGCTTGAGCGCGCGATGATACCCACACCCTGGCACAGTAGATAGCTATTTTAACACCTCTTCCACACCCAGTACATGGCTGCGTTCCTGGACCTTTCCTCAGCCTAGCGAGATGTACCTTACAATACTCACCAAAACAGCTCCTACCTCAGAACTCTGTGGAGCCTATAATGAGCCACTGGCAATTATTGTTACATTTCATTATCTTCAGGTATACCTACTAGTACGGTATGTCTAAAAGGAAGCCCGGCCCAGTTATGATAAAGCGCATTTGCCCCGATCCAAGTACACCACCGCGACACCGCCCAGACATATCCCCAGCCTCCCACCATATGTATCACTTCTTATTCCAGTGTACTCATATACAACTTCTTGTTACAAACAAATTAGCACCTACCCAGGCTAATGAAATTTCGAACGATACTGAATGGGACATGCTTTGAAAGAGGACATCCGGAGCAAAGCAAAACAATATTTAGTTTAAATTGTGGCAAGTGATATATATATACATACAATTGAGAAGAGAATTAGAAAACAAGCTTTTACACTTGTGTGAATTCTCCTCCTGAAGTAAACAATGGTACGCCCATTTAAATGTTCGCCATTTTAGTTTAAACATATGTTATTGCTCTAAATTTACAATGTAACTTTACATTTAATACATACAGGTTAATTTAAAAGAGCAAACGGGTTGGGCTACAAGTTTTAGCAACATTAGTTACAGCCCGTCCCAATATCTTATTGCATATATATAAAGTGGTATGAAAGTGGTAGGTAAATAATGTTGATGTTTTACATATTCTGTAGAGCAAGTATATATACAAACATATATATACACATATATACACACATATATATACACATATATATATATATATACATATATATATACACAAATATATCGATGTGCACATGAGCATATCGGTCTAGGTGTTGAAACAATATGTTTTTCATAAACATTCATATTAATGTGCTAATGATAAATCGAAAGTAAACAATAAAACAGGATAAGTGTTCAATGCAAAGTTGTGCTGCACCAAATGTCTCCACCGCACACACTCCAGAATCTGGGACCACGATTATGAGACCACCAGAATATGCTCACATACCCCATACTCGAAATCAAACAGCTCTGCCAGCCATTACCGAGCGAAGCCCAATCATGACCGATGATAGAAAGTGCAAATGCGAGCACGGAGCACCTAACACATCGCGGAAGACCCACGAGCACGAGCCCAGGTAACCATTTATAATAATTGTATTCATGCAGGAACGCAGTATTTATGTATGTAATTAATTGTTATATAGACGTTACTCGTTTAATGTTGTTTCGTTAAAACGCAATACATAAGAATGCAGTTAGTATATGAATCGTCGAGTCAGTTTAATGTAAGTTTGCACTTCTGTAAATATGCGAGTATTGTCTTCCACATTTAGTGACTCGTTTCCGAATAGTAGGGTTTTAACAGATAGTGGATGGTACTGGCGGTTTGCTGCAAGAAAGTTGAATCGTTGCTGATGGAATAGTTGGCATTTAAAAAGGAAATGTTCGGCATCTTCATCTTCGAGTGTACATTGGCATTCTCTCAAGTGATTCCTATATAGATCAGCATTAAGATTACTACATTGGTTTCTTATGCGGCAGTGGTAAATGGATAATGTTCTGTCGCCGATAAGAAAATATTCTGGAACAATTGGAGGTCTGAATAGTTGTTTTAGTTTATTTTTAAAAATGGCGGTCGATGTAGAATTTTTTATATCCTCATTTAGTTCATTCCAAGATGCTACTGATGACGGTATAAACGATTTAGAATACAGTTCTGTCCGTCTGGTTAATGTAATAAAATTGTTCATATTACGTAATCCGTATGTGTTATTTTCACCAACTAGTTGTGGAAATAGTTCATGTATATATGAGAGAAGTACACCGGCCTTTTCTTTATAAATAATAATAAGCTTCTGAATATGTCTTCGGTCTGAAATGGGTATCCATCCAATTTCTAGGAGAAGTCTGTTAATAGAGAATGAACGGGTTATACCTGTAACTATTCTGGCTGCTTCGTATTGAAGTTTTCAAGAGATTCGCATTCATATTGTGTACAACTATCCCATACGAGTGATGCATATTCGAGAACTGGTCGCATGTACGATATATATATTTGATTCAATGTTTTTTCTATTTAATTTAAATTTGAGCATTTTCATAAAACATAAAACTTTAGGTGCAGACTTAATTATGTTAGAAATATGTTCATGCCAGGTACCATCATGACTGAGAGTTAGACCCAAATGTTTGTGATGTTGGACAAAGTGAAGTTGAATATCATTAAAATAGAGAGATGGCTCTGTGTATCGAGCTATTGAACATATCATAGCATCCGTTTTAGAAGGATTAAATGTTACAAGCCACTGGTGAGCCCATGCTGCTAATTCATTTAAATCATAGTTTATATTATGTGCTATGGTGTTCATGTCTGTTGACGTGACAGCTAAGGATGAGTCATCACCAAATAGCCTGGTTGTGCTAAGTAGTTTATCAGCAATATCATTAACGTATATAAGAAACAAAAGAGGTATAAGAACCGAGCCTTGGGGAACACCAGCATTTATCAGTTTACTTTCAGAATAAGAACTGCCTACAGAAACTTTTTGTGATCTGTTTGATAAATAATTTCTGAACCAGTTATGAAGGGGGCCTTCTACACCATTTTGATTTAGCTTAAATAAAAGTCTGAGGTGCCATACTCTATCAAATGCTTTAGAAATGTCACAAAAAACAATACACGTATGTTTTCGTTCATCGATTGACTTGCATATCTGATTATATATATCTATTAGTTGATATACCGTGGAATGGGCTGGGATGAATCCGGATTGACTTTTATAAATAAGGTTGTTAATATGAAGGTGGTTATATTCATGTTTGAAAACAATTCGTTCCAAAACTTTTCCTAAACATCTTATCAAAGAGATAGGTATATAATTTGAGGGTTGATCACGGTCTCCTTTCTTGAATAGTGGCATAACGTTAGCTTGTTTCCATGTTGATGGATAGTTACCTTCTTGTAGAGATCTGTTAAATAATATGCACAAAGGCCTAGCATAGTTGTTGAGGTTTCTTTTAGCGTCCTATGGCTGATTTCGTCTGGTCCTGATGCTTTATGCAAGTTTAATTTCGATATAATTTCCGTAATGTCCTGCTCTGTCTATTGTAGCATGTGTACGTGGTGTATAATCAGGTAGCGTTACTTGTGTGTCGTCTACTGTTGATATTGAGACAAAATAAGTATGCAATTGCCTCAGCCTTCTCTGTGTCTGTAGATGTGTATGTGTTATCGGTTTTACGGAGAGGAGGAATTGTGTCGCAACTATTCGAATTTTATTTAACTAGCATTTTTACAATTTTCTAGTACTGACGCGGATTAGTGGTGTTAATATCATGCATTGTAAATTCTAAGTTATCATAAAATATTTGCTTAGCGTATTTTTTCATATTATTAACTTTGTTGCGTTTTCTTTTTGTATACATTCCAGTCATGTTCTTTTTTTGTTCGTAGTGCTACTGTTTTCTGACGTTCACGTAGGCGAGATGTTTTACGAATAAGTGAGCTATACCAAGGTTTGTCGTTTGGGCGTATTGTAACTAGACTCGATGGGATACATAACTGAATAATCTCCATTAGTTTGTTATGAAATGCTTCGCATGCTGTGTTTAGAGTACCATTATTAATGAATGACCAGTCAATTGTTTGTATTAACAAATTTAATAGATTGTAATCACTGCGATTATAGTTCCATACTTTTCTTTTGAATGGGGCTGCTGATGGCATGTTACATGCTATATGTATGTATGTATCATAATGATCACTAATATCGTGTGGGTTTTTTACTATTCCCGAATCATATACAGATATTTCTGTGGTAACTGCTATTGGGTCAATTAGTGTTTGAGTTTGTTGTGTTACTCTAGTGGGTTCTTTAATAACATGTATCATGTTGTTTACCATAATTACGTTTTTAAACTTATTGCTGGTAGTACTTAATTGATCTTCATTTTTATCACCTACTAATAGTATATGCTTTGTTATTTCAGATGCCCTTTCGATGCAAATGTTTAATCGTTCCCACAATTCGTTCGCAAGATGTGGTGGGCGGTAGACATTACACAAAATAATTTCTCTGTTTGTATCCGTAATTTCAATCCATATTGTTTCAAGATCAGTTATTATTTTAGACACAATAGAGCCTGCAACATAAATAAGTAAACCTCCGGAATGTGCGGAATTATCTTTTCTAAATAAAGTGTTAAAACCCTCAAGCAGTAGCGAAGTTGATTCAATTGTTTCGGTTAAGTGCGTTTCCGTGAAACATAAAATATCGAAATAAAAGTAATTTTCTTTAACGTAATCTAATTTATTTATAATGTTTCTAATGTTCTGATGTATAATTGATAGACATGAATCGTCTTTGCCATTTGGACCAGGATTCATTTCAATATCTCCTGATAATATACATAGTTTATACATATGTGGTACAGTACCAAAGAAATGGACTTAAACACGAAAACTTAACATTGTAAACGCGAAAACTTAACATTGAAAATGGCTAAGTCGACTGCGTGGAAAAAATGGGTCAAGTTCAAAAAAAGGTAACATGTTGGATAGTGATATGTGGTGGGCACCCATTGATTATGAAGCTGTGAAAGTTTGGTGGTCCTAGGTGGTACAGTAACAAAGAAATGGACTCAAACTTAACATTGATTGTGGACGCCGCCCGCCGCACGCCAATCCAATAGCTTGGATTTGTTTTCAAAAATTGTTTCAATTTGTTCTACCATGGGGAGGGGTACCCCTCCATTTTGCTCCAACGACCACTACCCTATACTGTTGCAGGGTAACTGGAGACTTACCTCAGCTAAATCAATTCGAAATGCCCACTATGTAAATGTATATATACATGTATATATAATATGTCCGGTAACACTAACATCTACATAACTGTAAAGCAGTGCATCTGACACAGACTCGCCATGCACATCAAGTCTCTGTTGTAACGTTATCAGTCCTCCAACAACGTGCATTTCGGCTTTCAAAGAGTTCAAATGAAACTGATGACACATTTGAGGCATGGAGAAAACGCATGCGTATCACCAGTCCAACCGCCCAGTTTTGGGATACTGTTATAGCCATAGAAAACAAGAGTTGTCAGAAGACAACGAAGCTCGCCTGTTGGCAGCCTTCACTCAAACTTTGCACAGTTGCATAAAAAAACATGCATATTATATATAATTGACCTTGGGGTAAGGGGCGTGCGGTGGACCTTGGCATAGGGGTCAGTGGTGCAAGGTGGGTCGTGAGTTTGCTATAGCATAAAATAGCATATTAAGATGAATGCATGTATGAAATATCAATGCGCTCCCTGAGAAGTAAAACAAAATTTAACCCAGCGTTAAGTTTATGAACGCACTAAGTTGGTGATTTTCTACAGCATGATAGCTATTCACATGATAGTAGGGGGGCAAGCACCCATAAAATGAATTCTGTTCAACCCGAGAGAGCAAAAGCAACGACTACTTTAAATCAATGCATTATATCATCCACGAACACGAATCAAATCAGGTGGGACAAGGTCATTTTTGGGGTCATTAAGTGCACATGGGTCAAATGAGTGCAAAGCTCACTCTATTTTGATAATACAATATGTACTTGCATAGCATTACAGAACAATCCGATAAAGTATGTTTTATTGGTGATTATTGTTTGATGGGGCATATACAAAGCAATTCGGTTTGCTCGGACGTCTCTATCGTTGAGAGTATCAACATATTCAAGATGGCCGCCAAGCATCAATATTTAGCCTGAAATGTGTACTTATTTGATGAATGAAAACAAATAGGCACTTGGATCTTGATCGGACGGACGCAGAAAACCCTTCGGATACCATGCATTAATTTAAAATATAGATGGAGGCTATCAAATCCATATAAATCCAAGACGGGCGCCAAATATTCATCAAGATCAGGCAGCATTATTTACACTGTGGTGAACCATTTCTTGGTACTAAGCTAGATATGCACATATTAGTTTGATTTTCATCTGAGATACAATATTAACAAGAAACGAGGCAAAGCCACGAAGGCCAGGTTTTTTCCAAGCATAGACACTTGGATAACATAATTATACCCACTTTTTGTAGACTAGATGGCCGTGGCCTGCATGTCGCGCCTTGGGGCGAGGCATGGACACTAAAAAAATAGATATAGTAGATGGAAAAACTTTAACCAAAAAACTTTAACCGGACACACGGACGAACGGACGGACGTATGCCAAAATGCTAAACGATATCGCGCTTTCCGCAAGCAGGTGTGACAATGATGATAAACACCCATGTGAAGTATCAAGGTATTGGGTGAAGCAGTTGCAGAGATATAGTACACGAAAAAACAAAAAACTTTAACAAAAAAATTCAAAGTAATTTGAACTTGACATAGGGCACAGGATCGCGCTTTCCGCAAGCAGGTGCGACAATGATGATAAACACCCATGTGAAGTATGAAGGTATTGGGTGAAGCAGTTGCGAGATTATTTAACAACAAAAAACTTTAACAAAAAAAATTCAAGGGTAATTTTGAACCTTGACCATTGGGCCACAGGTGCGCTTTCCGCAAGCAGGGGTTGCGACAATTGATGAAAAACACCCATGTGAAGTTCAAGGTATTGGGTGAAGCAGTTGCAGATATAGTACACACTTTAACAAAAAATTCAAGGAATTTGACCTTGACATTGGGCACAGGATCGCTTTCCGCAAGCAGGGCGACAATGAGATAAACAGTGAAGTACAAGGTATTGGGTAAGCGTTGCGAGATATAGTACACGAAAAAACTTTAACAAAAAAATTCAAAGTAATTTGACCTTGACATTGGGCACAGGGGCCGCACTGTTGGGGGTTAGAATGAAAATATGGATGATGATAAACACCCATGTGAAGTTTCAAGGTAATGGGCGAAGCAGTTGCAGAGATATAGTATAACAAAAAAGTTTTAACCAAAAAACTTTAACCAGTTAAAAAGTTAACGTTGAAAATGGCTAAGTCAATTACGTAGAAATAATAGGTGAAGGTAAAAAAAATGGTCACATGTTGGATAGTTGTATGTGGTAGGCACCCCTTGGTTATGAAGCTGTGAAAGTTTGGTGGTCCTAGGTGGTACAGTACCAAAGAAATGGACTTAAACACGAAAACTTAAAATTGTAAATGCGAAAACTTAACATTGAAAATGGCTAAGTCGACTGCGCGGAAAAAATGGGTGAAGTTAAAAAAAAGAGTAACATGTTGGATAGTGATATGTGGTGGGTACCCCTTGATTATGAAGCTGTGAAAGTTTGGTGGTCCTAGGTGGTACAGTACCAAAGAAATGGACTTAAACACGAAAACTTAACATTGTAAACGCGAAAACTTAACATTGAAAATGACTAAGTCGACTACGCGGAAAAAATGGGTCAAGTTAAAAAAAAAGTAACATGTTGGATAGTGATATGTGGTGGGCACCCCTTGATTATGAAGCTGTGAAAGTTTGGTGGTCCTAGGTGGTACAGTAACAAAGAAATGGACTCAAACACGAAAACTTAACATTGATTGTGGACGCCCGCCGCCCGCCCGCCCGCCCGGCTTTCGCCAATCCAATAGCCTGGATTTTTTTTCAAAAAACCTGGCTAAAAATATAGATCAATATTTATGCTCTTCTTAAAGCGCGTGTTTGATTAAAAATGGCCACCATATTTTCCAAAAACTCTAAAGTTATTGAATATAATGTTTACTTTTGATTTACTTATGTATACTACTGCATTTTGTTAGGCGGTTAAATCAGTAAGTTGGACACACTTAATTTTGTGAAGTCATTTGTAATAGTGTGTATTCAAAATGGTCGCCTCATTTAGGCTATTTTAATATAGTGTGGTACTGGCAATTGCGCGTTTCTTTTCATTTACTTTTAAATTTCTTTATAGGACAGATTCACATGTGTTCAAACTAGTAGATCGCTATATATATACTAGTCGATTGTATATGCCCCATAATACACTTAGTGATGCTCGAATTAGGTTACACTCGTAATTAAAATATATGTACTGTTTGCTTTAAATATTGTATTTTATTGAGTCTTACGTTATCATATACGTTGTAAATTGCAATATAATGCCATATATGTATACACTACATATTGCGATTGGTCCATATGCTACAGTTCGGCCATTTTCGCATTACAGTCAGATATCGAACTGTTATATGCTGGTGTGCGGCTAAGTACCATGACATTTCAATCACTTTAGACTTAATTATAACCAAGATAAAACAATTCATATAAAATACAACACTAATCAAATAGATGTATTACAGTTTCTATTTCCGTGAATATCCATACATTCACAAGTGAATATACCCATATGTATACACTTAAATTACACTGAAATACTTAATAATTGTCCCATATGACCATACATCTGTACAAGGCAGTTCAGAATATTCTATTTCAGCAAAACTTTCCGCATGACTGCTTGTATAGCCATCGCTTATAAATGGAAATATATTCTCAATTAACATATATTCTCATCAACAAAAGTCCCGTCTCCTGCACTGAAATCAATATTGACAGCATCTATGCGTGTCACATATATAAAACATAATATGCTGTAACGAATGCTCATGATTTACAGGCCTCATATCAGCTATGTGTCAATGTTTAGCTTTACACGTTTCGCTTCCAGGTTAGCTCAAACCCAGTTAGTTGAAAACCCAGTCACGGGAATTGCGGTGTTGTACTGAAAAGTGGTTGTTTGGTTGATTTGTGTGCATTATTTATCCATGAATCGCAATTGCAACTACCCAAATACATGCATGTGAAAATAAGTGTCTCTGTTTGGTCTCTTACGATCTGAAGTATATGTCGTATGTTGGTTTGTATAGGCACGGACGGTGGGAACTTTCTGATATAAGTGTAGATTAAAATACACAGTTATGACACTTACACATACCATGTAAGGACATTATATGACTACAACATATATGATTACAGTGTATGGTATTCTCCAGAAACAATGCCCTTCATAACTGTGATACATATACATACATATGCATTCAATATAGATTGTATTATGACCGCATAATACATTTTTATAACTTGTATTATTTATATGTACCAAACAATCTCATGAATGACCTCAACATATGTTCCATCAAGAATTCACAACATATTGATCTCGATCGCATTATAGTTTAATATCCATACTTATGTGACTCACAAATACTGACTCATTAAATCCTTCCTATGTACATAGTACATGCCTACCTGTATATGACTTATTGATATTATAGGTCATCCAAGCGCGATTTTATTGTTAATAAACACAGCATATGCCGTTTATGAACTGAGATGTAATGGTCTGGATGACACCTTGCATTGAATTCGTAGAATAGAGAGTAATGTGAATATGGCTCACACATACTGGTTATTTATTCATGCATGTACTTACATGGACTAGCACATGGCTACCGGCATATGACTACTTAAATGATACGTCATCAAAATGTTTATTTTATTTTGGGCAATAACAACATCATATGTCGTATATAAACAGAGATTCGATGACCATGATCACACCATTGACTCTTTATATATAGCTCAAGATGCGATGGCGTGGTTTTCGTTTTCATATCCAAAAAGCTAAGCATACTTCTTCGCTATGAAAAAACGCTGCTTTCATTATGTGGGAAGTGAATAATGGTAGTCAAGTTCAGAATTCATCAACTTGCCTTTGATAAGTCAATCGCTGTGCATACCTTGTCGTGTACCGCATTAATACATTGATTATCGTTTTTCATAGATCGATAGTAGGCTTCGTTATAATGGAAAATGACACAATAGCCGCATCCGCATGGAATGTACCGGTATCTCATGGTTTCGATGTATGCAACAGATCCGTAATCAGACATTTATGAAGCAAGGAGTCTTTTTCGACAGCTTGAATGGCCCGAGGCAACTATGGGGTTACGGGGTCATGCTCTCCCAGACAATTGTGAAATTCAGATGGTCTGAAATACCATTTTATATATTCTCAGCAAAAACTGAGCACATACATGTAATACGACTCTCCTGCTTGCATCAATATTATAAAATGACTACGTATTGACAATAATTCTTATTTTAGTGCATGAAAGAGGCACGACGAGGGAGGTTGGGGAGAGGTTCGTCCGACCGCACCGACCCCCTGGTTACGGACCTGTTGCAATAATAAAATGCAACATTGGTGTTCATGGTCGTGTTAAAGATAATATGATAGAGTTCCGGTTTAATGGCTTTAAACGGACTATCGACACCTCATTTCATATGCATGGGTGGGGGCGGGTAACTGAATATTTGCCTACAATTTCCATCCAGCCCTGACATTAGACAAACCGGATCTACTTTTAGGTCTTCACCACACTATAGTAACTTAGCCCCCCTCCACATAAACGTAGTATGATTACCACTGATTGTATTACTCTTATAACGGGGTTTGCCGGATTCAACTCTCGCCTACAAGAAAACTGAACATGCGAATAAGGGCCAAGCCAGGGATATCGCGCTCCCCGGCAATTATATAATAAATTACCATTCACATGCTCCCAACCTGCCACTGTATTGTATTTATCTCCGAATACAGGTATTAGACACGGGCATTATGTTGATTCACTCAAATGCATGACTACCTAGATGTAATTGTAAATATGTTCCTGTTTCCTTTGGCATTGTCAGCACGTAGTATGTTCAACTTGAAATCCAAGATCGTGACTATGTAGTCGTTTACTAACCATTACCATGTTACAGCTAGGATCTATTGTTATCCATTATTGCACCAATACTTTGTTGATAGCTCATATTATAAAACAACGCAATATAGTAGCCATATTGGTAACTAAAATGGCGGTCATAAAATAGTAGTCTTTATGTTGTCATCGGAAACACTAAAACATTTATTTTATGGTGTGGCATATGCTATGTAGTTGATGACTACCCTACTTAATATAGATGTGTCAGATTTTGTATCCATGTTGGCGGTCATCTTTGATTTACGTTTGTTTGCGGCGACAGATAATTCGGTAAGTTTGGAACACAAGCCTCGCACTTTTAAAATATTACAAATATGATTTCCAATTATGTTTCATTTCTTTACTACTTTGTCGATCAACAGCACATAAGAGCTTAAGCGATACTTAGCGGCCATCTTGAATATTCCAACATGGTCAAATAATAAGTATATTAGATGGACTCATTCATTTTTGCAAAGAACACATTCAATAATAACAAAAAAGGCAAATAACTGAAATATAAATGTGCATGAAAGTGTAGCTATATATTGTTGTTATTCCACACACATTTACTGCTCGTCTGTGTGAATATTTGGCGGCCATCTTATATGTATATGAATTTGTCAGTGGTGAATTGTTTTTAGAAGTTATCAAAACGTATTTCTATGTATGTAAACGCATAATGTAAGTATCAAACGCCATATAACAGTCAGAATATATGTAAGACAAAATGTTGATACCTGGCGGCCATCTTGAAAATCGCAAAATACACACCGGTTTGAACCACTATAAAAACGAAGCGTCTCATATATGTCCGAAGGAAGAATATTCAACAATTTAAAGAACTTTATCTGATAGTTGAAGCATGATATGCACGTACATGTCCATCTACTGATATAAAATATGTTTTTGAACTCATTTGACCTCTTTGCACTTAATGACCTCAAAAGTGACCTTGTCCCACCTAATTTGATTGAACGACACCGGATTCATGTTCAGGAATGTATGATGTATCAATCTAGCTAAGCATAGTCGTTGTTTTTGCTCTCTTGGGTTTAACAGAAATCGTTTTTAAGCCACTTCTCTTCAAGGTGCCCCTCCACTATCACTTCCACTACTGAAATCCCCCAAATCAAAGACAAGTTCAATATCGTCGCAGGCTGTGAAAGTACAGCGGCAAAACAGCAACCGGTCGACTATACATTGCTAATCAACAACGTGATGGAGATCCAGCAACGTTTTTCTCCCATGAAAATCATTCTACTCCGCCTTCGCTGTCTGACTTTTGTAAGATACGGCATGGACAAAGGTCTAACCTTCTGTGCTGCATTGAATCTAGTGAACAACCTGATGTGTCACACGATTTTGATTGCAAAATAGTAAATGGAGCCGCCGTTGTACACATGCTACCTACATCTGACGCCAGCAACTTTTAGGAGTATGAAGACAACGTGTTTCTCCCATTCATCCTCTGCGAGTTGCACGAAACATCATCACTTGACTGTATTTGGGACAGATATATTACTAGTAGCATCAAAGCATCCACTCGAGAAAGACGGGGGCATAGGTTTCGCACAATGGTGTGGGGAAGGACCAGATTACCCCAGAAGTGGCAGGACTTCCTACGGGATGACACCAACAAAACAGTTGTTTACATTTCTGAGTAACACATTGGCAGGCATGACTGTTCCAGAAGATAAGACAACCGTCATAACAGCAGGTAAGAATATACCAATGTATGATGTGGCATGATTAGAGATTGATAACGCCCCAACCCTTACTGGTCAAATACCATAAAAGCTTAGTACACGTACAGCAGTCAAGAGATTCATGATAATCACCGTCCACGACCAGAAAGAAATATGCATTGCACGTGCTACATTCATAAAACTACAACTATCCATTTAAATGAACACAATTTGCCTGATATGGATGCACACATAGGTTAGTAACATCGATGATAATGCACTTACTACATGACGCACAGCATGGACCCTGACTAGACATACTCATCTGGGGCTGCACTGATCGCAAATTCAATAAGCTCCATTTTGTCCTGGTGAGTCGCATATTCCTTGATAAAACAAGGTACATGTATGTGCTTTGCAGAAGATGACGTGATGACCAAATGATGTTCATATTCATCCACTGCTTTATGTCTCAACGGTATATCTTGTAAAACGTCTTGTCTGCAATAGTATAAGTTTTAATCTTACCGTATTCTTCCATTTGGTTACTGGTGATATAAAATGTTTCAATATTTACATCAATTTTCTGAACAAAAATATACAGTTTTCATCAACAAAAACCGACTTCTCTACATAGTAACATTATCATACAAATACCAATGTGTGTAATGTCCAAATACTTTTCAGGATGCCCGCCTGCAACATTCAAGGCAGGTCATGTACCAACCTTCCATATGGGCGACCTGTCAACGAACAATCCAGACAATCCTATCACCAGACGAATTGGGATGGGCAAAGGACGGCTCTTCATGGCCCCTGTCTGGATGACAATTCCAGATGCTGCACAAGCCGGCAGCGAACTGATCAAATGTGGATGCCAGTCTGCCAGAGGATACAACAGCTAAAAGTGCACAAAGGCTGGGCTTATATGTACTGACCTTTGCAGCTGCACATGTGCACGATAATGCTTTGTAGCGGTTAACATTCCTGTCACATGTGTTATGATCCAGATGTCATGCACCCGCCACAGCTATGCAATATTGCCACCTATTGACATTTGGTTGCCATATTGGATTTATTTAGCTAACACATTCACACAGTCCCACTTCAAAGTGAAACATTAGTAGTCAAGTAACAACACTTCATATTTCATGCAAACATTTCCAATATGACATCCACAGTGCAAAATAGAATAAAACATTGATATTTGGTGGCCATCTTGGAGTTATGGCAATTACAAAATAATCAAATTGTACATGATAGCCATCTGAATTAATTATTGTGTGAATGTGTGTCATTATGGCATACTAATTGCGCTAAATATAACACAGGTTTGCACTTACATAGAAATATATTGATATTTGGCGGCCATTTTGATAGATGTGTATAAAAATAAGTGGCTCCAAAAAATCTATCCTCTTTTAAGTATGCACTTCTCAGATAGTTGTTTGTGATGCGTACTTTAGCACATGCCCATGATCATGTTACGGTGAAATGCCTCGGCAGGCGCGATACCGCTTCCGTGGCGGAATTCTTGTTATGTAGTTGCAATCAGATGGATTTGTTATTGCATTTGTTTGGAATTGGTTTTTATTTTGATCACTGTACACAGCATGTAAATCAAACAATTAACATATACAACTGTGTATGGGTGCTCAGTAATAAAAAACTTGCCGGTATATGCAAACAGGTTAGGTAAAATGAGGTTGCCACATGAGCGAACAGCATACCCATTCCATATTGGGTCGTTAAGGCATACATGTGCATGGCAATAGGAAACAATACATCTGATAGACCGCAGACCATTGCCTGACCTGGAAAATAAAGACAATGTATGAAATACGTGCAAGTAGCTAGAGTTTTAATTGAGACACTAAGATGGACTCCATGATTAGCGGTACACGGTCCCTCAATGACACATTTGACTATTTTGACAATGGTTCCGAATTATCATATGTATCAAGTGTCTAAATATTAAAGCAATACGTTAAGTAATATTAAAGTTATAGCATGATGAAGAAACTTGTACAGCCATTTTGACACTAACAAAAATGGCTAAGTGTTTCCCCAACAACATGAAGGTAAAAAAGGTTATGTTAATGGCAGCATGAGAGTGTTCAAAATGCTCACATGTATCAAGTGTCCAAATATTGAATCAATCCGTCACGTAATATTAAAGTTATACAATGATGAAAAAGCTTGTACAAACTTTATGATGCAAACAAATGGCTAATAGTGTCTTCTGTTATGTCGTTATTTTAGGTTTTGTGATTTTTTTGGCTAAATTGTTTGAACCAAGTTTTTTTTATGATCTATAGACCACATACAACAAAATGGGGGTTGGTTCCATTTTTTTCTATAAACCATATGACTGCCATCTTGAAATTCAAAATGGCCGTCATTGAAATTTATATTTCAAGGTCAAAGTCTTTATGTGTGGTGTTTTTGCAGCGGAAAACACATTATTATGGACAAGAAATATTGGCAGAATGAGTTCAATATATTTTGAGATACCAGCCACTTTGGTTTTCAAAATGGCCGCCATTTCAAAATTGGAAATCCAGTATTTATTTTACATTTTTGAATGTCTTGGAAAGATTTTGTATTTTCCATCTGGTTATACTCGTATTTCTTTGAACACAGTATGCTGAGATTATTGCTAACTGGTATTGTGCTACGACTAATCTTTATCTTCAAAATTGCCACCAAAACTAAGTGTGTTATGTACATCGCCACATCAAAAATTTGTTAACCATTCTCGTATTACTGTGGCTGTAGTCATGTTCTTTCAAATGATATTGTGATTGGAACGTGTGTGTTTATTTGTTTGTTTATTGGTGTTTAACGGCCTATCAACAGCTAATGTGATTTAAGGCCGGGCAAACGGGTTTGATCCCGTATTCAACCAGCAGCATTGGGGGGAAATCCCAAAATCAGAACAGAATATTTACATAGAGAAAAAATATATTCAGCCCTGAAATTAGAATAACCCGACCTGATGCCAGTTCCATACCACACCAGTCACTTGGAACGTGTGTGTCTGCTTGAAAACATATATATATATATACAACTTATAACAAAACTGAAGCTGGTTCCATTTTTTTAAGAGACGCATGACCGCCATTTTGAACTTAAAAATGGCCGCCATTGAAATTAATTTGTATTTAACGTCAACGTTATATGTGGTGTTTTTATTATTATTATTTATTATGGATAAAAAATATTGGCATAATATTTCATAATACAATGAACACAAACTGTCGAGATTATTGCTAACTAGTACTGTGGTACCAGACACCATTATCTTCAAAATGGCCGCTGGAAATAAATATGTCACATACATTGCCACTTCAACGATTTACATGCATTACATATTGTTGTATTACGTATTTACATGTATAAATGATTACGTATTGTTGTGGCTTATAGTTATGTTTCTTCAAATGATATATTGGTCAGCACATGCGTTTTCCGTTAAAATAAGAAGATGAAAATATGTCAAATCATCCATTTTATCCAATAAAGTGTATATTATGGTATGGTATCTAGCATTGCAAAGGTAAATACTCATATTCTCAATTGCTTCATGAGAAAGCGTCTGTTACGGGGATATGATGCACCATCTGCAGTATGTAAGCAGACAATTGATATAAGAATTTCTTTGGCATTTCAGTTTCTATCTTCAATTGAACATCTTCCTACCATTTTACCAGAATATAATATCTGGCGCTCGTCTAAGACATGTCTGAATGCCGAGATGGCCATTGTGCACGGCTTACAACATTTGGACTCAAGAGTCATAATTATGTGTTTAGATCCTTTCAGTTTGTCTGTTATCCCATAATGCCACTATTTACTGCGGATCTTGCATTCTGAAATTGAGTTATCCCTTTATTCCAGCAGAGTTGGGCATCTTACTCAGTCAAGTTTGCAATTTCTTGCAACTCGTGATCACTGACAGGTAAGTTCGCAAATACTACATGTACTTGTGAATGCATACTCCTAATAAAGTTATAATATATGTCTGTTACTGACTAATGGGATAGTGTATCAGTAACTACATGTAGTATGTTTTTGTCAGAAACGTGTTTCATTGACAGGCCATATTGCTTCAGCAGCAGTAAAATATCCTGTAATATGTGACAACATGAATAGAGTATTTATTTCATGGATATGAGAGGCAAGAGATCTTAATACTCCACTTGAACAGTCCGTCTGTACACATAACGAAACCGTTCCCGGCCAAATAACATGCCTCATTATTCATCTTCAATCAGAGCATATTAGTCTTCTGCGAGAATCAATGAAAGCATTAGCCATTGGCTTGCCTTTGTGGCCATAATGCAGTGTTGCTGGCTTTGTCAAGTCATAATATGACAATTTCAACAAGTGAAACGCAATTTGAACCATCAAGGCACTGATCACTTTTATATTGACACAGGAGTTGTGATCTCTTAAGATCATATGGTAATCGTAAATAATGATAACGACCATAGAACAATACTGCCTTTTCAACGTAGACATTTTTCTACAGTTTCTTGCATACAAGTTTGTAGTATGTATAGTGTGTATTCAACCTCCCCAACAGTGTCTTGACAATAAATCTGATATTTTACACACGTCGTCTACAGATACTGAACATGTCATGTGCACATAGCGTTTAACGTTTTAATGCCGAAAAAGTCATTTAATCACCCCATATATTACCTGTACAAGTACATGTACATGTTCAAGTACATGTGCACAATTATATCAGAATTATATAATTTTCACAGCAGCCACTTTGAGAATTAGAATACGTTTGTTCCAAGCATGTAGCAAAACAGTCGACATAAACTAACTATAAGTACACTTTACTAAAGACAGTACGTAGTGAGGACATAAGAAATAGTATTTACATGGAGGCCATTTTGAAAACAAAATGTCCGCCATACCAGTTATCAGAAAAAGTACAACCAACCCCAGTTTTATTATTTGAAATATGTAGATAGCAAGGCCGAAAAAATGAATATTACAATTACTGTATACAATTTCAGGGCGGTCATTTTTAAATCTAAAATGGCCACCATTGGCTTGTTAAAAATGAAAATAATGCTGGTGTTGTTGTTTGTGGTCAAAAGAAGAGTAGCACTTAAAACAAATCAATATTCTACTTGTATTAGAAGTGTATATATAAGGATTATAGCATTTCAGGGCGGCCACTTTGAAATCCAAGCTGGCGGTCAAAGGAATTGTCAACGAAAATGGAACCAAAGCCAGTTTTGTTCTTCATGCTCTAAAGATAACAAAAAAACAATGGTTACAAGAATGCAGCCAAAAAAATGCAAAACTACATAACAGTATACCAGGCATGGGAGTGGAACACTATCCCCAATCCTGAAAATTTATTTGAGCAGCGGATTGCGCTGCGATTTGCTAGGGGGGTCTGGGGGCATGCCGCCCCCCCCCACAGAATTTTTGTTCAATTCTAGATGCTCTGTGCTTCATTCTGAGGTATATTTATCATTAAATAGATCACATTTTCCCCTGAAAAAATATGCTATAATTAGGAAAAATTGGCAACATAATCCATTTCAATTTAAAATAATACTTGCAACAAGAAGTCAGTACATGTATAACAGGGATTCCGCTGGGGAAAATAAAAGAATCGCCATTTAAAGAAAAAAAAGAAAAAAGTGTTTTTTTCGAAAATTGTAATTTTTTATCGCCATTCTCAACGGATTTACAATATTCACAAAAGTGGTCCCTGGGACCTCAAATCCGGATTTCCGGATTAATCCAGAAATTTCCCATGCCTGGTATACACTATAAGTGTTTCCGCAAAAATGTGAAGGTAAAAAAGGTGAAGGTCATGTTAACAGTGGCATGAGTGTGTTCCAAATGCTCACATGTATCAAGTGTCAAAATATTGAAGCAATCTGTGTAGTAATATTAAAGTTACATCCTGATGGAGAAACTTGTAAAATGTGAAGGTATACAAGAGTACCGAAAGTCACAAAATACGCCCGTCAAAGATGGACCAGACAGCGAAGATGCAGAAATGTGAAGCGGTCACCAAGGCCAGAACCAGTAATGAGAATTTGAAAATCTATAGCATTATTTCTTCCTCTTGTTGTGATAAACAGGTATACTAATTTAGGTAGAGATGTGTAAAGTAGAAATTAAATAGAATTGGATACAAAGATGTAGAAAACAATAGCTAAAAAGTTAAAACGGTGATATTTTTGTGAATTTTCTTTTTTTCACGCATAAAAACACAAAGGCGCACATCTTCAATATGTGTAAAAGACGTGTGTATAGTTTCAGATCGATCGACTGAACGGTTTCAGAGGAGTTGTGTACACAAACTCTGTACCATATATAGAAATGAATACAAAAATGTAGAAAAAATGGCTAAGTTAAAGGTGATATTTTTGTTAGAAAAAATAATTTCGGCATAAAAACACCAAGGTGCACATCTTCAATATGTCTAGAAGACGTGTGTATAGTTTCAGATCGATTGACTGAACGGTTTCAGAGGAGTTGTGTACACAAACTCTGTACCCTATATAGAATTTTATACGAAAATGTAGAAAAAAATGGCTAAGTTAAAAAAGTGATATTTTTGTTAAAAAATATTTTTTCGGCATAAAAACATAAGGTGCACATCTTCAATATGTCGAGAAGACGTGTGTATAGTTTCAGATCGATTGACTGAACGGTTTCAGAGGAGTTGTGTACACAAACTCTGTACCCTATATAGAATTGTATACGAAAATGTAGAAAAATGTAGAAAAAAAGTTAAAAAGGTGATATTTTTGTTTTCGGCATAAAAACACCAAGGTGTACATCTTCAATATGTGTAGAAGACGTGTGTATAGTTTCAGATCGATCGGCTGAACGGTTTCAGAGGAGTTGTGTACACAAACTATGAAGTTTTTCTGTCCGCCGCTCGCTCGCTCGCTCGCTCGCCCACCCGCCCGCCCGCCCCGCGGTAAAACAAAATACGTACCGTTTTTTTAAAACGGTCGTATAAAAATTATAAATAACCAAATTTGGTGAATCATGCCGTTTTAAGTCATTTTGTCGCATTTCATGGAACAACAATGCTGCCAGTCAATAGCATGTCGATATTGACATCGTGGCGATTAATGAAATCATACACACATTAACCGATCAACACCATGCTACATCAACTGGGGCTAATGTATTTATTGAAACTTAAATGCAATTGGTGGTATAGGGACTGAACATGCAAGACGCAGTGGCATCATAATTATGTGGCTCACCATATCAACAAGAGTGCCGTAAGTCACAGAATACGCCCGTCGAAGATGGGCCAGACAGCGAAGATGCAGAAATGTGAAGCTGTCACCAAGGCAAGAAACATTAATGAGAATTTGAAACTCTATAGCATTATTTCTTCCTCTCGTTGTGCTAAACATGTATACTAATTTAGGTAAAGGTGTGTAAAGAAGAAATTATATAGAATTGGATACAAAAATGTAGAAAAAAGGTGATATTTTTGTTGAAAAATATTCTTTCGGCATAAACACACCAAGGTGCACTTCTTCAATATGTGTACAAGACATGTGGACAGTTTCAGATCGATTGACTGAACAGTTTCAGAGGAGTTGTGTACACAAACTATGTACCCCAATTGTATACAAAAATGTAGAAAAAATGGCTAAGTTAAAAAGGTGATATTTTTTGCATAGTTTCAGATAACATAAATACATACCGTTTTTTTAAAACGGTCGTCTAAAAAGTGACTACCGGTAACTGAGTTTGTGGACAGTATAGACCCAGACCTGGCTCAATGCAGGCCACAAATTGCACCACATCCCGCTTCACAGCTGGCGACCACTATGGCATTGTTCAGCATGTTCAGTAGAAAGGAACAAGTCAGACAAAAGTAGAATCAGTTTTCATTGTGTTCATAACCAGAATACATAGTATAAACAAAAAGATCAAACAAACTGTCTCATAAGTCTTAATTCATAAATCACAATACTACACACACACAGATGAGACGAGCCATGTGATTTTGTACCTAATGAGATGTGTGAACAATATTTACAGAATTTACTATATTTTCCGTAATTGACGAAATTGTAGAGCTCAGAGCAAATACTGAATTCTATTCCGCATTTGCTCTGAGAATTTCATCAACTTTTGATGTCATTTATTAAAAATATAATTTTTTATAAATATTTTTCATAAATAATCGCACATCTTCTTAGGTACAAACCAACATTCACAAATGGCAATCCAGTAATTTATATTCACAATTGGTACAACCTGAAATATCATGAATCATGATTTCTGTACGCAAATATTTATTTGAAAATAAGGTCTTTTAATATTGAATGTCAAAAATGTAAGGGCTTTAACAAAAATACTGAAGTTGCTATCAAAACCACTATACTGAAGTACATGTACTAGTTAACAGATTCATGACATTTCGTACTATCGTTTCTTAAGCCAGACTTGTACAGGGACAAATTGCAAGTAATCACCTTCATTGTGGATTACTGATGTCAATGTATGTCGGTCACAACTAAGAAAATGCATGTCTGGGTTTCCATTAATAGTACATGTAAATAAAATAGTGCCTGTGGCAATGTGGTAATGTGACATGGAACAATATTTACCATTAAATTGAATACTGTTAGAAATTTCGAACAAAAGGAGAAATAAATAAAAGATGATAGATTAAGGTGATAAATCACAATGAGTTACTTCCCAGTATACCAAATGGGCCATATTGAACACGGAACAATAAATAGAAGAAAGGGAACTAACTCACTATGATAAACTACTGACAGCTGGTAATTGAAAACCTCACCATGCCATAATAAAGTGAAAGCAATGGTGCAAATAGGTAGTCTTTAGTCTTCAGATCTTGCGTGAACTATTTTTATAAAGTCAGGTTTCAGGGAAGCACCGCCGACTAGGAAACCGTCAATGTCTGGTCGCCCGCCAAGGTCACTGCAGTTTTTCTCATTCACCGAACCTGCAGAAAACACAATAGTTAATCTACATGTATATACATTTATATGTAAATAATGGTTAAAAAAGTGATAGCCGACAAGTGTCTCACCCATGAAGGTCAAGGTCACTGGCATAATTTCCCATTGAAAATTATTTTCCCTATAAAATCAATGTTTGACGAAATTTCATGAAATAAATAAGTGACAAGGCAAAGCCACAAAGGCTAGCTCTTCTTCAAGGCATAGACAATTAGACAACAGATAATTCGCTATTAATGTTATTATAACCACGATTGAAAGTGATAGCTGTCAGTGGCTTAAGATGGCAAAAGAAGTGTATGAGAAAACCTACATACAGTTGCAGTAATATGTTCATGTCGCTGAATATGAACATGTGGAGAATAATTTCTCTGTTTTAGCATAATGAAAACTAAATTTGTCAGTAAACGAGGCTTATGGAATACACCCCATGTGTGCCCAAGTATTTGACCTTGACCCTGGGCTTACCGTGGCTGGCACGAACGTGGACTTGTCACAGAGCGGTAGAGGTCCATTGGAGAAATGCGTGTGTGAAATGTGAAGCAAATACAAGCAAGGAAACAGAAATTATAAGCAATTTACCCAAGCGTTAATGTTTTGAATGCACCAAGTATCTGACCTTGACAGTGGGCTTAGCGTGGGTGGCACAAACGTGGATTTGTCACAGGGCCAATGGAGCAATGTGTGTGTGAAATATAAGGAAACAGAAATTATAAGCCATTTACCCAAGCATTAAGGTTTCAAATAGACCTCCTGGGCTTAGCGGGGGCGGCAAGAACATGGATTTGTCACAGGATGGTAGAGGACCATGGGAGCAATGCATGTGTGACATATGAAGCAGATCTGAGCAAAGAAACAAATTATAAGCCATTTACCCGAACGTTAAGGTTTTGAATGCATCACTTATGTGACCTTGACATATATGTGACCTAGCGGGGACGGCACAAACGTGAATTTGTCACAGGGCGGTAGAGGACCGTTGGAGAAATGCGTGTGTGAAATATGAAGCAGATCCGAGCAAGGTAACAGAAATGATAAACCATTTACCCGAGCATTAAGGTTTACTGATGGACGAACGGATGCACAGATGGACAACCTGACGCCAATAATGAAACGCACGGAAATTTAACATTGAAAATGGCATGGTCGATGATACAGAAAAAATAGGTCAAGGTAAACAAATGGTCATACGATGGATAGTGGTATGTGGTGGCACCCGTTGGTTATGAAGTTGTGCAAGAATGGTGATACTAGGTGATACAGTAGGTGAGAAATTCACCTAAACACGAAAACTTAACATTTTGGACGCCGTTGCAAGCCCGGTTTTCGCCAATCCAATAGTCGGGACTTTTTTTTTTATCAAAAACCAGACTGAGTGAGGATGGTGAAAAATATCTATATTTTAGGGATTTAATATGTTAAACCCTTTCAACAATACAGACGTCTATAGCAGTGTTAGCGGGTGAGTGTTAACAAGCCAAGTAATTTTCATATTGTTCAGAAAAACAAGAATTCCGCGGAATCAAATGTCTCGCCTTGTTCCGCCTTGACCTTGACCCTGGGGCCTTGACCTTGACCCTGGGGCCCAGAGAATAGTCCTATATTCATCTACATATCATAGTAAAGGTATGCATAAAGTTTTATGACAGTAGCTAATAAGGTGTTGAAGTAATTAAATGACTGTAACACGAAAACTTAGTCGACGACTCCGGAAAAGCAAAACCTTAGTCTCGCTTTCCGCTTTCGCGGGCGAGACAAAAACCACCCCCTTCTTATAAATGGACTCATCTGAAATTCATTTTGTGACAAATTGGATTGGTCCTTAAATTAACATATCACAGTCTATTCTGATTATTTAGGGTTAAAATGGTTAATGGCCAAAAGTATGTCGACAGGAAAATGCCAAACAAACAGCAAGTGCTATGCATTACCTCCATAGATAATGCGCACATTCTTTGCCACATCGGCAGCAACATTTGTCGACAGCCATCTTCTCAGTGCGTCGTGCATCTCCTGGGCCTGCTCCGGGGTGGCAGTTTTGCCCGTACCAATCGCCCACACGGGCTCATACGCTAGCACAACATCGCCCCACTTATCCGCTGGGATCTCATCTTCAAAACAATAATCGCAGATGTAGTAATGGTGGGTCACAAGTAGTTAGCTGGCAAAATGGACATGATATTGGCAATTTTTAAAACAACAATGGCAGATTATGTAGTAAAATTGTGTCACATAATTGGGTAGCCTATGGGCAAAATGGACATTATGAGGAAGTTAGCCCCTGTCTTCCACTGAAGTTTGCAAAACAAACATGGGCAGCATGTGGACAAAGTGGACATCATGAAGTTTTCGACCTTCAAAACAACAATCACAGATATAGCAATATTATGTTACATAATTGAAGACATCATTGTAAGAAGGGGGCTAACTCCATGAGGGAGTCGACTAGGGATTTAACGATACGCCTACCTCACGATACAAGATGTATCACGAAACTTGGGTCATGAGACGATACTAGATCCTCGTTTATAAAATACATTTTAAATGGTCCATATATAGATAACGAAGCACGCCTGGTGGTGCTTTAGTTTAACGAATATCAAGAAGCTGTGTGAATGGAAACAGCAATTATAACAAATTTACCCCAATGTTAAGTTTGTGAAAGCGCCAAGATTGTGACCTTGACCTTGGGATTAGGGGGGTTCTGAGGGTTGTGGATTTGGCATGGCATGATAGAGAACCATTAGAGGAAGGGCTGTGTAAAATATCAAAAAGAGCAGTGAAAGGGAACAGAAATAATAACAAATTTCTCCCAACGTTTAGTTTATTAAAGCACTAAGACTGTGACCTTGACCTTAGGATTAGTGTGGGGTCTGAGGGCCGTGGATTTGTCACAGTATGATAGAGAATCATTAGAGAAAGGCATATGTGAAATATCAAAACGTTTAGTGATAAGAAACACAAATTTCCCCAAACATTAAGTTTATGAAAGCACAAAGACAGTGACCTTGGGGTTAGCGTGGGTCTGAGCATCGTGTATTTGTCACAGTATGATAGAGAATCATTAGCGAAAGGCATGTGTGATATTTCAAAACATTTGGAGAAAGGAAACAGAAATTATAACAAATTTCCGGCAACGTTAAGTTTTCAAATTTTTGAAGACGGACGGACGGACGACGTCCAGACGGGCGAACATTAGGGGGTTTAGGGGCTAGGGGGAGGAGCCTAATCCTTTGAACTTATTCAGAATCCTTTGAACTTATTCCGTTAGCCCATAAAACCTTTTGAAGTTTAGGGGCTAGTCCTTTGATCTTTTATATAGCAAATAGCCCATAAACCCAAAATGTTGGTACGACCGTCCGGACGGACGGACGTTCTTACAAATGGATACTTATGTGGCTTATCACATGTTAAATATTAGCCACATAAAACGATTTTTAGCCACATAAAAGGATTTTTTAGGTGGCTAATTGTAACCAACCCTATCCTTTACTAAGTCCATAACCCTGTGTGGCTAGCCACATAAGTACCCTAATGTGTACCCGGACGGACGGACGTTCTTACGGTACTATACTTATGTGGCTTATCACATGTTAAATATTAGCCACATAAAAGGATTTTTAGGTGGCTAATTGTAACCAACCCTATCCTTTACTAAGTCCATAACCCTGTGGGGCTAGCCACATAAGTATAGTACCGTCAGCGCGGACAGACGGACAGACGGACAGACGGACAGATGCTGACTACAACACCGGGGTATGCCATAAGCACTCCTTTCTTCGAAAGGCACACTAAAAATCAATTTGATGGGCAACAGTTTTTGCCACCATGAGTCGTTATTAATGGAGAGCATAATAAGAAATGTGTCGGGTACATGTATTGAATAAAAATGATATCATGGATCAGGCGCGTAGCTGCATTAAGGCACTGCAGGCCTGAGCCTGCAGAATTTTCGAGAAAATGGAAAAAATAAATGTGCCAGAGTGCATCATTTACCTTCTAGTTTCGATTTTTTTTTTTGGGGGGGGGCATGCCCCCAGACCCCCCTAAAATACTCGCACCAACGGTGCTCGAAGTCATCAACCAGGCCTGCAGATTCAAATTGGCTAGCTACGCCCCTGTGGATGTGAAAATGTCATTTTGAAAATGCAGCTAAAAATAAGTATATAATGATAAGGAACTGTTTCATAATATGTAATAATGTTTTTCAGAATGGAATGTAATTATGCACATGCATGTTACTAATAATATGTCTTGTTTGTACATGTACATGTTTTTGTGTGAAAATAAAAAAATAGAAATAATTTCAACCACAACATTTCAGATTAACAGCAGAAAATAGCTTTAAAAGGAGTTTTCATTTCATTTCGGAAACGATAATATTGTATATTTTAGGATTTAATATAATAATATTAGGATTTATGCCATTCCGCACCACATTTACGATCTCCGTAAACTGGAAGGTTGGAAATACATATTGTTATGACACCGACATGTTATGGTTGAGTATATTCTTCCCGATAACAAATTCAAAAACATTGAATTGTGAAAACTGTATCAAATCAAATATCAAGGTAGTATATCGTGAAGTTTGCGATTTTAAATTTATTTATTTAATGGTGTTTAACAGCCTGTCGTGGGGGACTCAATATATATTTACAGAAACAAGAGGTTCAAATGGGCCTGTATCGCTCACCTGAAATTATTATCCCCATTATAAAGTAAATCAGACACGACAGAGACTGTCAAGTATATATACCAAGTCCCATCAAAATTTGTCTGGGGGGAAACAGCTCAACGGAGAAAACGGGCCAGTTTTGCATTTCAAGCCCCGCAAGGGAAAACATAAGCAATTAATAAAACATATAATACCAGAAATCATAAAATCTACCTCATCTGAAGGCGACTGACCGAATATTTTGAAATTAAGCATCTTACTAAAGAGATTTTCTATTGACCTTTCGACCATTTGGCGGCTATCTTGGATGAAGTAATAATCCAATTTCCAGCTCGTGATCTCTACTCGATACCTTCGATTTGATATATGACATGACCATATTTGGTCAAATGTGAAATTTGACCCCTATTTGACCCCTCGGGCCCGCCTATTTTTGATCCTAGGGTCATCATTTTAACAAATCTGAAAGAACATTGACTATCGATTATTCCTGCCAAGTTTCATCGAAATCGGTCTGGCAGTTTATGAGAATTCTTTTAAGAATTTTAACTAAGTTTCTATGGCGGCCATCTTGGATTATATGAAAACCTCCATTCAAATATGAAAAGGCTTCACCCACGGACCACAACTCTGAAGGTTAACCACAATCGGCTAGGCGGTTCACAAGAAGAAAACGTTTGAAATTTGTAATAAAAGGATGATAATTTGACCTTTCGGTAGTCATCCAATTTCGACAAAAAATGCCCCAGAGTGATCGTCTTTTTGATACCTTAGATTTGATATATGACATGACCATAGTTGGTCAAATATGAAATTTGACCCCTCGGGCGGCTCCCATTTTTGATTCTGGGGTCATCATTTTAACCATCGGTAATTTCTGCTAAGTTTCATTAAAATTGGTCAGGCAGTTCGTCAGAAGATTTTTTAACAAGTTTACCTAATTTTCTATGGCGGCAATCTTGGATTATGTGACAACCTTAATTTTAGCAACTATGAAAAGGCTTCACCCATGGACCATAACTGTGAAGGTTGACCACCTTCGGCCAAGCGGTTCACAAGAAGATATTTGAAATCTATAATAAAAGGATGACATTTTGACCATTCGGTTGCCATCTTGAACGACATAATCATCTGATTTAGACTAAAAAATGCTCCCGAGTGATCGTCTCCTTGATACCTACGATTTGATAAAAAAACTTGAATATATTTGGTCAAATGTGAAATTTGACCCCTACTTGAAATTTGACCTCTCCCATTTTTCATCCCGGGTTCAACATTTTAACAAATCTGAAAGAGCATTGACTATCAATCATTCGTGCCAAGTTTTGTTGCAATCGGTCAGGAAGTTTGTGAGTAGATTTTTTCATGAATTTGACCTAATTTTCTATGGTGGCCATCTTGGATTATATGACGACCTCCATTGTAACAAATATGACATGAGTTGTCAGAAGATAAGTTTGCAAAAGCGCTAAGATTGTACCTTGACCTTGGGGTTAGTGGGGGTCTGAAGGTCATGGATTTGGCAAGGATGTTAGAGAACTGTGAAAGGAAAGTTTATGAAAGCACTACAACTGTGACCTTGACCTTAAGGTTAGAGGGGTTTGAGTGTCGTGGATTTGTCACAGCATGATAGAGAATCATTAGAAAAAGGCATCTTGACAATAGCAATCACTGAAAACATCAGTTTAGAACAGTGATGTGTAATATTATAGAAATTTGGATTTATACAAACTAAGGGGTGTTAACGAAGTCTAAATCGCGTGACTCGATCAGACCATGAAGGGCACATATAAAAGGTAATCTGGGCAAAATTTGGTGATTTCTGCCACAAGTGCACACACTGGTCGATTTTTACCCTAACCACAGCAACTAATATTATATGATGATATTTTAGCACTACTCATTGCTGGCTTTTATAGTACACTATTTACAAATAATATCAAGTAAACTGGTGTTGAAAAAATAGTTCTTTTTACAATGACATTGTAAAATGTATTTTGATTGGGTGGCCATTTTGAAATCCAAGATGGCGGCCCTCTATGGATTGGACAACATAGCAAAATTTATTTTCAGATAATTGTGTCAATACACTATCCAAAACTGAATAATTTACAAATATAAAAACAATCATAACACTAGATGGCCGCGGCCCGCATGCCACATCCGCCGAAGCATTTGATAGTACATGTACTAAATAAGCTTTGATAGTATACCAAAAAACTTTAACAAAAAACTTCAACCGGATGCGGGCGCAAAAAAAACACAAGAAAATGTGGCCTGTTGGCACACGAATGCCCCCGGTGGCAGATTGGAGACACAATTGTGAAGGTCAAATGGTCAAGGTCATATTAAGGGCAGCATAATTGTGTGACATTTGTGCACAAGTATGATCTATTGAAATATTAAAGGGATATAGAAGATATGACAGAATTGAGAAACTCCGGCAAACTTCTTAATGTGTGAAAAAGTTCAAAGTTGCAAAGGTCAAAAGGTTAAGGCCATATTACGGACAGCATGGATGTGTGGCATTTGTCCACAAGTATGATGTATTAAACTATTAAGGCAATCATTTAAGAACAAGAGTGCCGAAGGTCACAATATTCTTGCCATGATAATCATGTACACCGAATTGTGTGCCATTTGTCCACAGGTTTGATGTATTGAAATATTAAAGTAATCCATCAAGGGATATCGAAGTTATGAAACTCCGACGAACTTATTAATTTGCGAAAAAGTTCAAAGTTGTCAAGGTCAAGGTCATATTAAGGGCAGCATGGATGTATGGCATTTGTCCACAAGTATGATGTATTAAACTATTAAAGCAATCCTTAAAGAACAAGAGTGCCGAAGGTCACAATATTCTTGCCGTGACAATCATGTACATCAAATTTTGTTACGATCGGTGAAGTATAACTTGAGTTATTGCATGGACAAGGATACAGAGTACGAAAATAACAAGAGCTGTAGGAGAACAGCATAGCTCGACTACGAGGGTTGTCGATGTATACATAGCTTGACAAACAAGGTGACCGCGGCCCGCATAAAAACCTTAACCAAGGTTGACTAAAAACCTTAACCAAGGGAAATTAACAAAGTAATTCAAGGTTAAATGTAGGTCAATGTCAGATATAGGTCAGGGGTTATTGATGTACATCGCTAGGAGATGAAGTTTTCCAAGTATGGTTGCTGTAGGCCCAGGAGTATTCCATATACAAGCTTGACTAAAAACCTTAACCAAGGGGAAATAACGAAGTAATCCAAGGGTAAAAGTAGGTCAAGGTCAAATATAGGTCATGGATTATTGATGTACATCACTAGGAAATGAAGTTGTCCAAGTATGGTTGCTGTAGGCCCAGGAGTATTCCATCTACAAGCTTGACTAAAAACCTTAACCAAGGTTGACTAAAAACCTTAACCAAGGGGAATTAAGTAAGTAATTCAAGAGGAAATGTAGGTCAAGGTCAAATATAGATCAGGGGTTATTGATGTACATCCCTATGAGAAAAGGTTGTCCCAGTATGGTGTCTGTATGCACAATAGTATTCCATCTACAAGCTTGACTAAAAACCTTAACCAAGGTTGACTAAAAACCTTAACCAATGGGAATTAACTAAGTAATTCAAGGTTAAATGTAGGTCAAGGTCAAATATAGGTCAGGGGTTGTTGATGTACATCACTAGGAGATGAAGTTGTCCAAGTATGGTTGGTGTAGGGCCAGGAGTATTCCATCTACAAGCTTGACTAAAAACCTTAACCAAGGTTGATTAAAAACCTTAACCAAGGGGAATTAACTAAGTAATTCAAGGTTTAATGTATGTAGGTCAAGGTCAAATATAGGTCAGGGGTTGTTGATGTACATCACTAGGAGATGAAGTTGTCCAAGTATGGTGAGTGTAGGGCCAGGAGTATTGCATATACAAGCTTGACTAAAAACCTTAACCAAGGCTTGACGGTGACGCCGACGCCGGGGTGATAACATAAGCTCTCACTATTCTTTGAATAGTCAAGCTAAAAATGGCCGCCAAGGGGAGATAAGTCATTGCAAATTTTTCAAAATCAATAGGCTTCTTCGTCTTGCCATGATAAACATGTATACCAAATTTGTTTACAATCCGTCAAGTAGTACTCTAGTTATTGCGTGAAGAAGCTGTGCCCCCCGCCAGCCGCCCGCCCGCCCGCCCGTACAAGTTGAATAAATACAGTCGATTCGCGTTATGTCGACATTGCTTATATCGATATACCTGCTTATGTCGATGTACGCTCGTGGTCCCGGCCGAACTGCTATATAAACTCATACATTTCATACCTGATATATCGATATCGGAAATGTCGACATTTCGTTTATATCGATGTGGAAAACAAGTCCCGATGGTATAATTCCTACACATTTGTATACTGTTACATGTATGTCGATATGCAATTTGAACAGCGGGCGTCGTAAAGTCTGGTCAAACTTGATTGGCACAGGTAAGTTTTTCACACATTCAAAGTGATCAAAACATGCCGCCGGTAACCGTGTTACAATCGCGGAATACTGTCAAAGCCGACCACGTAAGCCGTGATCAACCAATTAACGACAGTGTGACGTGAAATCACAAAATTACTCTTGTTAATTGCCAATTTATTTTCGGGACATGAGCCGTAAATGCCATAATCATTAACGGACGCTTGTTTATAATAATTACAATTTGAGTGAATTACATGCGATCTTTATAAACACGAACAGTTGGTCGATCAAATCACTTCCTTTAGCAATGTCTAAACAAACTGCTGCTGAGAAATCTGGTGAAGGACCCTGCCTAAAAACAGGGGGGATAACTGGATCAGCATCTAATCTGTTTGTGTCAGCTGAGCAATCTAGCCAAGGACCTGGCCTAAAAACCGGGGGGATAACTAGATCAGCTATTGCGGGGAAAACATGCGGCGTTAAGCGCAAGCTGGAGGTTAAATCGTATGACACAAAATATGCGGCCATATTAGAATCAGAGAGAGGAGTTAAGTCGAAGAAGCAGATAGCAGCTGAGTTTGAAGTTCCACATAACACGCTTTCGAACATTTCACTATTCGCGCCCCTGTGACACGCCCCTGTGATATGCAGTACAATAACCCGTCAATGTCACGTGACTCACGACTGGTGGTGGTTGCTTGGTCACAAGCAATATGATGCTATTTATAGAATATCTCCACTCGATCACATCACGTGATCGCCGGAAAAACAATGTTGCAAATTGTTGCGACCAATAAAACATGGAAATAATAACATGTCAACACTAAACACATGCAGTGCGTGTAAGAGTATTTTATTGTGTATTAATTAGAAGAATAAACAATAATAATATTGATACGTTGATAATCTATATTTTACGACAACCGTATGCCGGCACGAAACACAGGAAATTGACACATTCTTATCAGATTATACACGAGTGTTAAATGTACCGAATGTTTGGGATGAATATTGATATTTTTTTATGTCGAACTACGTTTATGTCGACGTCATTCTCTGTCTCCCATCGATATCGACATAACGCGAGTCGACTGTAATACGTCCCGTTTTTTCAAACGGGCGTATAAAAATAGAAGTTAAGACAGAATTGAGAAACTGCAGCGAACTTCTTAATGTGTGAAAAAGTTAAAAGTTGTGAAGGTCAAATGATCAAGGTCATATTCAGGGCAGCATGGATGTGTGGCAGTGTCCACAAGTATGCTGTGTTGAAATATTTAAGTAATCCTTCAAGGAATATAAAAGTTATGACAGAATTGAGAAACTCCGGCAAAATTCTTAATGTGGGAAAAAGTTCAAAGTTGTGAAGGTCAAAATGTCAAGGTCATATTAAAGGCAGCATGGGTGTGTGGCATTTGTCCACAAGTATGCTGTGTTAAAATAATTGAGTAATCCTTCAAGGAGTACAGAAGTTATAACAGAATTGAGAAACTCTGGCAAATTCTTAATGTGGGAAAAAGTTAAATGTTGCGAAGGTCAAATGGTCATGGTCATATTAAAGGCAGCATGGATGTATGTCATTTTTCCACAGGTATTCTGTGTTAAACTATTTAAGTAATCCTTCAAGGGATATAGAAGTTATGACATAATTGAGAAACTTGAGAAATTGGCAAAACTTCTTAATGTGACGGACACACGGACAGACTGACACACGGATACACAGTCCAAACACTATATGCCTCCAGCACAGGGGCCGCACAGGTTGGGCATATAATGAAAATAAGCATGATGATAAAGACACATATGAAGTTTCGAGTGAATTGGCGAAGAGGTTTCAGATATAGTGTTCTTGAAAACTTTTAAGGCAATTTTCAAAGCAATTGACCTTGATATTGGGCATAGGTGTCGCATGGGTTGGGAATGGAATGAAAATATGGAAGATGATAAAAACACATGTGAAGTTTGGAGCGAATTGGTAAAGCGGTTTCATATAGTGTTCTTAAAAACTTTAATCTAAATGCAAAACATAAAATTTCACAGTAATTTGACCTTGACATTGGGCACAGGGTGGGGCATAAAATGACAATATGGATCATGATACCCATGCCGATATTTTAATAGCATACAGAAACACTTTCACCAACTAGAAATGTGGCCTGTCGGCACACGAATGCCCCCGCTGGCAGCCAAAGAAAACGAGGCATATTTGATTACAAGCCATTTACCCGAGTACGGACGGACGCCGGTAACACTATATGCCACACTCACCATTCGGTTGCGGGGGCATAAAAAGGTGAAGGTCAAAGGTCAAGGTCGAAGTACTGGGTGGTGGAGTGTGTAGGGCATGTTCATATTATCATGTGTATAAATATTTAAGCGATTGGCAAAAGTATTGAGAAGTTATTGTAGGATTGAGAAACGTGCACGTAGATTTGTCCCAAAGTGATAAGTAAACATTTAAAGTAGAAAAGGTGAAGGTCAAAGGTCAAGGTCGAAGTACTGGGTGGTGGAGTGTGTAGGGTATGTTCATATGTATCATGTGTATAAATATTTAAGGGATTGGCAAAAGTATTGAGGAGTTATTGTAGGATTGAGAAACGTGCACGTAGAGTTGTCCCAAAGTGCTAAGTAAACATTTAAAGTGGAAAAGGTGAAGGTCAAAGGTCAAGGTCGAAGTACTGGGTGGTGGAATGTGTAGGGCATGTTCATATGTATCATGTGTATAAATATTTAAGCGATTGGCAAAAGTATTGAGAAGTTAGTGTAGGATTGAGAAACGTGCACGTAGATTTGTCCCAAAGTGCCAAGCAAACATTTAAAGTGGAAAAGGTCAAGGCCAAAGGTGAAGGTGAAAGTACTGGGGGGTGGAGTGTGTAAGGCATGTTCATATGTATCACGTGTATAAATATTGACATAATATGTGAAGCCATGTAGAAGTTACTAAAGAATATGGTAATATCGGGATGTACGGACGGACGGGACGGACGTACGGACGTTCTTATGGTACTATACTTATGTGGCTTATCACATGTTAAATATTAGCCACATAAAAGGATTTTTAGCCACATAAAAGGATTTTTAGGTGGCTAATTGTAACCAACCCTATCCTTTACTAAGTACATAACCCTGTGGGGCCAGCCACATAAGTATAGTACGGTCAGCGCGGACGGGACGGACGTACGGACGGGACGGACGTACGGACGGACGCCGGTAACACTATATGCCCCCGTACCTTTCGGTAGCGAAGGCATAATAAAAAGGTGAAGGTCAAAGGTCAAGGTCGAAGTACTGGGTGGTGGAGTGTGTAGGGCATGATCATATGTATCATGTGTATAAATATTTAAGGGATTGGCAAAAGTATTGAGAAGTTATTGTAGGATTGAGAAACGTGCACGTAGATTTGTCCCAAAGTGCTAAGTAAACATTTAAAGTAGAAAAGGTGAAGGTCAAAGGTCAAGGTCGAAGTACTGGGTGGTGGAGTGAGTAGGGCATGTTCATATGTATCATGTGTATAAATATTTAAGCGATTGGCAAAAGTATTGAGAAGTTATTGTAGGATTGAGAAATGTGCACGTAGATTTGTCCCAAAGTGCTAAGTAAACATTTAAAGTAGAAAAGGTGAAGGTCAAAGGTCAAGGTCGAATTACTGGGTGGTGGAGTGTGTAGGGCATGTTCATATGTATCATGTGTACAAATATTTAAGGGATTGGCAAAAGTATTGAGAAGTTATTGTAGGATTGAGAAACGTGCACATAGATTTGTCCCAAAGTGCTAAGTAAACATTTAAAGTAGAAAAGGTGAAGGTCAAAGGTCAAGGTCGAAGTACTGGGTGGTGGAGTGTGTAGGGCATGTTCATATGTATCATGTGTATAAATATTTAAGGGATTGGCAAAAGTATTGAGAAGTTATTGTAGGATTGAGAAACGTGCACGAAGATTTGTCCCAAAGTGCTAAGTAAACATTTAAAGTAGAAAAAGTGAAGGTCAAAGGTCAAGGTCGAAGTACTGGGTGGTGGAGCGTGTAGGGCATGTTCATATGTATCATGTGTATAAATATTTAAGGGATTGGCAAAAGTATTGAGAAGTTATTGTAGGATTGAGAAACGTGGAAGTAGATTTGTCCCAAAGTGCTAAGTAAACATTTAAAGTAGAAAAGGTGAAGGTCAAAGGTCAAGGTCGAAGTACTGGGTGGTGGAGTGTGTAGGGCATGTTCATATGTATCATGTGTATAAACATTTAAGGGATTGGCAAAAGTATTGAGAAGTTATTGTAGGATTGAGAAATGTGCACGTAGAGTTGTCACAAAGTGCTAAGTAAACATTTAAAGTAGAAAAGGTGAAGGTCAAAGGTCAAGGTCGAAGTACTGGGTGGTGGAGTGTGTAGGGCATGTTCATATGTATCATGTGTATAAATATTTAAGGGATTGGCAAAAGTATTGAGAAGTTATTGTAGGATTGAGAAACGTGCACGTAGAGTTGTCCCAAAGTGCTAAGTAAACATTTAAAGTAGAAAAGGTGAAGGTCAAAGGTCAAGTCGAAGTACAGGGTGGGTGGTGGAGTGTGTAGGGCCATGTTCATATGTATCATGTGTATATTTAAGGGAAGGGTATTGGCAAAAAAAGTATTGAGAAGTTATTGTAGGATTGAGAAACGTGCACGTAGATTGTCCCAAAGTGCTAAGTAAACATTTAAAGTAGAAAAGGTGAAGGTCAAAGGTGAAGGTCGAAGTACTGGGTGGAGTGTGTAGGGCATGTTCATATGTATCATGTGTATAAATATTTAAGCGATTGGCAAAAAGTATTGAGAATTGTTATTGTAGGATTGAGAAATGTGCACATAAGATTTTGTCCCAAAGTGCTAAGTAAACATTTAATGTAGAAAAGGTGAAGGTCAAAGGTCAAGGTCGAAGAACTGGTGTGGTGAGTGTAGGGCATGTTCATAGTATCATGTGTACAAATATTTAAGAGATTGGCAAAAGTATTGAGAAGTTATTGTAGGATTGAGAAACGTGCACGTAGATTTGTCCCAAAGTGCTAAGTAAACATTTAAAGTAGAAAAGGTGAAGGTCAAAGGTCAAGGTTCGAAGTACTGGGTGGTGGAGTTGTGTAGGGCATGTTCATATGTATCATGTGTATAAATATTTAAGGGGATTGGCAAAAGTATTGAAAAAGTTATTGTAGGATTGAGAAACGTGCACGTAGATTTGTCCCAAAGTGCTAAGTAAAACATTTAAAGTAGAAAAGGTGAAGGTCAAAGGTCAAGGTCGAAGTACTGGGTGGTGGAGTGAGTAGGGCATGTTCATATGTATCATGTGTATAAATATTTAAGGATTGGCAAAAAGTATTGAGAAGTTATTGTAGGATTGAGAAAACGTGCACGTAGATTTGTCCCAAAGTGCTAAGTAAAAACATTTTTAAAGTAGAAAAGGTGAAGGTCAAAGGTCAAGGTCGAAGTACTGGGAGGTGCAGCGTGTAGGGCATGTTCATATGTATCATGTGTATAAATATTTAAGGGTATTGGCAAAAGTATTGAGAAGTTATTGTAGGATTGAGAAATCGTGAGGAAGTAGATTTTGTCCCAAAAGTGCTAAGTAAAACATTTAAAGTGGTAAAAGGTTGGAAGGTCAAAGGTCAAGGTCGAAGTACTGGGTGGTGGAGTGTGTAGGCATGTTCATATGTATCATGTGTAAATATTTAAGCGATTGGCAAAAAGTATTGAGAAGTTATTGTAGGATTGAGAAACGTGCACGGTTAGATTTGTCCCAAAGTGCTAAGTACACATTTAAAGTAGAAAAGGTGAAGGTCAAAGGTCAAGGTCGAAGTACTGGGTGGTGGAGTGTGTAGGGCATGTTTCATATGTATCATGTGTATAAATATTTAAGGGATTGGCAAGTAGTTATTGAGGAGTTATTGTAGGATTGAGAAACGTGCACGTAGAGTTGTCCCAAAGTGCTAAGTAAACATTTAAATTTGTGGAAAAGGTGAAGGTCAAAGGTCAAGGTCGAAGTACTGGGTGGTGGAATGTGTAGGGCATGTTCATATGTATCATGTGTATAAATATTTAAGCGATTGGCAAAAGTATTGAGAAGAATTAGTGTAGGATTGAGAAACGTGCACGTAGAATTTGTCCCAAAGTGCCAAGCAAACATTTAAAGTGGAAAAGGTCAAGGCCAAAGGTGAAGGTGAAAGTACTGGGGGTGGAGGTGTGTAAGGCATGTTCATATGTATCACGTGTATAAATATTGACATAATATGTGAAGCCATGTAGAAGTTACTAAATGAATTTGGGTAAATATCGATGTACGGACGGACGGGACGGACGTACGGACGTTATGGTACTAAACTTATGTGGCTTATCACATGTTAAATATTAGCCACATAAAAGGATTTTTAGCCACATAAAAGGATTTTTAGGTGGCTAATTGTAACCAACCCTATCCTTTACTAAGTACATAACCCTGTGGGGCCAGCCACATAAGTATAGTACGGTCAGCGCGGACGGGACGGACGTACGGCCGGGACGGACGGGACGGACGGGACGGACGTACGGACGGACGCCGGTAACACTATATGCCCCCGTACCTTTCGGTAGCGAAGGCATAATAAAAAGGTGAAGGTCAAAGGTCAAGGTCAAAGTACTGGGTGGTGGAGTGTGTAGGGCATGATCATATGTATCATGTGTATAAATATTTAAGGGATTGGCAAAAGTATTGAGAAGTTATTGTAGGATTGAGAAACGTGCACGTAGATTTGTCCCAAAGTGCTAAGTAAACATTTAAAGTAGAAAACGTGAAGGTCAAAGGTGAAGGTCGAAGTACTGGGTGGTGGAGTGAGTAGGGCATGTTCATATGTATCATGTGTATAAATATTTAAGCGATTGGCAAAAGTATTGAGAAGTTATTGTAGGATTGAGAAATGTGAACGTAGATTTGTCCCAAAGTGCTAAGTAAACATTTAAAATAGAAAAGGAAAAGGTGAAGGTCAAAGGTCAAGGTCGATACTGGGTGGTGAGTGTGTAGGGCATGTTCATATGTATCATGTGTACAAATATTTAAGGGATTGGCAAAAGTATTGAGAAGTTATTGTAGGATTGAGAAACGTGAACATAGATTTGTCCCAAAGTGCTAAGTAAACATTTAAAGTAGAAAAGGTGAAGGTCAAAGGTCAAGGTCGAAGTACTGGGTGGTGGAGTGAGTAGGGCATGTTCATATGTATCATGTGTATAAATATTTAAGGGATTGGCAAAAGTATTGAGAAGTTATTGTAGGATTGAGAAACGTGCACGTAGATTTGTCCCAAAGTGCTAAGTAAACATTTAAAGTAGAAAAAGTGAAGGTCAAAGGTCAAGGTCGAAGTACTGGGTGGTGGAGCGTGTAGGGCATGTTCATATGTATCATGTGTATAAATATTTAAGGGATTGGCAAAAGTATTGAGAAGTTATTGTAGGATTGAGAAACGTGGAAGTAGATTTGTCCCAAAGTGCTAAGTAAACATTTAAAGTAGAAAAGGTGAAGGTCAAAGGTCAAGGTCGAAGTACTCGGTGGTGGAGTGTGTAGGGCATGTTCATATGTATCTGTGTATATATTAAGGGATTGGCAAAAGTATTGAGAAGTTATTGTAGGATTGAGAAATGTGCACATAGAGTTGTCACAAAGTGCTAAGTAAACATTTAAAGTAGAAAAGGTGAAGGTCAAAGGTCAAGGTCGAAGTACTGGGTGGTGGAGTGTGTAGGGCATGTTCATATGTTCATGTGTATAAATTATTTAAGGGATTGGCAAAAGTATTGAGAAGTTATTGTAGGATTGAGAAACGTGCACGTAGAGTTGTCCCAAAGTGCTAAGTAAACATTTAAAGTAGAAAAGGTGAAGGTCAAAGGTCAAGGTCGAAGTACTGGGTGGTTGGAGTGTGTAGGGCATGTTCATATGTATCATGTGTATACATATAAGGGATTGGCAAAAAGTATTGAGAAGTTATTGTAGGATTGAGAAACGTGCACGTTTAGATTTGTCCCAAAGTGTAAGTAAACATTTAAAGTAGGAAAATATGAAAGGCAAAGGTGAAGGTCAAGTACTGGGTGGTGGAGTGTAGGGCATGTTCATATGTACTAGTGTATAAATATTTAAGCGATTGGCAAAAGTATTGAGAAAGTTATTGTAGGATTGAGAAATGTGCACATAGATTTGTCCCAAAGTGCTAAGTAAACATAAAAGTAGAAAAGGTGAAGGTCAAAGGTCAAGGTCGAAGTACGGGTGTGGTGGAGTGTGTAGGCATGTTCATATGTATTCATGTGTACAAATATTTAGAGATTGGCAAAAGTATTGAGAAGTTATTGTAGGATTGAGAAACGTGCACGTAGATTTGTCCCAAAGTGCTAAGTAAACATTTTAAAGTAAGAAAAAGGTGAAGGTCAAAGGTCAAGGTCGAATTATGGGTGGTGGAGTGTGTAGGGCATGTTCATATGTATCATGTGTATAAATATTTAAGGGATTGGCAAAAGTATTGAGAAGTTATTGTAGGATGAGAAACGTGCACGTAAATTTTTGGTCCAAAGTGCTAAGTAAACATTTAAAGTTGAAAAAGGTGAAGGTCAAAGGTCAAGGTCGAAGTACTGGGTGTGGAGTGAGTAGGGCATGTTCATATGTATCATGTGTAAATATTTAAGGGATTGGCAAAAGTATGAGAAGTTATTGTAGGATTGAGAAACGTGCACGTGATTTGTCCCAAAGTGCTAAGTAAACATTTTAAAGTAGAAAAGGTTGAAGTCACAGGTCAAGGTCGAAGTACTGGGTGGTGGAGCGTGTAGGGCATGTTCATATGTTATCATGTGTATAAATTTATGGGATTGGCAAAGTATTGAGAAGTTATTGTAGGATTGAGAAACGTGGAAGTAGATTTTGTCCCAAAGTGCTAAGTAAACATTTTAAAGTAGAAAAGGTGAAGGTCAGGTCAAGGTCGAAGTACTGGGTGGTGGAATGTGTAAGGGCATGTTCTATGTATCATGTGTATAAACATTTAAGGGATTGGCAAAAGTATTGAGAGTATTGTAGGATTGAGAAATGTGCACATAGAGTTGTCACAAAAGTGCTAAGTAAACATTTAGTAGAAAAGGTGAAGGTCAAAGGTCAAGGTCGAAGTACTGGGTGGTGGAGTGTGTTAGGGCATGTTCATATGTATCATGTGATAAATATTTAAGGGATTGGCAAAAGTATTGAAAGTTATTGTAGGATTGAGAAACGTGCACGTAGATTTGTCCAAAGTGCTAAGTAAACATTTAAAGTAGAAGGTGTAAGGTCAAAGGTGAAGGTCGAAAGTACTGGGTGGTGGAGTGTGTAGGGATGTTCATATGTATCATGTGTATAAATATTTAAGGGATTGGCAAAAGTATTGAGAAGTTATTGTAGGATGAGGAAATGTGCAATAGATTTGTCCCAAAGTGTAGTAAACATTAAAGTAGAAAAGGTGAAGGTCAAAGGTCAAGGTCGAAGTACTGGGTGTGGTGGAGTGTGTAGGGCATGTTCATGTATCATGTGTACAAATATTTAAGAAGATTGGCAAAAGTATTGAGAAGTTATTGTAGGATTGAGAAACGTGCACGTAGATTTGTCCCAAAGTGCTAAGTAAACATTTAAAGTAGAAAAGGTGAAGGTCAAAGGTCAAGGTCGAAGGTACTGTGTGGTGGAGTGTGTAGGGCATGTTTCATATGTATCATGTGTATATAATTTAAGGGATTGGCAAAAGTATGAGAAGTTATTGTAGGATTGAGAAACGTGCACGTAGATTTGTCAAAGTGCTAAGTAAACATTTAAAGTAGAAATGGTGAAGTCAGGTCAAGGTCGAAGTACTGTGTGGTGGAGTGTGTAGGGCATGTTCATAATGTATCATGTGTAAATATTTAAGGGATTGGCAAAAGTATTGAGAAGTTATTGTAGGATTGAGAAACGTGGAAGTAGATTTGTCCCAAAGTGCTAAGTAAACATTTAAAGTAGAAAAGGTGAAGGTCAAAGGTGAAGGTCGAAGTACTGGGTGGTGGAGTGTGTAGGGCATGTTCATATGTATCATGTGTATAAACATTTAAGGGATTGGCAAAAGTATTGAGAAGTTATTGTAGGATTGAGAAACGTGCACGTAGAGTTGTCCCAAAGTGCTAAGGTCTCACGGGACAGTGGGCAGCTAGCTTTAAAAAGGGGGTGGACGATTTTCTAAATACTTCACTACCGACCCTGTAAGTTACACCAGTGTGTCTAGAAAAATAGGTTTATGAATATTTCTTGACTTTGGGAGGCTTGACAAGGTGTATTTTTTAGAGTATTTCATAATTCTACGAAACTGAATGTTAGCTCCAGTTGATTTTGACATCTTGGAAAATGTCGCCTGCTATACTGTCTCGCCGGTACGGTTTCGCGACAGAATTTAAGGTATTTTTCGGGCATTTGTAGCGAAAATTTGAGCTGGTTATGACCCCGCTTTGAAATCATTTTCAGAAAATGGTGTGGTGTTACAAGTGATAGAACAAAGATAACAAAGTATCTGTGCCTCATATTTTCATGAAAACAATTCCGATAAATTCAGTCGTGTTGAAACTTTTGGCCAAAAATAGGTGGGTGGGGTAACTTTGTAAAAAATTAATTGAACACATCTGATGGGGTTACTGAATTTTTATTGTGGCGTGCTATTTGTACTTCATTTGCGAGTACTTGTCAATACTTGTCGCAAGAGCCTCCTTAGCTGATTGTGAGAGGCGGTGATTTTTATAAGTCACCCGCCGCCCTCAGAAAACCAGTAAATTTTTGCTATTTTCAACCGTCCCGTGATTCCTAAGTAAACATTTAAAGTAGAGAAGGTGAAGGTCAAAGGTCAAGATCGAAGTACTGGGTGGTGGAGTGTGTAGGGCATGTTCATATGTATCATGTGTATAAATATTTAAGGGATTGGCAAAAGTATTGAGAAGTTATTGTAGGATTGAGAAACGTGCACGTAGAGTTGTCCCAAAGTGCTAAGTAAACATTTAAAGTAGAAAAGGTGAATGTCAAAGGTCAAGGTCGAAGTACTGGGTGGTGGAGTGTGTAGGGCATGTTCATATGTATCATGTGTATAAATATTTAAGGGATTGGCAAAAGTATTGAGAAGTTATTGTAGGATTGAGAAACGTGCACGTAGAGTTGTCCCAAAGTGCTAAGTAAACATTTAAAGTGGAAAAGGTGAAGGTCAAAGGTCAAGGTCGAAGTACTGGGTGTGGTGGAGTGTGTAGGGCATGTTCATATGTATCATGTGTATAAATATTTAAGCGATTGGCAAAAGTATTGAGAAGTTAGTGTAGGATTGAGAAACGTGCACGTAGATTTGTCCCAAAGTGCCAAGCAAACATTTAAAGTGGAAAAGGTCAAGGCCAAAGGTGAAGGTGGAAGTACTGGGTGGTGGAGTGTGTAAGGCATGTTCATATGTATCACATGTATAAATATTGACATAATATGTGAAGCCATGTAGAAGTTACTAAAGAATATGGTAATATCGGGACGTACGGACGGACGGGACGGATGTACGGACGTACGGACAGGACGGACATACGGAACGGACGGACGCCGGTAACACTATATGCCCCCGTACCTTTCGGTAGCGAAGGCATAATAAAAAGGTGAAGGTCAAAGTCGAAGTACTGGGTGGTGGAGTGTGTAGGGCATGTTCATATGTATCATGTGTATAAATATTTAAGGGATTGGCAAAAGTATTGAGAAGTTATTGTGGGATTGAGAAACGTGCATGTAGATTTGTCCCAAAGTGCTAAGTAAACATTTAAAGTAGAAAAGGTGGAGGTCAAAGGTCAAGGTCGAAGTACTGGGTGGTGGAGTGTGTAGGGCATGTTCATATGTATCATGTGTATAAATATTTAAGCGATTGGCAAAAGTATTGAGAAGTTAGTGTAGGATTGAGAAACGTGCACGTAGATTTGTCCCAAAGTGCCAAGCAAACATTTAAAGTGGAAAAGGTCAAGGCCAAAGGTCAAGGTCGAAGTACTGGGGGGTGGAGTGTGTAAGGTATGTTCATATGTATCACGTGTATAAATATTGACATAATATGTGAAGCCATGTAGAAGTTACTAAAGAATATAATATCGGGACGGACGGACGGGACGGACGTACAGACGGGACGGACGTACGGACGGACGCCGGTAACACTATATGCCCCCGTACCTTTCGGTAGCGGGGGCATAAAAACCTTAACGTCGGACGTATGTACGGACGTATGTACGGACGTATTTACGCCAATGTGCCGACTATATTGCGCTATCCGCAAGCATAAACCCACACATATGAAGCATTATTGACAGTAATGGAAGCCATTTTGAATTCAAGATGGCAGCCAAGACAGCGAGGGGGAAAAAATGGTACATATTTGTTTTTTGCTTTACAGCGTCTCAGAAAGAAAATAAACACAACATTTAAGACTATAGCAAACATTTCACAAATCCATATTTTTTCACTTCTGATACCGACTACGGTTTATGAATGTGGTTCCATATCTGTTTAACACTAAGCTCAATACAAACAGGTGATTTGGTAGGAGCAGTATGTGCTCAATGATCCTATATAGTGCTTGGTACCCCACTCACAGTCACAGTCAAAGAATGATTTACCATAATTGCCAATTACATTCTATGACTATTCTGGCAATGAAAATCAGTATAAATAAATGCAAAACTTCAGTGGAATAATAATAACAAGAGTGCCGTAAGTCACAAAATACGCCCGTCGAAGATGGGCCAGACAGCGAAGATGCAGAAATGTGAAGCTGTCACCAAGGCAAGAAACATTAATGAGAATTTGAAAATATATAGCATTATTTCTTCCTCTTGTTGTAATAAACAGGTATACTGATGTGTAAAGTAGAAATTATATATAATTAGATACAAAAATGTGGAAACAAATGGCCAAGTTTAAAAGGCGATATTTTTGTTACAAAATATTTTTTCGGCATAAAAACACGAAGGTGCACATCTTCAATATGCGTAGAAGACGTGTGTATAGTTGCAGATCGATCGACTGAACGGGTTCAGAGGAGTTGTGTACACAAACTCTGTACCCTATATAGAATTGTATACAAAACTGTAGAAAAATGGCCAAGTTAAAAAGGTGATATTTTTGTTACAAAATATTTTTTCGGCATAAAAACACCAAGGTGCACATCTTCAATATGTGTAGAAGACGTTTGTATAGTTGCAGATCGATCGACTGAATGGTTTCGGAGGAGTTGTGTACACAAACTCTGTACCCTATATAAAATTGTATACAAAAATGTATACAAACTATGCACTTTTTCTGTCCGCCGCCGCCCGCCCGCCCTGCGGTGAAACATAATACGTACCGTTTTTTAATATAACAACATTCAACAAAATTGTTGTCATATACAGTTCAGGTATCACTGTGCTAAATATAGTAGACATCGGCCAGGGGGTATGCTTTAGTAGTCCGGTATAAAAAAGTAGTGCAGACGTTTTGAGGCCACAGACCCAGTTTGCTTGTAAATCCTGATCCATTACAGCCCAATTTTACTTGAGAAACATGTTGGGGTGTTTTTAACACCAGTTTCCAGCATATTTCTAGCATTTAAAAGAAATTACTGAGCCTGCTTGTCACGTGATGTGAACACTACGTCACATGACACTTTAATGATAAACAATATGGCGGACAGGACAATGTTGAAATTTTCTTTCTTAGGAGTAAGTGAACATATTGTTTAATTAGTGAAAATCCGGTGCAGACAGGTTGCAGGTTATGAACAGGTAGGTCCCACAGAATCCATACAAATAGTGAAAGTGTGAGAGAATGGCCATATTTGGAGGAATCGGTTAAGTTGTATAGTAAAACTAATTGGTGGTTGCTAGCCTATAAGCATTTCCGGGTCATCAGTGGATGTCGTCTGCTTTCTTTGAAAACAATTCTAAACGGTTTTAATCATGGCTACAGCAAGTTTTATTAAGAGAACAAAGGACAGAATTGCTGGAAAATCAGTTTTATTTAATGAAAATGGTTGCATCAAGTTGGTCGGGATAACCACAGGTGTACGAGTCAAATATGGAAAGATTAAAGTTAAAACCAAATTTCCAAATGATGCAAGAACAAAATACATTATACACATAGAGTAGCATTCATGTTAAACCATAATGTGTTTGAAATACCCAGGCACCTTGAAATATCACATTTATGTGGTTGTTCCCTGTGTGTTAACCCGGCCCACCTGAGTGCTGAGTCAACAATTATAAATAATTCTCGAAAGAATTGCCATAGCGAAAAGCGCTGTCTGAGCCATGCACTCGACGGCGTCACATATCCACCCTGTATCTGCTAATAGTTCCTGTTTTATTAATTACGGTAAATTAAACTGTATACCTATCTACATATGTACATGTCTACATACTAATTACACAGATTTGAGATGCATCGGGAGCCAGATGAGCCTATTACTGACTAGTTCAGCCATATTAAAGTGGCGCGTCGCTTTAATTGGCACTGTGTATTTGATTACTAACCGGTATCAAGTGTATAGCTCCCCAACAGGTAGCAACGTTTTTTCTAAACATTATTTATTGACTCGGTTGATACTTGCAAACATTATGACCAAATTTGGCTGCGCGATCAGGGTCTACGCCAGTACTTCTTGGCTACATTTTTCCAGAAAAAAATTCAAAATTTTAAATTTAGCAGAAATTATACCGTGAACATTGCTTGCCACAGTAACCTTTGAAACACATGACTATTGTGCAAATTATTCCTGGCATTATGCTCTTTATTTGTTCTAAGTTACCATTATGTTTGGCATGTGCTTGCCTCAACTCTGCAATGCACCTGGATCTTACAGAGAGAGCAAATTGGTTTCTCAATTTTGTTTTCTTGACCCCACGAAACATGTTCGAGCTAAATGGCGCCTTGTTTATTTCTCGTTTCAGGGAGTTACTCAGATGGCGGATATCTTTTAGATGCGTTACCGTTACCCCTGGTTGAGCGGCATCTACACCTTTGTGTGATTTACTATCACCGTCCCCCGTGTAATGACTAACATGTAAGTCACTATTTATCTGCTTCGTAAACTATTTCATTCCATTTCGCTTCATTACCTATTGACTCATTTTCGGGGAGGTTGGCAGTGCAGTGACCATGATGGTTTGGGCAGCTGATATCTCCACCCTGATTTCTAAGCTTACTACCTATTATGCACAGCTTACTGCCAACAAATGCCCCAATGATTAATTTATCTTTGGTATTATTCTCGCACATAGTGGTTGTCACGATTGTACCCGCTTGAAATGGTGTACTGTCGCTATTGAATATTGGGTTATTGTAGCAAGAGTCACCTTCAACTCGAACCGTCTTGCTACGTTTATTGCCACAGAGTTCATTCTCTCTGGCCACAGTTTGTCTGATTTCATGCATACTTCCAACCATAGTCTCTGCTATCCTATTTGACTGCTTTTGCATAGAGTTATACGTCGGCGGAATTATGTTTGTGTTTACCAACAGCCGAGCCGACAAGCACCATAATTACTGATTGGTGTGCTCATAAGGCCCAGCTGCAAACCCACATTAGCTTTCCCTGATTTCCTACCCTTTCGACTTGACGGAACCTCTTCATATAGTTTATAATATTTACTTTTATATCTACATCGGGTGCATTTTAGCCGCTCAGCCCAACAAATGCCCCATTTTCTTGATGCGGCCGCATCAAATACCATTTCGCCACTACAGTGCGTATTGAAGGCGCGATGACTGTTTATTTCAGTATTAAACATCTTCTGGACCTCATACGGTCGATTAATTTGTTTATCAACAGATCGGGTGTTACGGATGCATTTTGCGGTACGGCGCATTCGTCAATGAGTTTCGGACGCCTCGACAGAGAGCGCAGAACAGTTACATCATTGTCCGTACCATCAACTTCTTTACAGGTAAACGTTTTATTTTCATTTACATTAACCCGGGATTCAAATGAGTCTTTGGTTAGCCTGATGTACCTATGATTTGTTCCATTTGGTGAGTGAGAAGAAAGTTTTTTACCTTTATTTTCATTTACCCGCCCCGTTTGAAATACGCATTTTTTACCCCGCCTCCTATGCTTATTGGCCGGCATGTTTTCATTAGGTTAACCAAGTTCACTCTGAGCAGTGCATATCGGTAGAGAAATATATATGGGATAGCATTGCTCATTTAACAGGCAGTGTCTATACCCTAAGGAAACAAGTGTCAACACGGGCACACGTGTTTCAATTTCCTGTGACATTTTAACACTTTTATGTCTGAATTCGCTGGCAGCACTCATACACTGGGCTGGTTTCAATTTAATTTGACACGTATCATTCTGGCATGTCACTAAGTTATGCGGACAAATGTTTCTATGCAAATTACAACATGTAGATTGACTAAATACTTCGAAAGTCACTTTTTCGCCTGTTTTTATGATAAAAAAAATGACAAAAATATATCCGAAATCACCCGACTTTCGATAAATTTAATCGTTTTAACCCCATAATTGTGAAACAGCCAATATTTTTGACAAGCACCATCTATTTTATAATAATTTTTTACAAGTGCATCAACAATATAGACTTTTCCTAAGAAATATATGAGAAAATAATACTCTGGAAAATTCTGGTGAAAATGAAGTTTCCGCAGCTGGACAGCCATAATTATATGACCATTCTTAAATTGCCACTGTTGAAAAGTTAGTCTTCTAAATAATGTCAAATTACATTTGCTGTCACGAAATAGGTCAGACAAGACAATGGTAGGCAGTTTATTGAGATATTATAGCAAAAAAATGCGCTTATAGGTATCACATGTGCTAAATATAGTACACATCGGCCAGGTATGCTTTAGTAGTCCGGTATAAAAAAATAGTGCAGACGTTTTGAGGCCACAGACCCAGTTTGCTTGTAAATCCTGATCCATTACAGCCCAATTTTACTTGAGAAACATGTTGGGGTGTTTTTAACACCAGTTTCCAGCATATTTCTAGCATTTAAAAGAAATTACTGAGTCTGCTTGTCACGTGATGTGAACACTACGTCACATGACACTTTGATGATAAACAATATGGCGGACAGGACAATGTTGAAATTTTCTTTCTTAGGAGTAAGTGAACATATTGTTTAATTAGTGAAAATCCGGTGCAGACAGGTTGCAGGTTATGAACAGGTAGGTTCCACAGCATCCATACGAATAGTGAAAGTGTGAGAGAATGGCCATATTTGGAGGAATCGGTTAAGTTGTATAGTAAAACTAATTGGTGGTTGCTAGCCTTCAGGCCCACCCACCTACCTGTAATAGCCTTAAGCTGCCTGAAGTTAACAGCGTTGGTCTGTCCGGCCTCGCGTTCTTCCAATTTCTCACCGATACAGGGGATCACCTTCAAACCGACACTCAGCGCATACTTGACTTTCTCTCCAACCAGCTGAAATTTGTAGGCATTTTATTTTTATAAGACAGTTTCATCATTGAAAGTGTGTATTTTGCGACAAAAAAAAACAAGCTCTCACTCAGTGAGATGGTTCAAATTGGCGGTCACAACATTCATGGAGAAATGAAACGTATATTTTTGAAATTGAGAGAAATAAAACGAAATCTATGAACAAGAATTCCGTCACGGAAGCGGTGTCGTGCCTGCCGAGGCATTTGACCGTAACATGATCATGGCCATGAGCTAAAGTAAGCATCACAAAAACCGTCAAGAGAAGTGTCACGGTTCAAGAAACCTTTTTACATAGTGTTCCAAATGCTTACATGTATCAAGTGTCCAAATATTGAAGCAATCCATCAAGTAATATTAATGTAACACGATGATGAAGAAACTTATACAAACTTTTTGATACAATAATTGGCTAAGTGTTTCCGCCAAAATGTGAATGTACAAAAGGCCATGGTCATGTTAATGGGGGCATTAGGGTGTTTCGAATGATCACGTGTATCAAGTGTCCAAATATTGAAGCAATCCGTAAAGTAATATTAAAGTTATACCATGATGAATAAGCGGAGACTATAGTCGCGACTTCTGTTAACGTGACAATAAACTAGAAATTGACGCTTGTCCACAAGTGCATGTGAATCCCCCTCCCCTCCAACAGGGAGCCACTAAAACAAGAATTCCGCCACAGAAGAGGTGTCGCGCCTGCCGAGGCATTTGATCATAACATGATCATGGGCCTGTGCTAAAGTAAGCATCACAAAACTGTCAGAAGTGCATGCTTAAAACACGAAAAAAGGTCATGGTTGAAGTAACTTTTTGATTGAAAACAAGTGGCTAAGTGTTTCCACAACCATGTGAAGGTAAAAAAGGTCAAGGTCATGTTAATGGCGGCATGATAGGTACTGATAAAAGCTACTATCAGGCCCTGGCATGTGTGCAATATGAAGATATTAGCTGAAGGCAAACAGAAATTATAGGTGATTTGAGAAACTCTTACACAAACTTTCAAAAGAACCCCCTCCCTGCCAACAGGCAGCCACTAAAAAAATAAAGGGAGATAACTAATATGTTAGTAAGGTGAGAGTTGCCATTCTTGCATGAGACACATATTTGGGTCATGGTGTCAGCAAGTGTGAAATATCATGAAAATATATAGCCTACTTTTATTGCAATCCTTAGATTTTATGTATTACATAACCATATTCCGTAAAAATGTTGACCCCTATTTGACCCCCCCGGGGCCATGCCCATATTTGACCCAGACGTCACCATTTTAACAGTTTTGAAAAAGCATTGTACATCGATCATTCCTGTCAAGTTTCGTCGAAATCGGTCTGGTGGTTCGTGAGAAGATTTTTTAAGAATTTATACTATTTTTAGACGGCATCATCTTGGATTAACGACGAATGCCATTTTAACAAAACAGAAAAGGCTTTACCAATGAACTATAACTGCAAAGTTTGGCCACCAATGGCCAAGCGGTTTGTATGAAGAAGACATTTGAAATCTCTAATCAAATATTTGATATATGACTTTTGACCTTTCGGCGGCCATCTTGAATGATGAAATCATCCGATTCGATGAAAACAGCACCACAGCGATCGCCTCATCAATACCTTTGATTTTATATATTATAAGACCATATTCAGTCAAAAATGAAATTTGACCCATATTTGACCCCATTTTTGACCCAGGGGTCACCATTTTAACAAATTTGAACTAGATTGGTCAGTAAGCGAGGCTTACGGAATACCCCCCGCGTGGGCCCAGGTACCCCTAAAATATGTAAAAATTTCCAAGTGTGTGGGCTTGTGACCTTGACTCTGGGATTAGCGGGAGCGGCATGAACGTGAATTTGTCACAGGGTGGTAGAGGTCCATTGGAGCAATGCGTGTGTGAAATGTGAAGCAGATCCGAGCAAGGAAATAGAAGTTATAACCGATTTCTCTGATGTTAATTTTTGTAAAGAGACTATCGTATAACCTCGAATTAACGCCCCCGTGGTCGTTACATTTTACAAAAAGGGGCGTTTATTAGCCACTAAAAAAAAAAAAAAAAAAAACTAAAAAAAAAAAAAAAAAAAACTTACCAAAGACCGCCAATTTCAAACACAAATAAGGATTTAAGGATTATTTGTGTTTGAAATTGGCGGTCCTTGGTAATTTTTTGAGGTTATACGGTAAGTATGTGACGTTGACCTCGAGATCAGCGGGGATTTGTCACAGCATATGAAATATTAAGAATGTTCAATGAAAGAAATAGAAGTTATAACATATTTCTCTGATGTTAAGTTTTGTAAAGAGACTAAGTATGTGACCTTGACCTTGGGATCAGCGGGGGTTGGAAAGTTGTAGATTTGTCACAGCATGATAGTTTAACCTTAGAGGAATGCACAAGTGAAATAATAAGAATTTTCAATGAAGGAAATTGAAGTTATAAATTATTTCTCTGATGTTAAGTTTTGTAAAGAGACTAAGTATTTGACCTTGACATTGGGATCAGCGGGGGTTAGACGGTCGTGGATTTGGCACAGCATGGTAGTAGAGCCTTACAGGAATGCATGTGTGAAATATTAAGCATTTTAGATGAAGGAAATATAAGTTATAACAATATTTCTCTGATGTTAAGTTTTGTAAAGAGACTAAGTATTTGACCTTGACCTTGGGATCAGCGGGGGTTGGACGGTCGTGGGTTTGGCACAGCATGGTAATAGAGCCTTACAGGAATGCATGTGTGAAATATTAAGCATTTTAGATGAAGGAAATAGAAGTTAGAACAATATTTCTCTGTTGTTAAGTTTTGTAAAGAGACTAAGTATTTGACCTTGACCTTGGGATCAGCGGGGGTTGGACGGTCGTGGATTTGGCACAGCATGGTAGTAGAGCCTTACAGGAATGCATGTGTGAAATATTAAGCATCTTAGATGAAGGAAATAGAAGTTATAACAATATTTCTCTGATGTTAAGTTTACGGACGCACGGACGCACGGACGGACAACCCGACTCCAGTATACCCCCCCACAACTCGGGGGGTATAAAAAACATTGTACATCGATCATTTCTGCCATGTTTCGTAGAAATCGGTCTGGTGGTTCGGGAGAAGATTTTTTAAAAATTGTGTGCTATTTTTAGACGGCCGCCATCTTGGATTAACGATGACTGCCATTTTAACAAAACTGAAACTGGTTTGTATGAAGAAGACGTTTGAAGTCTATTTTTTAAAAATTACGCTATTTGACGGCCGCCATCTTGGATTAACGATGACTGCCATTTTAACAAAACTGAAACTGGTTTGTATGAAGAAGACGTTTGAAGTCTCTAATAAAAGAACGACCTTTTAACCTTTCGGTGGCCATCTTGGATGACGTAATCATCTGATTTCGACAAAAGATGCTCCTAAGTGATTGTTTCGTCCATACCTTCGAATTGATATATGACATGACCATATTCGGTCAAATGTGAAATTTGACCCCTACTTGACCCCTCCTGCCCCGCCCATTTTTGACCCGGGGGCTACCATTTGAAGGAATCTGAAACATCATTAACTATCGATCATTCATATCAAGCTTCGTCGAAATCGGCCTGGCAGTTTCGTGAGAAGATTTTTTGAGAATTTGACCTACTTTTCAATGGCGGCCATCTTGGATTTCGCGATGACCATCATTTTAACAAAAATGAAAAGACTTGACCCACTGACCATTACTGTGAAGTTTGGATCACGAGAAGAAGACGTTTGTAATCTATATTGAAAGAACGACCTATTGACCTTTCGGCCATCTCGTATTACATAATTACCCGATTTCGACAAAAAAAAGCTCCAGAGTGACCGTCTCGTCGATACCTTCGATTTGATATGTGACATGACCATATTTGGTCAAATGTGACATTTGACCCCTACTTGACCCCTCCTGCCCAGCCCATTTTTGACTCGGGTCCTCCATTTGAAGGAATCTGAACCAGCGTTAACTATAGATCATTCATACCAAGTTTCGTAAAAATCGGCCTGGCAGTTCGCGAGAAGATTTTTTAAGAATTTGACCTACTTTTCAACAGCGGCCAGCTTTGATTTCGCAATGACCACCATTTAAACAAAAATGAAAAGGCTTGACCCAATAACCATTACCGTGAAGTTTAGCCAATATCGGCTAAGCGGTTCACAAGAACAAGACGTTTGAAATCTTTATTAAAAGAACGACCTTTTGACCTTTCAGTGGCCATCTTGGATGACATGACAATCCAATTTCGACAAAAAATGTACCAGAGCGATCGACTCTTTGATACCTTCGATTTGATATAGACATGACCATATTCGGTCAAAAATAAAATTTGACCCCAATCACCCCACGGGCCACGCCCATTTTTGAACCCGGTGTCACCATTTTAACAACTTTGAAAGAGCATTCTACATCGATCATTCCTACCAAGTTTCGTCGAAATCTGGCTAGCGGTTCATGAGAATTTACGCTATTTTTAGACGGCGGCCATCTTGGATTAGCGATGATCTCCATTTTAACAAATCTGAAAAGGCTTCACCCATGGACCATAACTGATCGCCTCGCTGATACCTGATATATGACATGACCATATTCAGTCAAAAATAAAATTTTACCTCACGGGCCACGCCCATTATTGACACCGGGGTCACCATTTTAACAACTTTGAAAGTCATTTTAACAATTTTGAAATCACCCTACCTAATGACCATGACCATGAAGTTTGGTGACTATAGGCCCAATGGTTACCGAGGAGAAGACGTTTGAAAATGTTCACGGACGATGGACGATGCTTACATGCATCAAGTGTCCAAATATTGAAGCAATCCATCAAGTAATATTAATGTTATACGATGATGAAGAAATTTGTACAAACTTTTTGACACAAACAATGGCTACGTGTTTCTGCAAAAATGTGAAGGTACAAGAGGTCAAGGTCATAGTAATGGCGGCATGAATGTGTTCCAAATGCTCACATATATCAAGTGTCCAAATATTAAAGCAATCCGTCCAGTATTATTTAAGTTATACCCTGATGACGAAGCTTGTACAAACTTTTTGACGCATAAATATGAAGGTGGAAAAGGTCAAGGTCATGTTAATGGCAGCATGAGTGTGTTCTCAATGATCACATGTATCAAGTGTTCAAATATTGAAGCAATCCGTCCCGTAATATTAAAATTATAACGTGATGACGAAGCAAGTACAAACTTTTTGACGCAAAAAAAATGGCTACGTGTTTCCACAAAAATATGAAGGCAAAAAAGGTCAAGGTCATGTTAATGGCATGAGTGTGTTCCAAATGCTCATATGCATCAAGTGTCCAAATATTGAAGCAATTCGTCCAGTAATATTAAAGTTATACCATGATGACGAAGCTTGTACAAACCTTTTGACATTTTGGACGCGGACGACGGAAAAAGCGGCGACTATATAGACTTCTTGCAGGCACGACAAAAAGTAAAAAAGAGTGCCGTAAGTCACAAAATACAAGTCACAAAAGATGGGCCAGACTGCAAAGATGCAGAAATGTGAAGCAGTCACCAAGGCAAGCAACATTAATTTCTGCATCTTGTGATAAACATGTATACTAATTTTGGTAGAGATGTGTAAAGTAGAAATTATATAGAATTGGATATAACTAGAAAAAGTGTTCATAGAACACGGATGCCCCACATATCGCTTTGATAATAAATGAGGCCAAATTCCAAGTAAAAATTTGTTTACCTGAGCGTTAAAGTTCTTGAAGCACCAAGTATGTGACCTTGACCCTGGGCTTGGCGGGGGCAGGACGAACGTGCATTTGGCACAGGGCAGTAGAGGACCATTAGAGCAATGTGTATATGAAGTATGAAGCTGATCCGTGAAAGGGAACAGAAATTAAATATATATTTACCCGAGCGTTTAAAAGTTTTTTGAAGCACCAAGTATGTGACCTTGACCCTGGGGCTTGGCGGGGGCGGCAAACGTGGATTTGCACAGGGCGGTAGAGGACCATTCGAGCAATGCGTATATGAAGTATGAAGCTGATCCGTGAAAGAAAACAGAAATTATAATGATATTTACCTGAGGCTTTAAAGTTTTTGAAGCACTAAGTATGTGACCTTGACCCTGGGGCTTGGCAGGGGCAGGACGAAACGTGGATTTGGCACAGGACAGTGAGGACCATTAGAGCAATGCGTATATGAAGTATGAAGCTGATCCGTGAAAGGGAACAGAAATTTATAACATATTTTAACCCGAGCGTTTTTGAAGCACCAAGTATGTGACGTTGACCCTGGGCTTGGCGGGGGCAGGACGATAGTGGATTTGGCACAGGGCGGTAGATGACCATTAGAGCAATGTGTATATGAAATATGAAGCAGATCGGTCGAAGGATGAAGAAATTATGAGACATTTACCCGAGCGTTAAAGTTTTGTGACGGACGGACGGACGGACGGACGGACGGACGGGACGGACGGACAAGGGTAACACTAAATGCCCCCTCCACTATCGTGGTGGGGCATAAAAATGTAGAAAACTAGAAAATGTGTTCATAGAACACGGATGCCCCACATATCGCTTTGATAATAAATGAGGCCAAATTCCAAGTAAAAATTATTTTTTTACCCGAGCGTTAAAGTTTTTGAAGCACCAAGAATGTGACCTTGACCCTGGGCTTGGCGGAGGCAGGACAAACGTGGATTTGGCACAGGGTGGTAGAGGACCATTAGAGCAATGCGTATATGAAGTATGAAGCTGATCCGTGAAAGAAAACAGAAATTATAAGATATTTATCCAAGCGTTAAAGTTTTTGAAGCACCAAGTATGCGACCTTGACCCTGGGCTTAGCGGGGGCAGGACGAACGTGGATTTGGCACAGGGCGGTAGAGGACCATTAGAGCAATGTGTATATGAAATATGAAGCAGATCGGTCGAAGGATGAAGAAATTATGAGACATTTACCCGAGCGTTAAAGTTTTGTGACCGACGGACGGGACGGGACGGACGGACGGACGGACGGACAAGGGTAACACTAAATGCCCCCTCCACTATCGTGGTGGGGCATAAAAAATTAGTGACGCAAGAGTTGTCATTCATGTCATTGAACACCTATAATGTTTGTGTTTATTGGTGAAACCAAAGGTGTGTCACACGCAAGAATGACAACTGTCTATGTGTTCTTATGTTTGTCATTTGAAATTATTACAACATTTGAAAAACTTTCAAAAAAGAAACGGACGGACGGACGGACGGACGTCTTTACTTTCAGGTAACTATGTGGCTTATCACATGTTAAATATTAGCCACATAAAACGATTTTTAGCCACATAAAACGATATTTTAGGTGGCTAATTGTAACCAACCCTATCCTTTAACAAGTCCATAACCCTGTGGGGCTAGCCACATAAGTACCCGAATGTCTGCCCGGACGGACGGACGGACGGACGGACGTTTACGGACGTCCTTACGTGACATCCCTTAGGTGGTTTTTACTATATAAAAGATCAAAGAATGACCACCTAAGGAACAATAGGCTTAAGTGGTCAACGGAAATAAATCTATTGTATTCTTTTGTCTTTAGGCCACGCCCTCTAACCACCTAAGACCCTGTATGTGTGCCCGGACATTCCTACAAATGGATACTTATGTGGCTAACCCTAACCTTTTCCTTTGTTCATCCCTATTGTTCTGTAGCCACATAAACCCATTTTTAGCCACATAAAATCACGGAACAATAGAATATTACATAACCTATTGTTCTCCTAGCCACATATGTATCCATTTGTAAGCTCGGACGGACAGACGGACGGACGGACGGACGGACGGACAGACGTTCCTACAAATGGATACTTATGTGGCTAACCCTAACCTTTTCCTTTGTTCATCCCTATTGTTCTGTAGCCACATAAACCCATTTTTAACCACATAAAATCACGGAACAATAGAATATTACATAACCTATTGTTCTCCTAGCCACATAATTATGTATCCATTTGTAAGCTCGGACGGACGGACAGAGCAAAACATATAGCCTCGATTCTCGACGGGCCCTAATAAGTAATTATCACAGTTTGCATGGTATCTGTAAATATTGTTCAGGAATTTTTTTTAAAGGTACATACCCACTCAGTAGGCACAACATGTTCTTTATAGGAATTAAATAAGTGTATACTTGTGTCACTATTCCACCAGTTCTAAAATCACGAGTGCCTGCTATACACATATAATCATTTAGTGATATTATTTTACTGATAGTGACTCGCGGTGGTATCAGGTTATTTTCATATGCAAATGAGGCATGCTGTTTTTTAATTATTTATAATAATTAAATGCGTCAGTCACCTGGAAAAAAAATATTTTCAACAGATTATAACGTATGACCAGTGCACATCAAACAAGAGTTGTCACAAGACAACAAAGCTCGCCTGTTGGCAGCCTTCACTCAAACTTGGCACAGTTGTATAAACAAGAGGGCCATGATGGCCCTAATTCGCTCACCTGACTCCATGAACACCAGAGGAGAATGTGACATTGAGTTCATAAGTGTTTTAAAAAAATTGTGCTATTGTTAGATGGCAGTCATCTTGGATTAAGCGATGACTCTCATTTTACCAAATCTGAAAATGCTTCACCCAAGGATCTTAACTACTATGAAGTTTTGGCCAGCATCGGCCATGTGGTTCCTGAAAAAAGACGTTCAAAAATCTCGATAAATGGACCTTTGGAGGCCATCATGGATGACATAATCATCTGATTCCGACAAATATTGCACCGAGCAATCGCCTCATCGATACCTTCAATTGATATGACATGAGCTATATTTTGGTCAAAAAATAAAAATTTGACCCCAGGGCCTCGCCCATTTTTTACACCCCAGGGTCACTTTTTACACCCCTTTGAAAGAGCATTCTACGTCGATCATTCCTACCAAGTTTTCGTCGAAATCCGGCTGGCGGTTCATGAGAAGAAGATTTTTTAAGGTAATTTGTGCTATTTTTAGACGGCGGCCATCTTGGATTAGCGACGACCTCCGTTTTAACAAATCTAAAAAGGCTTCACACATGGATCATAACTGTGAAGTTTGGCACCATGGGCCAAGCGGTTCGTTGTGAAGAAGATTTTGAAATCTCTAATAAAAAAACAACCTTTTGACCTTTCGGTGGCCATCATGGATGACATGACCATCCAATTTCGACAAATAATGTACCAGAGCGATCGCCTCTTTGATACCTTCGATTTCATATAGACATGACCATATTCGGTCAAAAATAAAAAAAAAAATTTGACCCCCAATTTGACCCCACGGGCCACGCCCATTTTGACCCCAAGGTCACCATTTTAACAACTTTGAAAGAGCATTGTACATCGATCATTCCTACCAAGTTTCGTTGAAATCCGGTTGTCGGTTCATGAGATTTAAAGATTTTTTAAGAATTTTTGCTATTTTTAGACGGCGGCCATCTTGGATTAGCGATGACCTCCATTTTAACAAATCTGAAAAGGCTTCACCCATTGACCATAACTTTTAAGTTTGGCTACCATGGGCCAAGCGGTTCATGTGAAGAAGAATTTTGAAATCTCTAATAAAAGAACGACCTTTTGACCTTTCGGGGCCATCTTGGATGACATAACCATCCGATTTCGAAAGAAAATGCACCAGAGTGATCGCCTCGTTGATACCTTCGATTTGATATATGACATGACCACATCCGGTTAAAATTTGACCCCTATTTGACCCCACGGGCCACGCCCATTTTTGAACCTGGGGTCACTATCTTAACAACTTTGAAAAAGCATTGTACATCGATCATTCCTACCAAGTTTTGTCGAAATCCGGTTGGCGGTTCTTGAGAAGAAGATTTTTGAAGAATTTGTGCTATTTTTAGACGGCGGCCATCTTGGATTACGTGATGACGTCATTTTAACAATTTTGTAATCCCCCTACCTAAGGACCATGACCATGAAGTTTGGTGACTATAGGCCCAATGGTTACCGAGGAGAAGACGTTTGAACATGTTCACGGACGACGGACGCCGGACGACGGACGGACACATTGGGGTAACAATAGCTCACATGAGCTTCGCTTAGGTGAGCTAAAAACATGAATATTATATAACTTGACCTTGGGTTAAGGGGTGTGCGATGGACCTTGACATTGAGGTCAGCGGTGGAAGGTGGGTCGTGGATTTGCTATAGCATGATATAGCATATTAAGATGAATGCATGTATGACATATCAATGCGCTCCCTGAAAACAGAAGTAAAACAAAATTTAACCCAACGTTAAGTTTATGAACGCACTAAGTTGGTGATTTTCTACAACATGATAGCTAGTCACGTGAGGAATGCATGTATGAATGCGCTAAGTTAGTGACCTTGACCTTGGGGAAAGGGGTAGCGGGGAGGGGGGGGAGGGGGGGTCATGGATTTGCTGTAGCACAATAGAGGATCATCAGATGAATGCATGTATGAAATATCAAAGCGTTCAAAGTGTAAAAGAAACAGAAGTTACAACAACATTTACCCCAATGTAAAGTTTATGAACAATTGCTAAGTTTTGGACCTTGACCTTGGGGTAAGGGTTGGGTGGGTGGTGGGTGGTGGTGGTGGGTGTGTGGGTGGATTTGTTACAGCATGATAGAGGGTCATATGAGGAATGCATGTATGAAATATCAAAGCGTTCAAAGTGTAAAGAAACAGAAGTTACACAACATTTATCCCAACGTAAAGTTTATGAACATGCTAAGTTTGTGACCTTGACCCTGGGGTAAGAGGTGGGCGGTGGGTCATGTATTTGCTATAGCACGATAGAGTATCATCAGATGAATGCGTGTATGAAATATCAAGGCGTTCCTTGTAAAGAAACAGAAGTTATAACAAGAGGGCCATCATGGCCCTAATTCGCTCACCTGACTCCATGAACACCAGAGAATGTGACATTGAGTTCATATGTGTTTTAAAAAATTGTGCTATTTTTATATGGCGGCCATCAGGGCTTCTAAAATTTCAGAATGCCAATCAGTCCAGAGTCCAGACGTAACACTGTCGGCCATTGTCGGCCATTGTCGGAGCAGACCCCCACCCCTCTATTAAAAATTTCGAAGTTCAAACAAAGTACTAGAAATAATGGGATAAATGTTGTATTGGGATAAATAAATCGTGTTTATAAACAACAAAAGTGGACAAAATTGTGTATGCACCGGGTCACGTGGTGTGCCTGAATAGCGCAAAGACGGAAAAAATGAGAAACGACAGAGACGAATCGTGATGCCGATTGATTGCAGGTAAATATTCGGTAGACTAAAATAAATTAAAGTTTTACAAGTCTGTGTCTTGTTTCGTTTTTTATTTATTCCTCTCTGCCGGGTTGCCAAGCCGGTAAGTTGTCTTTGTGAATAACGACAAAATAGTTTGTTGTGCCATTTCAATAATAATCGAATGACGAACATAGAAAAAACAAGAAATGCGTCTGTCGAACGTGGATGCCACCTGCAGCATATTTGAGAAACTGTGACAAAGTGGTTAACCGAAAAGTGTGACGGACGGACGGGCGGACGGACGGACGGACCCGCGGACGGACGGACGGACAGACGGACGGTCCAAACACTATATGCCACCCGTTTCTTCGAAACCCGGTGGCATAAAAATGCGTTATATACCCAACTCGTAATTCATTGCTAATTATGCTACTATCACTACTACTACTGTTCACACCGACTTCAAAATTAATTGTCGGCCTAATTTGGCTAGCTGCAGACATATCAATTTAATTTAATTACGTGTTAAAAAATTAATTTGTACAATTGAATTAACATTCGGTGTTTCTTTAACCCTCAGATCAAGTTCAAAGTACATCGGCGGTGTGATTTAGGACTTCAATTGATCCCTAATCCCTGATCCCTAATGAGTCACGCTTTTAACAAGACAGACGTACCTTGTCGTTTATCAAAATGTTTGCGAATTGTAGATCACGTGAGCCGGCTCATCAGGATCTGCGGCATTCCTACGATCATGTACATTTTATATACACAACAAGAGTTGTCAGAAGACAATGAAGCTCGCCTGTTGGCAGCCTTCATTCAAACTTGTCACAGTTGTATAACAAGAAACGAGGCAAAGCCACGAAGGCCAGGTTTTTTCCAAGCATTGACACTTGGAGAACATAATTATACCCACTTTTTGTAGACTAGATGGCTGTGGCCTGCATGTCGCGCCTTCGGGCGAGACAAGGACACTAAAAAAATAGATATAGTAGATAGAAAAACTTTAACCAAAAAACTTTAACCGGACACACGGATGTACGACGGACGTATGCCAAAATGCCGACGATATTGCGCTTTCTGCAAGCGGGCGCGACAATGATGATAAACACCCATGTGAAGTATCAAGGTAATGGATGAAGCAGTTGCAGAGATATAGTACACAAAAAAAATTTAACAAAAAAATTCAAAGTAATTTGTCCTTGACATTGGGCACAGGGGCCGCACGGTTGGGGGTTAGAATGAAAATATGGATGATGATAAACACCCATGTGAAGTTTCAAGGTAATGGGCGAAGAAGTTGCAGAGATATAGTATAACCAGACGTACGTTAAAAAGTTAACGTAGAAATAATAGGTGAAGGTAAAAAAAATGGTCACATGTTGGATAGTTGACTGCGCGGAAAAAATGGGTCAAGTTAAAAAAAAAGTAACATGTTGGATAGTGATATGTGGTGGGCACCCCTTGATTATGAAACTGTGAAAGTTTGGTGGTCCTAGGTGGTACAGTACCAAAGAAATGGACTTAAACACGAAAACTTAACATTGAAAACGCGAAAACTTAACATTGAAAATGGCTAAGTCGACTGCGCGGAAAAAATGGGTGAAGTTAAAAAAAAATAACATGTTGGATAGTGATATGTGGTGGGCACCCCTTGATTATTAAGCTGTGAAAGTTTGGTGGTCCTAGGTGGTACAGTAACAAAGAAATGGACTCAAACACGAAAACTTAACATTGATTGTGGACGCTGCCCGCCGCCCGCCGCCACCCGCCCACGCCGCCCGCCCACCCGCCCGCCGCCGCCGCCGCCGCCTGCCCGGCTTTCGCCAATCCAACAGCCTGGATATTTTTTCAAAAAACCTGGCTAAAAAGACATTTACTCCAACGTTAAGTTTATGATGTTGATCTTGGGGAAAGGGGTGGGGTGGGTCATGGATTTGCTGTAGCACAATAGAGGATCATCGGATGAATGCATGTATGAAATATCAAAGCGTTCAAAGTGTAAAGAAATAGACGTTACACAACATTTACCCCAATGTAAAGTTTATGAACATGCTAAGTTTGTGACCTTGACCTTGGGGTAAGGGTTGGGTGGTGGGTTGTGGATTTGCTACAGCATGATAGAGGGTTATCTGAGGAATGTATGTATGAAATATCAAAGCGTTCCATCAAAGGAAACAGTTGTTATCAGACATTTACCCCAACGTTAAGTTTATGAATGTGTCAAGTTTGTGACCTTGACCTTGGGGTAAGGGGTGGGCGGTGGGTCATGGAATTGCTATAGCACGATAGAGTATCATCAGATGAATGCGTGTATGAAATATCAAGGCGTTCCATCAAAGGAAACAGTTGTTATCAGACATTTACCCCAACGTTAAGTTTATGAATGTGCTAGGTTTGTGACCGTGACCTTGGGGAAAGGGGTGGGGGTTGGTCATGGATTTGCTATAGCATGATAGAGTATCATCAGATGAATGCATGTATGAAATATCAAGATGTTCAAAGTGTAAAGAAACAGAAGTTACACAACATTTACCCCAACGTTAAGTTTATGAACATGCTATGTTTGTGACCTTGACTTTTGGGTAAGGGTTGGGTGGTGGGTTGTGGATTTGCTACAGCATGATAGAGGGTCATCTGAGGAATGTATGAAAAAGCAAGGCGTTCCATGAAAGTAAACAGACATTTACCCCAACGTTAAGTTTATGAATGTACTAAGTTTGTGACCTTGACCTTGGGGTAAGGGATGGGCGGTGGGTCATGAATTTGCTATAGCATAATAGAGTATCATCAGATGAATGCATATTTGAAATATCAAGGCGTTCCATGAAAGGAAACAGATGTTATAATACATTTACCCCAACATTAAGTTTATGAATGTGCTAAGATTGCGACCTTCACCTTGGGGAAAGGGGTGGGCGGTGAGTCATGAATTTGCTATAGCACGATAGAGTATCAGCAGATGAATGCATGTATGAAATATGAAGGCGTTCCCTGTAAATAAACAGAAGTTACACAACATTTACCCCAACGTTAAGTTTATGAACATGCTAAGAGGTGACCTTGACCTTGGGGTAACGATCGGGTGGGCGGTGAGTCATGGATTTGCTATAGCACGATAGCGTATCATCAGATGAATGCATGTATGAAATATCAAGGCGTTCCATGAAAGGAAACAGATTTTATAAGACATTTACCCCAACGTTAAGATTATAAATGTGCTAAGTTTGTGACCTTGACCTTGCGGTAAGGGCTGGGTGGTGGGTCATAGATTTGCTACAACATGATACAGGGTCATCTGAGGAATGCATGTATGAAATAACAAGGTGTTCCATGAAAGGAAACAGAAGTTATAAGACATTTACCCAACGTTAAGTTTATGAATGTGCCAAGTTTGTGACCTTGACCTTGGGGTAAGGGCTGGGTGGTGGGTCATGAATTTGCTACAACATGATAGAGGGTCATCTGAGGAATGCATGTATGAAATAACAAGGTGTTCCATGAAAGGAAACAGAAGTTATAAGACATTTACCCAACGTTAAGTTTATGAATGTGCCAAGTTTGTGACCTTGACCTTGGGGTAAGGCTGGGTGGTGGGTCGTGGATTTGCTACAGCATGATAGAGGGTCATATGAGGAATGCATGTATGAAATAACAAGGTGTTCCATGAAAGGAAACAGAAGTTATAAGACATTTACCCAACGTTAAGTTTATGAATGTTACAAGTTTGTGACCTTGACCTTGGGGTAAGGGCTGGGTGGTGGGTCATGGATTTGCTACAGCATGATAGAGGGTCATCTGAGGAATGCATGTATGAAATAACAAGGTGTTCCATGAAAGGAAACAGAAGTTATAAGACATTTACCCAACGTTAAGTTTATGAATGTGCCAAGTTTGTGACCTTGACCTTGGGGTAAGGGCTGGGTGGTGGGTCATGGATTTGCTACAGCATTATAGAGTGTCATCTGAGGAATGCATGTATGAAATAACAAGGTTTTCCGTGAAAGGAAACAGAAGTTATAAGACATTTACCCAACGTTAAGTTTGTGGACGACGCTGACGCCGACGCCAACGACGCCGGGGGTATGACATAAGCTCTTCTGCACTTCGTGCAGGCGAGCTAAAAATGACCCCCTAATACAGTGTAATGTTACAGTTACTAACTTAATATCGAATAGCCCGGGCCAATAGTCCGTGTCAGTTATTTGGGGTTAAATATTACGAACACAGATAAACACAGTGCATGGTTTCATGCAATCAGAAATGGGGAGTCTAGGAACTCTCGTATCTTTCCGCTGAAGCCAGTCAATTTAAGTCACTAACCTGGTATACATACACCTGTCCACCACGCGTGTGTTAAGAAAAATTGATACTAGGAGAAACTTAAAACACAGCGAGTACACACTGGTTTGAGTACACACAGATATGGCCCGCGGATATGTGTCATAAAATGGACATTACTTGGTGGTCAAAAACGGTAAATTTACAAGGTTTATAGCGAAATAGCAGCCAACTGGCAATTTTTCTCGGACCGATTTTTAAGACTAGTTTTCAAATCTCAATCGGTCCGAGAGTTCAAAAATCGGTCCAGAACCGGTAAACTGAAAATTTTAGAAGCCCTGGCGGCCATCTTGGATTAAGCGATGACTCTCATTTTACCAAATCTGAAAATGCTTCACACAAGGATCTTAACTTACTATGAAGTTTGGCCAGCATCGGCCATGTGGTTCCTGAGAAAAAGATGTTCAAAATCTCGAATAAATGGACCTTTTAGCGGCCATCATGGATGACATAATCATCCGATTCCGACAAATATTCCACCAGAGCAATCGCCTTATCGATACCTTCAATTTGATATATGACATGAGCATATTCGGTCAAAAATAAAATTTGACCCCACGGGCCACGCCCATTTTTGACCTCGGGGTCACCATTTTAACACCTTTGAAAGAGCATTCTACATCGATCATTCCTACCAAGTTACGACGAAATCCGGCTGGCGGTTCATGAGAAGAAGATTTTTTAAGAATTTGTGCTATTTTTAGACGGCGGCCATCTTGGATTAGTGACGACCTCCGTTTTAACAATTCTGAAAAGGCTTCACCCATGGACCATAACTGTGAAGTTTGGCCACCGTGTGCCAAGCGGTTCGTGTGAAGAAGAATTTTGAAATCTCCAATAAAAGAACGACCTTTTGACCTTTCGGCGGCCATCTTGTATGACATGACCATCCAATTCCGACAAAAAATGTACCAGAGCGATCACCTCTTCGATACCTTCGATTTGATATAGACATGACCATATTTGGTCAAACATAAAATTTGACCCCAATTTGACCCCACGGGCCACGCCCATTTTTGACCCCGGGGTCACCATTTTAACAACTTTGAAAGAGCATTGCACATCGATCATTCCTACCAAGTTTCATCGAAATCCGGCCAGCGGTTCATGAGAAGAAGATTTTTTAAGAATTTATTATATTTTTAGACGGCGGCCATCTTGGATTAGCGATGACCTCCATTTTTAACAAATCTGAAAAGGCTTCACCCATGGACCATAACTGTGAAGTTTGGCTACCATGGGCCAAGCGGTTCATGTGAAGAAGAATTTTGAAATCTCTGATAAAAGAACGACCGTTTGACCTTTCGGCGGCCATCTTGGATGACATAACCATCCAATTTCGACAATAAATGCACCTCGTTGATACGTTCGATTTCATATATAACATGACCATATTCGGTCAAAAATAAAATTTGACCCTAATTCGACCCCGCAGGCCCCGCGGGCCACGCCCATTTTTGACCCCGGGTCACCATTTTAACAACTTTAAAAGAGCATTGTACATCGATCATTCCTACCAAGTTTCGTCGAAATCCGGCTAGCGGTTCATGAGAAGAAGACTTTTTAAGAATGTATGCTATTTTAAGACGGCGGCTATCTTGGATTAGCGATGACCTCCATTTTAACAAATCTGAAAAGGCTTCACCCATGGACCATAACTTTTAAGTTTGGCTACCATCGGCCAAGCGGTTCATGTGAAGAAGAATTTTGAAATCTCTAATAAAAGAACGACCTTTTGACATTTCGGCGGCCATCCTGTAGTGATCGTCTCATTGATACACTCCCGTCTGCGATTCTCTTACCAAGAATTGCAATCCAGCGGTCCTTGAATTGCAATTCGTCCCCTCTGAAATTGCAGTCTAATTGCGGTCCCGTTTTTGCGGTCATTCTTTCGCGATAACGATTGTGCTGTCATTCTTTCGCGGTCCAGTTTGTGCGGTCATTCTTTCGCGATACCGTTTGTGCGGTCATTCTTTCGCTATTTGCGCTTCTTTCTTCCTTCTTCCGACTTTGTCGAAATTAAAGACCATCCGGTTATTGGTCTAATTTCATAAAAAATGTTAACTGCCATGAACACACATAAAGCGGATTATAACAATTTGACTTTAAGCAACGTAACATGATTCTAGTCATGCTACGGGTTATTTCATTAAATCAGAGTATATTCAAAAATGGCTGAAATTATGCCAAACTCAAAACTCAAATTTTGTAAAATATTTCCCGATAGGCGGCCATTACGTTGCCTTGATACGCACTGCGAATTGCAATCCGTCCCCTCTGAAATTGCAGTCTAATTGCGGTCCAATCGCGGTCCCGTTTTTGTGGTCATTCTTTCGCGATACCGTTTGTGCGGTCATTCTTTCGCGGTCCAGTTTGTGCGGTCATTCTTTCGCGATACCGTTTGAGCGGTCATTCTTTCGCTATTTGCAGTAAAAACTTAGCGTTACGCGTATATATACACCTACAGTAGCGCTTTTCTGCTCCTTACCTATTTGTATATATACTAATATCGTATACATATCGTAATCATATAGTATTGGTATATTTAATGAGCATATCGTATGATCATATAATATTGTTATGTTTGTACCGTATCATCGTATAGTACAGTTTGTTTACATTATACAAACGTACTATACAAATATTATACAAACATACGATATCCGTTCGTATATACGATATATCCGAACGGATATGATATGAATATACAGTGGGGTCATCGTGCGGTTACAATATACTGATGCACCGGTTCATTTCACATGTAAACATCCGGTTTTCATTTCGATCATCTGCCACAATTTTAAGTTTTTCAAAATGAATAAATTTTCAGTTTTACGATACAGAAACAATTTAAAACTGAGGATTGTGAAGTACGGTATCACAGGCATATACATCATGTGTGTTCAATAAAGTAATTCAATCAGTAATTTATCATTGTACTCCGCACCACCGCCGGGGACACAAAACAATGATCCCCCACACACACCAGCCATCTACATTTGGCGTCCTAAAAGTTCCGGTCTATATCTATCCCACAGTGGGAACAATGTGTATCACCACCACCACCAGTTTTTGTCTATGACTACACTACACCCCCCCCCCGACCACCACTTCTGTCTGTAACGCAGGATGACGTGGCCGATTGATCAAGTGCTAAACTATTCCTGGTACGATGGCCGACTGATTTAAGGTCTAAACTAGTCCTGGAGCAATGGCCGACTGATCAAGTTCTAAACTAGTCCTGGAGCGATGGCTGACTGATCAAGTTCTAAACTAGTCCTGATGCGATGGCCGACTGATCGAGTGCTATACTTGTCCTGGTGCAATGGCTGACTGATCAAGGGCTAAACTAGTCCCGGTGCGATGGCCGACTGATCAAGTGCTATACTAGTCCTGGTGCGATGGCCGACTGATCAAGTTCTAAGGTAGTCCTGGTGCAATGGCCGACTGATCAAGTGCTATACTAGTCCTGGTGAGATGGTCGACTGATCAAGTTCTAAACTAGTCCTGGTGCGATGGCCGACTGATTAAGTTCTAAACTAGTCCTGGAGCGATGGACGACTGATCAAGTGCTAAACTAGTCCTGATACGATGGCCGACTGATCAAGTTCTAAACTAGTCCTGGAGCGATGGCCGACTGATCAAGTGCTAAACTAGTCCTGGTGCGATGGCCGACTGATCAAGTGCTATACTAGTCTTGGTGCGATGGCCGAGTGATCAAGTTCTAAACTAGTCGTGGTGCGATGGCTGACTGATCCAATTCTTAAACTATCAAATTGGTTGCTAGGTCCTAGTCCTGCTATGCCGATTCAGATCAAGTGCTACTAGTCCTGGTGCGATGGCCGACTGATCACAAGTGCAATAAACTAGTCCTGGTGCGATGCCGTGCGACTCCGGACCTATCAAGTGGCTATACTAGTCCACCTTGGTGCGATGGCCGACTGATCAAGTTCTAAACTAGTCATTGGTGCGATGGCCGACGATTCCAAGTGCTAAACTAGTTCCTGGTGGCGGAATGGCCGCTGATCAGTGCTATACTAGTCCTTGGTGCGATGGTCCGACTGATCAAGTTCTAAACAGTCGGTGGTGGCCGATGGCGAAAACTGATCAAGTTCTAAACTAGTCATGGTGCGATGGCCGACTGATCGAGTGCTATACTAGTCCTGGTGCGATGGCCGACTGATCAAGGGCTAAACTAGTCTCGGTGCGATGGCCGACTGATCAAGGGCTAAACTAGTCCTGATACGATGGCCGACTGATCAAGTTCTAAACTAGTCATGGTGCGATGGCCGACTGATCGAGTGCTATACTAGTCCTGGTGCGATGGCCGACTGATCAAGGGCTAAACTAGTCTCGGTGCGATGGCCGACTGATCAAGGGCTAAACTATTCCTGGTGCGATGGTCGACTGATCAAGTTCTAAACTAGTCCTGGTGCGATGGCCGACTGATCAAGTTCTAAACTAGTCCTGGTGTGATGACTGACTGATCGAGTGCTATACTAGTCCTGGTGTGATGGCCGACTGATCAAGTTCTAAACTAGTCCTGGAGCGATGGCCGACTGATCAAGTGCTAAACTAGTCCTGATACGATGGCCGACTGATCAAGTTCTAAACTAGTCCTGGAGCGATGGCCGACTGATCAAGTGCTAAACTAGTCCTGGTGCAATGGCCGACTGATCAAGTGCTATACTAGTATTGGTGGGATGGCCGAGTGATCAAGTTCTAAACTAGTCGTGGTGCGATGGCTGACTGATCCAATTCTAAACTAGTCATGGTTCTATACTAGTCCTGGTGCGATGGCCGACTGATCAAGTGCTAAACTAGTCCTGGTGCGATGGCCGACTGATCAAGTGCTATACTAGTATTGGTGCGATGGCCGAGTGATCAAGTTCTAAACTATCGTGGTGCGATGCTGACTGATCCAATTTCTAAACTATCAGGTTTCTATACGAGTCCCTGGTGCGATGGCCGACTGATCAAGTTGGCTAAACTAGTCCCTGGTGCGATGGCCGACTGATCAAGTGGCTAAACTAGTCTTGTGCGATGGCCGACTGATCAATTCTAAACAGTCGATGCCGGGATGCCACTGATCAAGTTCTAAACAGTCAAGTGCCTGGCCGACTGAAAGAGTGCATACTAGTCCTGGTGCGATGGCCGACTGATCAAGGGCTAAACTAGTCTCGGTGCGATGGCCGACTGATCAAGGCTAAACTAATTCCTGGTGCGATGGTCGACGTCAATTCTTAAACAGTCCTGGTGGGTGGCCGACTGATCAAGTTCTAAACTAGTCCTGGTGTGATACTGACTGATCAGTGCTATACTAGTCCTGGGTGTGATGGCCGACTGATCAAGTTCTTAAACTAACCAGGGCGATGGCCGACTGATCAAGTGCTAAAATATCCTTGATTTACATGGGCCGACGATCAAGTTCTAAACTAGTCCTGGAACGATGGGCCCGACTGATCAAGTGCAGAAACTAGTCTGGTGCAATGCCGGACTGCAAAGTGCATACTAGTATTGGTGGGATGGCCAGTGATCAAGTTCTAAAGTCGTGGTGCTATGCTGACTGATTCCAATTCTAAAACTAGTCATGGTTTATTACTAGTCCTGGTGCCGATGGCCGACTGATCAGTGCTAAACTAGTCCTGGGCGATGGCCGACTGATCAAGTGCTAACTAATTAATAGGTGCGATGGGCCGAGGTGATCAATTTTAAACTAGTCGTGGGCGATGGCTGAACTGATCCAATTCTAAAACTAGGTCATGGTTCTAATACTAGTCCAGGTGCATGGGCCGACTGATCAAGTGCTAAACTAGCCTGGTGCGATGGCCGACTGAATCAAGTGATACTAGTCTTGGTTGCGATGGCCGACTGATCAAGTTCTAAAACTAGTCGTGTGCGATGGCCGACCTGGATCAAGTTCCTAAACTAGTATGGTGCGATGGCCGACTATAGAGTGCTTATCTAAGTCCTGGTTTCGGATGGCCGAAACGATCAGGCTAAACTAGTTCTCGGAGCGATGGCCGACTGATCAAGTCTAAAAATTTCTGGTGCGATGTCGACCTGATCAATTCTAAACTATCCCCCTGGTGCATGGGCTGGAACGTCCATTTAAAACTAGTCCTGGTGTGATGGGCCGACGATCGAGTGCTAGTCCTGGTGTGGGCCGACTGATCAGGGCTAAACTAGTCCCGTTAAGGAATGGCCACTGATCAAGGGCTAAACTATTCCTGGTTGGCGAGGTCGACTGATCAAGGTTTCTAAACTATTCCCTGGTTTGCGAATGGACCGACCCTGGATCAAGTTCTAAAACTATCCGGGTGGATGGCCGACTGATCGAGTGAAACTAAGTCCTGGTGCGAGGGTACTGATCAGTAAAACCTGGTCCCGTGCGATGGCCGACTGTTCAGTGCTAAAGTAAGTTCCTGGTGTGTGGCCGACTGGAATCAAGTTTTCTAAAAAACCTAAGTCCTGGTGTTATGGCCGACTGATTGAGTGATATACTAGTCCTGGTGCGATGGCCGACTGATCAAGTGCTAAAGTAGTCCTGGTGTGATGGCCGACTGATCAAGTGCTATACTCGGCATGGCCGACTGATCACGTGCTATACTGGGCATGGTGAGATGGCCAACTGATCAAGTGCTATACTGGGCATGGTGCAATGGGCGACTAATCAAGCGCTATACTAGTGATGGCAGACTGATCAAGTGCTCTACTAGTCCTGGTGCAATGACCGACTGATCAAGGGCTAAATTAGTCATGGTGCGATGGCCGACTGATCAAGTTCTATACTAGTCCTAGTGCGATGGCTGACTGATCAAGGGCTACACTAGTCCTGGTGTGATGGCCGACTGATCAAGGGCTAAACTAGTCCTGGTGTGATGGCCGACTGATCAAGTTCTATACTAGTCATGGTGAGATGTCCGACTGATCAAGTGCTAAACTAGTCCTGGTGCGATGGCCGACTGATTAAGTTCTAAACTAGTCCTGGAGCAATGGCCGACTGATCAAGTTCTAAACTAGTCCTGATGCGATGGCCGACTGATCAAGTTCTAAACTAGTTCTGGAGCGATGGCTGACTGATCAAGTGCTAAACTAGTCCTGGTGCGATGGCCGACTGATCAAGTTCTAAACTAGTCCTGGTGCGATGGCCTACTGATCAAGTGCTAAACTAGTCCTGGTGCGATGGCCTACTGATCAAGTGCTAAACTAGTCAGGGTGTGATGGCCGACTGATCAAATCGCATGCCATAATAACTAGATGGCCATGGCCTGCATGTCGTGCCCGCCAAGGCATTTGATAGTACAAACAATTTTTTTATTGCAACAAAGCTTTAGCCCGTTGACGTAAAAAAAAACATCCGCCGCACCCCCCCGCCGAGGCTTTGATAAAAGTGATAACCCAAAAACTTTAACTAAAAAAACACTTTAATCAAAAACTTCATCCTGAATGCACACCAATGTGCCGACTATATCGCTCTGTCTGCAAGCGGGCCCAACAAAAACTTTAAGGGAAATTTCAAAGTAATTTGACCGTGACATTGGGCACATATAAATAATAATGAAAATGTGGGTGACAAATACACAGTATGTGAAGTTTCGAGTGAATTGGTGAAGCGGTTTCAGAGATATAGTGTTCTTAAAGGTACATGCCCACTCAGTAGGCACAAAATGTTCTTTATATCGGAGACATCATCTGAAACATTAATTCACCATTAATACACATATTTATTGGCATTATTATACATTTTATATCAGACGTAAATTTCCACACTGCTATCAGGGGCGATAAACGTGTTTCCTTAAAATGTTACCAAGACATTACTATTTATTTTTTGATGTGCAATGATACTTTATAATCTGTCGAAAACATTATTTTTTCAGGGGATCACATTTAATTAGTATAAGTAATTAAAAAATATCATGCCCCATTTGCCTATGAAAATAGCCTGATATCACCACGTGTCACTATCAGTGAAATAAACATTACTAAATGATTATATCCATATAACGGGCACACGTAATGTTTAGAACTGGTGGAATAGTGACAAAATTATACACTTATTTAATTCCTACAAATAACTGAGAATACACATAACTTTAATTGTTGTACCTACTGAGTGGGTATGTACCTTTAATTAGCATAAATAATTAAAAAATATCATGCCTCATTTGAATATGAAAATAGCTTGATACCAAAAAACTTTAACCAGACGTACGTTAAAAAGTTAAAGTTGAAAATGGCTAAGTCAATTACGTAGAAATAATAGGTGAAGGTAAAAAAAATGGTCGCATGTTGGATAGTTGTATGTGGTAGGCACCCCTTGGTTATGAAGCTGTGAAAGTTGGTGGTCCTAGGTGGTACAGTACCAAAGAAATGGACTTAAACACGAAAACTTAACATTGTAAACATTGTAAATGCGAAAACTTAACATTGACTGCGCGGAAAAAATGGGTCAAGTTCAAAAAAAGGTAACATGTTGGATAGTGATATGTGGTGGGCACCCCTTGATTATGAAGCTGTGAAAGTTTGGTGGTCCTAGGTGGTACAGTAACAAAGAAATGGACTCAAACACGAAAACTTAACATTGATTGTGGACGCCGCCCGCTGCCCGCCGCCCTCCCGCCCGCCCGGCTTTCGCCAATCCAATAGCCCGGATTATTTTTTCAAAAAACCTGGCTAAAAATTGAAAAAAAAATTGAAAAAAAAAAAATGGGAAAAAAAATGGAAAAAAAAAGTTTAAAAATTAAAAATAATAATGCTCACTACTGGAGCCCAGAATTTTTTTTATTAGTCCTATATTTATCTACATATCATATCTGCACAGGTCCACATATTGCCACAATATTGTCAACACAGTTTACGGAAATGTAATATCATAATTTACCTGTATAAATTACCTGTAATAAGTTATTGGTCAGTTAGTGGTCAGTCTGGACATTTGCACATGCACAGGTGAATGATTCTCTAAGTCACTATTGTTCAACCGGAGAAGGCTATTGTTCTCTCTACAGGTAAGGTGTACAGAGCACACGAAAAAACTGGTCTTCATGCATTATTGTCCAGTTTGTAGAGTGTGCGAAATAAAAAAGGGAGATAACTAAAAAATTTGCTACGCAAGAGTTTCTTGTGAATGACACACCTTCGGGTCGTGGTCTATGCATGTGTGAAGTTTCATGAAAATATTCCAAAGGGTGGTTGAGTTATGCTCAATCAGTGTGCGAAACAAAAAAGGGAGATAACTAAAAAATTAGCTATGCAAGAGTTGTCATTATTGTGCGCGACACACCTTCGGGTCGTGGTCTATGCATGTGTGAAGTTTCATGAAAATATTCCAAAGGGTGGTCGAGTTATGCTCAATCAGTGCGCGAAACAAAAAAGGGAGATAACTAAAAAATTAGCTATGCAAGAGTTGTCATTCTTGTGCGCGACACACCTTCGGGTCGTGGTCTATGCATGTGTGAAGTTTCATGAAAATATTCCAAAGGGTGGTCGAGTTATGCTCCAGAAACGAAACCAGTGCGCAAAACAAACAAGAGGGCCATGATGGCCCTAATTCGCTCACCTGACTCCATGAACACCAGAGGAGAATGCGACATTGAGTTCATGTGTTTTAAAAAAAATTGTAATATTTTTAGATGGCGGTCATCTTGGATTAAGCGATGACTCTCATTTTACCAAATCTGAAAATGCTTCACCCAAGGATCTTAACTTCCTTTTGGCGGCCATCATGGATGTTATAATCATCCGATTCCGACAAATATTGCACCAGAGCAATCGCCTCATTGATACCTTCAATTTGATATATGACATGAGCATATCCGGTCAAAAATAAAACGCCCATTTTTGACCCCGGGGTCACCATTTTCACAACTTTGAAAGAGCATTGTAAATCGATCATTTCTACCAAGTTTAGTCGAAATCCGGCAAGCGGTTCATGAGAAGAAGATTTTTTAAGAATTGATGCTATTTTTAGATGGTGGCCATCTTGGATTAGCGATGACCTCCATTTTAACAAATCTGAAAAGGCTTCACCCATGGACCATCACTTTTAAGTTTGGCTACCATTGGCCAAGCGATTCATGTGAAGAAGAATTTTGAAATCTCTAATAAAAGAAAGACCTTTTGACATTTCGGCGGCCATCTTGGATCACATAACAATTCGATTTCGACAAACAATGTACCAGAGTGATCGCCTCATTGATACCTTCGATTTGATATATAACATGACTGTATTCGGTCAAAAATAAAATTTGACCCCAATTTGACCCCACAGACCACGCCCATTTTTGACTCCGGGGTCACCATTTTAACAACTTTGAAAGACCATTGTACATCAATCATTCCTACCAAGTTTCGTCGAAATCCGGCTAGCGGTTCAGGAGAAGAAGATTTTTTAAGAATGTATGTTATTTGTTAGACGGCGGCCATCTTGGATTAGCGATGACCTCCATTTTAACAAATCTGAAAAGGCTTCACCCATGGACCATAAATTTTAAGTTTGGCTACCATGGGCCAAGCGGTTCATGTGAAGAAGAATTTTTAAATCTCTAATAAAAGAACGACCTTTTGACCTTTCGGCGGCCATCTTGGATGACATAACCATCCGATTTCGACAAAAAATGCACTAGAGTGATCGCCTCATTGATACCTTCAATTTGATATATGACATGACCATATTGTCAAAAATAAAATTTGACCCCACGGGCCACGCCCATTTTTGACCCCGGAGTCACCATTTTAACAACTTTGAAAGAGCATTGTACATCGATCATTCCTACCAAATTTTGTCGAAATCCGGTTAGCGGTTCTTGAGAAGAAGATTTTTGAAGAATTTGTGCTATTTTTAGATGGCGGCCATCTTGGATTACGTAATGACGTCATTTTAACAATTTTGTAATCCCCCTACCTAAGGACCATGACTATGAAGTTTGGTGACTATAGGCCCAATGGTTACCGAGGAGAAGACGTTTGAAAATGTTCACGGACGACGGACGACGGACACATTGCGGTAACAATAGCTCACATGAGCTTCGCTCAGGTGAGCTAAAAAGGGAGATAACTAAAAAATTAGCTATGCAAGAGTTGTCATTCTTGTGCGCGACACACCTTCGGGTCGTGGTCTATGCATGTGTGAAGTTTCATGAAAATATTCCAAAGGGTGGTCGAGTTATGCTCCGGACACGAAATCAGTGCGCGAAACAAAAAAGGGAGATAACTAAAAAATTAGCTATGCAAGAGTTGTCATTCTTGTGCGCGACACACTTTCGGGTCGTAGTCTATGCATGTGTGAAGTTTCATGAAAATATTCCAAAGGGTGTTCGAGTTATGCTCCAGACAAGAAGTGTCTGCGGCAGAAGCGGACGATGTTCGGTGTCAAATCCATAGTATCCCCCGACTTTCGTCCGGGGGATACAACTAGTATGCAATGCCTATGCGTACTGTAGGTGCTGGTACTGTGAGACGCATCACGAGAAAGGTGTGTAGATACATGCGCAGTAATATACCAGATGCGTATTCGTGCAGCCATGAAGTCTGGTCAGGAATCGAGTCATATCACAGGAGTACAGAGCATAATTATAGCAGACGGCACAATGTTGCCACCTATAGTGGATATTCTTGCTGGTACCGCTAATCGAATAACCCGATGAGCAGTCGCAACCAGGATACCCACTACCTCAATCACGGTGCGCCACATAACAACACCCACAGTACGCTGACAAACGGAAGTAATTATGAATGGACTAATATTATCGAGCGATATAGAGAACAGTGATGGAATAGTACGAGTAGATGCAGGCATTTAAGGTAAATAGATGAGCTCATATGCATTATTATATGACCAGGTGTACGCAGTATGTGTGCAAGCAGTGTAGATACAGATCAGCCGTCACACTGATGTGTGCAGGCTGGTCGGGATCTACGCCGTTCGATGTGCACTAAAACCCTCAGTATGTATCATTAAGCACTATTATGCCGAATGCAGTGATATATAAATATATACCTCGCTTCGCTCAGGTGAGCTAAAAAGACATTTACTCACAACGTTAAGTTTATGATGTTGATCTTGGGGAAAGGGGTGGGGGTGAGTCGAGGATTTGCTGTAGCACAATAGAGGATCATCAGATGAATGCATGTATGAAATATCAAAGCGTTCCCTGTAAATAAACAGAAGTTACACAACATTTACCCAAACGCTAAGTTTATGAACATGCCAAGTTTGTGACCTTGACCTTTGAGTAAGGGTTGGGTGGTGGGTTGTGGATTTGCTACAGCATGATAGAGGGTCATCTGAGGAATGCATGTATGAAATATCAAGGCATTCCATGAAAGGAAACAGATGTTATAAGACATTTACCCCAACGTTAAGTTTATGAATGTGCTAAGTTTGTGACCTTGACCTTGGGGTAAGGGGTGGGCGGTGGGTCATGAATTTGCTATAGCACGATAGGGTATAATCAGATGAATGCATGTATGAAATAGCAAGGCGTTCCATGAAAGGAAACAGATGTTATAAGACATTTACCCCAACATTAAGTTTATGAATGTGCTAAGTTTGTGACCTTGACCTTGAGGAAAGGGGTGGGGGTGGGTCATGGATTTGCTATAGCATGTTAGAGTATCATCAGATGAATGCATGTATGAAATATGAAGGCGTTCCCTGTGAATAAAGAGAAGTTGCACAACATTTACCCCAACGTTAAGTTTATAAACATGCTAAGTTTGTGACCTTGACCTTGGGGTAAGGGTTGGGTGGTGGGTCATGGATTTGCTAAAGCATGATAGAGGGTCATCGGAGGAATGCGTATGAAATATCAAGGCGTTCCATGAAAGGAAACAGATGTTATAAGACATTTACCCCAACGTTAAGTTTATGAAAGTGCTAAGTTTGTGACCTTGACCATGGGGTAAGGGCTGGGGGTGGGTAATGGATTTGCTATAGCACGATGAGTATCATCAGATGAATGCATGTATGAAATATGAAGGCGTTCCCTGTAAATAAACAGAAGTTACACAACATTTACCCCAACGTTAAGTTTATGAATGTGCTATGTTTTTTACCTTGATCTTGGGGTAAGGGATGGCCGGTGGGTCATGGATTTGCTATAGCACGATAGAGTATCATCAGATGAATGCATGTATGAAATATCAAGGCGTTCCATGAAAGGAAACAGATGTTATAAGACATTTACCCCAACGTTAAGTTTATGTTTGTGCTAAGTTTGTGACCTTGACCTTGGGGTAAGGGTTGGGTGGTGGGTCATGGATTTGCTACAGCATGATAGAGGGTCATCTGAGGAATGCATGTATTAAATAACAAGGTGTTCCATGAAAGGAAACAGAAGTTATAAGACATTTACCCCAACGTTAAGTTTGTGGACGCCGACGCCGACGAGACGCCGAAGCCGACGACGCCGGGGGTATGCCATAAGCTCTTCTGCACTTCGTGCAGGTGACCTAAAAATAAATACGGAGAAAAAATAGTAATGTCCGTTAACATTTTAAGGAAACACGGTTATCGCCCCTGATATCGGTGTCGAAATTTACGTCTGATATAAAATGTATAATAATGAATGGGGTAAGGGTGAGTTAATGTTTATTTTGCCAGAAAATGTCTCTCATGATGTCTCTGCTATAAAGAACATGTTGTGCCTACTGAGTGGGCATGTACCTTTAATAGGTACAGAATCACATGGCTCGTCTCATATGGTGTATATTATATATACCTGATCTGACTCCCCAAAGACGTTTCTCCAGGTACAGAATCACATGGCTCATCTCATATGGTGTATATTATATATACCTGATCTGACTCCCCAAAGACGTGTCTCCGCTCAGAGTGTCCCAAAATGACCCACTCACAGCCCACATCCTTTATCATGTCAGCGCTACAATGACATTAGAGACATTAGTACAATTACAATGACAATGAAGTAGTATAAAACATTTGAGTGAACAAATCCTTATTTTCTATATTTTATGTTGAAAGTATATGTTGTTACCACTCATTTGAACCGTGTCGATGAGACGGTTCAAATGAGCGGTAACAACATATACCTTTATTGAGATGAGAAAAAAACAAAATAATGAGGGGTTTCTTTTCGAGAAAAATAATTGTATCCCGAGACTGAAATGGGTTAAATAATATATATTTCATTAGAAATTACATGCATAAAAGTAAACAGTGAATATGATTGAAAGACGAGCATTATTGAAGCAACACTAAACCACTAAATAAGGCTATTACCACAAAGGTAAAGGTCACCAAGGTGAAGGTCACAATATGAGTAAGTCCAAAATTATTAATGAAGGTCACGGTCACCAGGTTCAAGGTCACACAAATGAAATTGGGACAATAGCCATCAAAATGAGGAAGTTATTGGTATAGTTTGGTAATGATCCCACTAACAGATCAGGAGATACTCAACAATTGGATACAAAATTATTGACACGAAAGTCAAGGTCACCAAGGTGATGGTCAAGGTCACCGGAATGAATGGATGGACAGCTATCAATGTGAGGAAGATATTTATGACATTTGGTAACAATATGACTAACGTATCAGGAAATATTTGGAAGTACATGTGTATGTCAAAAATTATTGACATCCAGGTGAATGTCACCAAGGTCAAGGTCAGCCAAATTACACTGGTAGATATCCATCAATGTGAAGAAGCTATTGATGAAGTTTGGAGATGTCCTGATTATCCAACTAACAGGTCAAGAGATATTCAACATTTGGATACAAGTACGTCCAACATTATTGACATGAAGGTCAAGGTCACCAATGTGAAGATCAATGTCACCCAAAGACTCTTGATGGATAGTTATGAATGTGAGGAAGCTACTGATGAAGTTTGGTCATGATCTAACTATAGAGATATTCAACATTTGGACATCCAAAATTGTTGACACCAAGGTCGAGGTCACCATGGTCACGGTCATCTAAATGACACTGTTGTATAGCCATCAATGTGACATAGCTGTTGATGAAGTTTTGTAAGGATCCCACTAACAGATCAGGGTGTATTCAACATTTGGACGTACATGTATGTACAAAATTATTGATACAAAGGTCAAGGTCACCCAAATGACAGTGGGTGATAGCCATCAACGTGAGAAAGCTATTGATGAAATTTGGTAAGGATTCGACTAACGGATCGGGAGGTATTCAACATTTGGACGTATGTCCACAATTATGGAGACAATGGTTAAGGTCCCCAAGGTGAAGGTCAACCGAATGACACTGGATGGATAGCCATTGATGTGAGGAAGCGATTTTTGAAGTTTTTGTAAGGATCCGACTAACGGATCAGCAGGTATTCAACATTTGAACGTTCAAAGGTCACCAAGGTGAAGGTCACCAGAATGATACTGGATGGATAGCCATCGATGTTCGAAGCTATTCATGAAGTTTGGTCAGGATCTTACGGATCAGAAGGTATTAAACATTTGGACGTATGTCCAAAATTATTGACACGAAGGTTAAGCTCACCAAGGTGATGGTCAAGGTCACCGAATGACATTGGAAGGATAACCATTGATGAAGAAATTTGGTAATGAACCGACTAACAGATCAAGACATAGAGATATGAGAAAGTTGGACCATGTCCAAACTTTACATCCCACAAAGGTTAAGGTCACAAAGATGAAGGTCAAGATCACCCGACGACAATGGATGTATGTGAGGAAGCTATTGATGAAGTTTGGAAAAGATCTGACTAACGGATCAGGAGATATTCCAATATTTGGAAGTACATCCAAAATTATTGACAACTAGAAAATGTGTTCCAAAAAATAGAAACATAAACTTTGCGCATCTACTCATCATAAGGAAGCTACATACCAAGTTTCAGGTCTGTAGCTAAGACGAACTTGCCAAATTCTAAGTCGAAAAGGAATATAATCCATGACCCGGGAGTCAAATAAAAAATCAAAATAAACATGCGCATCTAAACATCATAAGGAAGCTACATAGCAAGTTTCAGGTGTGTATCTAGTATGGTTCAAAAGTTTCACGACTTACAAGGCAAAATAACCAAATTCTAAGTCGAAAAGGGGGATAATCCAACATTTGCACATACGTACACAATTATTCACACAACGGCTAAGGTCCACAAGGTGAATGTCAACCGAAAGATGAATATCCATTGACGAAATTTGGTAATCATTTGACTAACAGATCAAGAGATATGCGAAAGTTGGATTATGTCCAAAATTTACATCCCACAAAAGTTAAGGTCACCCAAACAACAATGGATGGATAGCTATCAATGTGAGGAAGCTATTGATGAAGTTTGCAAAGTTCATCAAGGTGAAGGTCAAGGTCACCTGAATGACAATGGATGGATAGCTATCAATGTGAGGTAACTAATTATTAAGCTTGGTAATGATCCGACAGATCAACATGCGCCCCGCCCATTTTTTATCCCAGGGTCATCATTTTAACAAATATGAAAGAGCATTGACTGTCAAGTGTCAAGTCCCTAGATACTACATTTAACTAGAAAATATGTTCATAGAAAACGGATGCCCCACATACCGCTTTGATAATAAATGAGGCAAAATTCCAAGTCCAAGAAGGGAGATAATCCATGGCCCGGGGGTCAAATGAAAAATCGAAACATAAACTTTGCGCATCTACTCATCATAAGGAAGCTACATACCAAGTTTCAGGTCTGTAGCTATTAGGATTTATAAGTTTTACGAGTTACAAGGCAAAAATCTAAATCAAAAAGGGGCAGATAATTTATGACCCTGTGGTCGAATAAAAAATCAAAATAAACTGTGCGCATCTACTCATCATAAGGAAGCTACATACCAAGTTGCAGATGTGTATCTAGTATGGTGTAAAAGTTTTACGACTTACAAGGAAAAATTGGAATAAGGAAGCTACATACCAAGTTTAGGTCTGTAGCTATTACGGTTTAAAAGTTTCACGACTTACAAGACAAAATTGCTAAATTCTAAGTCGAAAAGGGAGAGATAATACATGACTTAGGGGTCAAATAAAAATATCAAAATAAACTTGCGCATCTACTCATCATACCAAGTTTCAGGTCTATAGCTAGTACGGCTTAAAAGTTTTACGACTTACAAGGTTGGTAACGGACAGACGGGGGGACGGACAAGGGTAAAACCACTATTTACAATTAATGGAATAGACGGACGTACATGGTAAATTGTGTAACTGTTGATCAGGGTTTACACTGGTCGCAAACTGAACACATTGTTGTCGCTAGACCTCAAAGCCAAGTGGTCAATTTCAAGTCGGAGCACTTTCACATTGTAAGATAATGAGCAATCCTTTTTACATACATTGTAATTTTAAGGTGTGACAATGTCCCCTGGCCCAAGGGACATTTAAATATGCCTTTTGTCGTGGTGTGGCACAGCTTGGCCTGGTCAGGCATGCGGTTTAATCCTGATTCTCCCACTTTCTGATGACCAGTAGTCTTAATCCACTTTACATTTTCACAGGTACACATGTAAATGACCATTCCTGATTCAGGGCTATATTCTCTATCAATTTACGGTTACTGATTTTACCTGTTAATTAATTAATTTCAGGCCAATTTTAACTGCTTATACTACAATTTAAACTAGATTGGTCAGTAAGCGAGGCTTACGGAATACCCCCAGCGTGGGCCCAGGTACCCCTAAAATATGTAAAAATTTCTAAGTGTGTGGGCTTGTGACCTTGACTCTGGGATTAGCGGGAGCGGCATGAACGTGAATTTGTCACAGGGTGGTAGAGGTCCATTGGAGCAATGCGTGTGTGAAATGTGAAGCAGATCCGAGCAAGGAAAGAGAAGTTATAACCGATTTCTCTGATGTTAAGTTTTGTAAAGAGACTCAGTATGTGACCTTGACCTTGGGATCAGCGGGGGTTGGACAGTCGTAGATTTGTCACAGCATGATAGTACAACCTTAGAGGAATGCACACAAGTGAAATAATAAGAATTTTCAATGAAGGAAATAGAAGTTATAACTTATTTCTCTGATGTTAAGTTTTGTAAAGAGACTAAGTATTTGACCTTGACATTGGAATCAGCGGGGGTTAGACGGTCGTGGATTTGGCACAGCATGGTAGTAGAGCCTTACAGGAATGCATGTGTGAAATATTAAGCCTTTTAGATGAAGGAAATAGAAGTTATAACAATATTTCTCTGATGTTAAGTTTTGTAAAGAGACTAAGTATTTGACCTTGACCTTGGGATCAGCGGGGGTTGGAAGGTCGTGGATTTGGCACAGCATGGTAGTAGAGCCTTACAGGAAAGCATGTGTGAAATATTAAGCATTTTAGATGAAGGAAGTAGAAGTTATAACAATATTTCTCTGATGTTAAGTTTACGGACTAAGCATTTGACCTCGACCTTGGGATCTGCGGGAGTTGGACGGTCGTGGATTTGGCACAGCATGGTAGTAGAGCCTTACAGGAATGCATGCGTGAAATATTAAGCATAAGCAATAGAAGTTATAACAATATTTCTCTGATGTTAAGTTTACGGACGGACGGACGGACGGACGGACAACCTGACTCCAGTATACCCCCCCACAACTCGTTGCGGGGGGTATAATGAAATTACTTTGATATTTCATAAAGTCATTTGAGTAATAAATGATTAAAGAAAGTTTAACTATGACCTGTTAAAACTGATAATTTGATCTACGAGACATTCTTCTGATGACGATGGAGTATGCGGATGCAGCATCGCAGCTGCCGCACATCTAGACTTTATGAATAAATGTTTGTAAACAAATTCAACGTAATTGCCAGTCGTCTACATATTTCGTAAATGAAGTCGAACGTTAGCGAAAACGGCAGAGCACATGCAAAATTTAATTCCACATATGCTCTGTAATTTTCGCCAATTTTCTACATCATATACGTACATCTCACAGAAACATACCAGAATGTGATAAGATAAGTTACATTTACTATAATGCAAATTTCTGTAATAAATGAATAGAAATTTTGTCACCAGCAAAGTCCTTGTGTTTTTTCTTTTATATTTTCCTCTAAACATTCACTACTGTAATATTGTATGTTTTGGTGGAGAAATAAAACAAGAGGGCCATGATGGCCCTAATTCGCTCACCTGACTCCATGAACACCAGAGGAGACTGTGACATTGAGTTCATATGTGTTTTAAAAAAATTGTGCTATTTTTAGATGACGTTCATCTTGGATTAAGCGATGACTTATTTTACCAAATCTGAAAATGCTTCACCCAAGGATCTTAACTTACTATGAAGTTTGGCCAGCATCAGCCATGTGGTTCTTGAGAAAAAGACGTTAACAATATTGAATTAATGGACCTTTTGGCGGCCATCATGGTTCGTGTGAAGAAGAATTTTAAAATCTCTAATAAAAGAACGACCTTTTGACCTTTCGGCGGCCATCTTGGATGACATGACCATCCAATTTCGACAAAAAATGTACCAGAGCGATCGCCTCTTTGATACTTTCAATCTTTTATAGACATGACCATATTTGGTCAAAAATAAAATTTGACCCCAATTTGACCCCACGGGCCACGCCCATTTTTGAACCCGGTGTCACCATTTTAACACCTTTGAAACAGCATTGTACATCGATCATTCCTACCAAATTTCGTCGAAATCTGGCTAGCGGTTCATGAGAAGAAGATTTTTTAAGAATTTATGCTATTTTTAGATGGCGGGCCATTTTGGATTAGCGATGACCTCCATTTTAACAAATCTGAAAAGGTTTCACCCATGGACCATAAGTTTTAAGTTTGGCTACCATGGGCCAAGCGGTTCATGTGAAGAAGAATTTTGAAATCTCTAATAAAAGAACGACCTTTTGACCTTTCGGCGGCCATCTTGGACGACATAACCATCCGATTTCGACAAAATATATAACATGACCATATTCGGTCAAACAAAAATAAAATTTGACCCCACGGGCCACGCCCATTTTTGACCCCGGGGTCACCATTTTAACAACGTTTGTTGGTTGAAAAAAGAGCATTGTACATCGATCATCCTTCCTACCAAGTTTTGTCGAAATCTGGTTGAGAAGAAGATTTTTGAAGAATTTGTACTATTTTTAGACGGAGGCCATCTTGGATTACGTAATGACGTCATTTTAACAATCTTGTAATCCCCCTACCTAAGGACCATTCCCATGAAGTTTGGTGACTATAGGCCCAATGGTTACCGAGGAGAAGACGTTTGAAATGTTCACGGACGACGACGGACACATTGCGGTAACAATAGCTCACATGAGCTCAGGTGAGCTAGAAATGTTCACGGACGCATGGACGACGGACGGACATATTGCGGCAACAATAGCTCACATGAGCTTAAGACACAAATGTCCAATTTTAAAGGATAACACAACTTGCATGTTTTATTGGAGAAATTAGACATATTTATTTACAGATTACATGTATATATTTTTTTTACAAATTACAATTTTGTAGAATAAACCGACATAATCTGTCAAAACTAGATTGGTCAGTAAGCGAGGCTTACGGAATACCACCCGCGTGGGCCCAGGTACCGCTATATATGTAAACATTTTCCAATTATGTGGGCTTGTGACCTTGACTCTGGGCTTAGCGGGGCGGCACGAACGTGAATTTGTCACAGGGTGGTAGAGGTCCATTGGAGCAATGTGTGTGTGAAATGTGAAGCAGATCCAACCAAGGAAATAGAAGTTGTAACCGATTTATCTGATGGTAAGTTTCGTAAAGAGACTAAGTATGTGACCTTGACCTCGAGATCAGCGGGGGTTTGTCACAGCATGATAGTAGAGCATTAAAAGAATTCAAGCACGAAATATTAAGAATTTTCGACCAAAGAAGTAGAAGTTATAACATATTTCTCTGATGTTAAGTTTTGTAAAGAGACTAAGTATTTGGCCTTGACCTTGGGATCAGCGGGGGTTGGACGGTCGTGGATTTGGCACAGCATGGTAGTAGAGCCTTACAGGAATGCATGTGTGAAATATTAAGCATTTTAGATGAAGGAAATAGAAGTTATAACAATATTTCTCTGATGATAAGTTTTGTAAAGAGACCAAGTATTTAACCTTGACCTTGGGATCAGCGGGGGCTGGACGGTTGTGGATTTGGCACAGCATGGTAGTAGAGCCTTACAGGAATGCATGTGTGAAATATTAAGCATTTTAGATGAAGGAAATAGAACTTATAACAATATTTCTCTGATGTTAAGTTTTGTAAAGAGACTAAGTATTTGACCTTGACCTTGGGATCAGCGGGGGTTGGACGGTCGTGGATTTGGCACAGCATGGTAGTAGCCTTACAGGAATGCATGTGTGAAATATTAAGCATTTTAGATGAAGGAAATAGAAGTGATAACAATATTTATCTGATGTTAAGTTTACGGATGCACGGACGCACACGGACGGATGGACAACCCGACTCCAGTATACCCTCCCCACAACTCGTTGCGGGGGGGGGGGGGGGGGGGGGGGGGGGGGGGGGGGGGGTGGGGGGGGGGGGGGGGGGGGGGGGTATAAATACATGTATTATTATTAGTAGCATTATTATTATTATTGGGAAATTTTAAAGCATTTCAAAGTCACTACTGAAAACAATATTTTAATAGACAAAGAAGAAAATATTGTCCCCTAAGTCTTTTATACAAATTGATTGGTTTATAACAGAATTACATACATAACAGAATTACTACATCAACTTATTTATTGAAAATAAAAAAACCCTGATCAACAAGTTTTCTTAAATACAGTGAATTCGCGATGGCTCGAAATGCCACGGGACCGCACATTTTGTTCGAGTGATCGCATCTTTCAAGCCATCGCATCTTTCGATTTTGTTATATTTGCCGACTACTGTACCCGTCGGATTTAGGAAATAAAGAAAGCACAATATAATGTATCCATGTTTTAGATGATTATAATATTTATTCGCAGATTAGTTATCATGCGAAATTAAATAAACTACATGTGTTTACAAAACTGTCTTTATTTCAATTAATTATTATCAAAGTCGAATAGGAGAAAAGGTCCAGTATTCACTATAAATAGTGGCGCACATAATTAATGCAGCAGGTGGTTGTGACGTCACTTTTTTCAATGGGAGTTTTTCGTTGTAACTCCCGGGTAGCCTCTCGAATAACACGGGAGTTGAAACGAAAAACGACCAACTTACGACAGACTATTAAATAATCCGAGTGGACGAAACCCAGAATATTTAATAAATCGCCGTATGCCGTTGATCTGTTATGGGACACAAAACAACAACAGCAAATTAAGAATACAATAACTTTTATTTCACAAATAATGTACAAGCATAACAATAAATAGAGTTTCCACAAATTATGTTGAATGTTTCCGAATAATCTAATATAGAATTCAAACAAGAGCTGTAGGAGAACAGCATAGCTCGACTACGAGGGTTGTCGATGTACACATAGCTTGACAAACAAGGTGGCCGCGGCCTGCATAAAAACCTTAACCAAGGTTGACTAAAAACCTTAACAAAGGGAAATTAAGTAAGTAATTCAAGGTTAAATGTAGGTCAATGTTGGCCGCGGCCAAATGCATAAAAACCTTAACCAAGGTTGACAAAAACCTAACGAAGGGAAATTAAGTAAGTAAATTTAAGGTAAATGTAGGTCATGTCAGATATAGGTCAGGGTTATTGATACATCACTAGGAGATGAAGTTTTCCAAGTATGGTTGCTGTAGGCCCAGGAATATTCCATATACAAGCTTGACTAAAAACCTTAACCAAGGGGAAATAAGAAAGTAATCCAAGGATAAAAGTAGGTCAAGGTCAAATATAGGTCAGGGATTATTGATGTACATCACTAGGAGATGAAGTTGTCCAAGTATGGTTGGTGTAGGGCCAGGAGTATTGCATCTACAAGCTTGACTAAAAACCTTAACCAAGGAGAATAAAGTAATTCAAGAGGAAATGTAGGTGAAGGTCAAATATAGATCAGGGGTTATTGATGTACATCGCTATGAGAAAAGGTTGTCCAAGTATGGTGTTAGTATGCACAATAGTATTCCATGTACAAGCTTGACTAAAAACCTTAACCAAGGGGAATTAACTAAGTAATTCAAAGTTAAATGTAGGTCAAGGTCAAATATAGGTCAGTGGTTGTTGATGTACATCACTAGGAGATGAAGTTGTCCAAGTATGGTGGGTGTAGGGCGAGGAATATTTCATATACAAGCTAACAAAAATTCCTTGACTAAAAACCTTAAACCAAGGTTGACTAATCCTTAACAAGGGGAATTAACTAAGTAATTCAAGGTTTAAATGTAGGTCAATGCCAAATATTAGGTTCAGTGGTTGTTGATGTGACATCACTAGGAGATGAAGTTGTCCAAGTATGGTGGGTGTAGGGCCGGAAGGGTAATACATTTCATATACAAGCTCGACTAAAAACCTTAACCAAGGGGAATTAACTAAGTAATTCAAGAGGAAATGTAGGTCAAGGTCAAATATAGATCAGAGATTATTGATGTACATCCCTATGAGAAAAGGTTGTCCAAGTATGGTGTCTGTATGCACACTAGTATTCCATGTACAAGCTTGACTAAAAACCTTAACCAAGGTTGACTAAAAACCTTAACCAAGGGGAATTAACTATGTAATTCAAGGTTAAATGTAGGTCAATGTCAAATATAGGTCAGCGGTTGTTGATGTACATCACTAGGAGATAAAGTTGTCCAAGTATGGTGGGTGTAGGGCCAGGAATATTACATATACAAGCTCGACTAAAAACCTTAACCAAGGGGAATTAACTAAGTAATTCAAGAGGAAATGTAGGTCAAGGTCAAATATAGATCAGAGATTATTGATGTACATCCCTATGAGAAAAGGTTGTCCACGTATGGTGTCTGTATGCACACTAGTATTCCATGTACAAGCTTGACTAAAAACCTTAACCAAGGTTGACTAAAAACCTTAACCAAGGGAAATTAACTATGTAATTCCAGGTTAAATGTAGGTCAAGGTCAAATATAGGTCAGGGGTTGTTGATGTACATCACTAGGAGATGAAGTTGTCCAAGTATGGTGGGTGTAGGGCCAGGAGTATTCCATATACAAGCTTGACTAAAAAACCTTAACCAATTAACTAAGTAATTCAAGAGGAAATGTAGGTCAAGGTCAAATATAGATCAGGGGTTATTGATGTACATCCCTATGAGAAAAGGTTGTCCAGGTATGGTGTCTGTATGCACAATAGTATATCCATGTACAAGCTTGACTAAAAACCTTAACCAAGGTTGACTAAAAACCTTAACCAAGGGGAATTAACTAAGTAATTCAAGGTTAAATGTAGGTGAAGGTCAAATATAGGTCAGTGGTTGTTGATGTACATCACTAGGAGATGAAGTTGTCCAAGTATGGTGGGTGTAGGGCCAGGAATATTCCATATACAAGCTTGACTAAAAACCTTAACCAAGGGGAATTAACTAAGTATACTGAGCAAAACTAGAAACGTCCCTCCATGTTTAAGGAAAGATTCATCAAAAACCAAAAGGGTTATTTTTAAAAATCAAAATGGAAAAACAAGTTCATTCATTTCTGTATCAAAGCCAATAAATTGCATTTGGATATCTTGTTAAATATTCGAGAGATAACCGGCCAAGGGCGGTAGGGGTCAAAATCAAAAATCACAAAAACTCAGAAATGTGCTACTTAATGTTTAGAGATGGAATTTCAATAAGTAATGTGGCAAATTCAGTAAATCTCGTTAGTACCGAGTGTGGCCACCATTTGCATGAATGCATGCAATGATCCTACGCCGCATCGACGTGACGTAACGCAATACCAGTGCGTTGGGCAAATTCCTCCATTCCCGTTGTAACGCACGTGTAAGATCGCGAACATTGTCAATCTGATGGTTAGCTCGTGCTTTGCGGCCCAGCTCATCCCATATGTGCTCAATGGGATTGAGATCCGGGGAGACCGCGGGCCATGGCATGACGTCGACGTTGTTTTGCTGTAAGTATTGAGTGGTGACCCTGGCTACGTGAGGGCGGGCATTGTCGTGCATCAATGTCACACCAGGACCATGCTGACGGATAAATGGTAAGGCATGTGCATTTAGCACATCTGCAACATAACGTTGTGCATTGATGTTGCCCTGTACAACAACCAAATCTGTCTTCCGGTTTCCCATGATCCCACCCCAGACCATTACGCTCCCTCCCCCAAACCTGTTCTTCTCAACAATGCAACAATCGGTGAATCTTTCATTTTTACGCCTGTATACCCGTAATCTTCCGTCAGCATGACTAACTGTGAACCGAGATTCATCGGTGAACAAAACTCGGTTCCAGTCAGCCCTTCTCCAGTTCAGATGACGTCGCGCCCATAACAGTCTGGCAGCACGGTGACGTTGGGTCATTATCTGACCAGTGTACGGGCGGCGTGCCCGGATTGGTTGGGCGCTACGACGTAACCGGATTGCGAAATGGTCTGCCCTGAGACACCGTATCGCCTAGCAGTGACTGTGGCTGCCAATCGACGTTGACGTAAGTGCGTCAAGTAATGTAACGATCGGCTCTAGCCGTCGTTACACGAGGCCTACCAGGTCGCTGCCGGTCGTGAACAGCCCCAGTCTGCTGGTACCGGGCTGCAAGACGATCAATCGTCTTCCGACAGCAACCAAACCGAGGCGCGACCGCCCTGGCGGCCATCCCACCCGCAAGCATCCCAATTGCCTGATTTCGCTCGTTTTCGGAAAGCCGTGGCATATCGAAAACAGTGAAAAATTAAAAAAGTTTTTTAATTTTCCGAATAGCCCCTATCGCATGAATGGTACGACATCAACTGAATCACCTTATCGATGATAAGTATAGCGTGCACGTGCAAAAAGTGGAAATCAACGTTCCGGTCACTGGCCGCTATGTAAACCGTGTGTATCGGCTAAACTGTACACGATCGTATTCTGAACATCGCCACGGTTTAAAATACATGTACTTTGAAGATGTGGTACATACATAGCTATAAAACAGGGACGTTTCTAGTTTTGTTGAGTATAATTAAAGAGGAAATGTAGGTCAAGGTCAAATATAGATCAGGGGTTATTGATGTACATCCCTGTGAGAAAAGGTTGTCCAAGTATGGTGTCTGTATGCACACTAGTATTCCATGTACAAGCTTGACTAAAAACCTTAACCAAGGTTGACTAAAAACCTTAACCAAGGGGAATTAAGTAAGTACTTCAAGAGGAAATGTAGGTCAAGGTCAAATATAGATCAGGGGTTATTGATGTACATCGCTATGAGACAAGGTTGTCCAAGTATGGTGTCTGTATGCACAATAGTATTCCATGTACAAGCTTGACTAAAAACCTTAACCAAGGTTGACTAAAAACCTTAACCAAGGGGAATTAACTAAGTAATTCAAGAGGAAATGTAGGTCAAGGTCAAATATAGATCAGGGGTTATTGATGTACATCACTAGGAGATGAAGTTGTGCAAGTATGGTGGGTGTAAGGCCAGTAGTATTCCATATACAAGGTTGACTAAAAACCTTAACCAAGGCGTGACGGTGACGGTGACGCCGACGCCGACGCCGGGGTGACAACATAAGCTCTACTTATTCTTCGAATAGTCGAGCTAAAAATGATCGCCATTAACAACGTTAACGATCAAATTGCACCACTTTAGATAATTACCGTATTTACCCTATGTATTGGGACACCCTTTATATTGGGACACCCCCGTTTTGGGGAGAAATAATTATTTTTTAGGAAACAAGTTTTGGGACACATCACAATTTTAAAAAAAAAATCAATAATTTCTGCACCTTAAGTATTGGGACGTCTCTTTTTGTTTAAATACTTTTAAACACAGTCGGGGATTCCGCTGGGGAAAATAAAAAAATCGCCACTCCAAATTTTTTTAATTTTTTTTCACCGGCTACTGGTCATGCCGACTATTGGCACGTGTCGCTATAAACAGAGGCCGTCGCTGATTAACTAATATAACACAGTGCTGACGGTAAATCTGAGCTCTGTTGATTAAATAGATTACAAATAAACCGTATACATCGACAATGCCGCCTGTCAATGCCGGAATGTGATTTATTTGCGAAAATTATTTCGATTCACACGGAAATACTCCTGATACATCGCCCCGCCCTCTCATCAATATTCACGAGTATCCAGTATCCGAAAGTATAGTACAGTGCGATCCGGAAGTCACGGAAGTCCGGCGACATACAAACCTTCCGTGTTGCTTATCCGAACCGTGCTATATCCGTTCTCGCCCAAGACGCATCATAATGTCAACAAAAAATACATGTACACTGTACACTGTGACTGCGAATGAACGACGTCGCCAATGCTATAAAATGCCATAAGTTTTCAATGTTATCTTCGCATGTAATAAATATATTGAATCTAAGAATTGTTAACGTCATGTTTTATTTATTTATTCATCATGTTCATGTAGAATGTAGATCTACGCAGGTCCGTGCAATCCATTATTGTAAACGCGTGTAGAAAAAAGTGTAGTAAACCGTGTAGCCATCATCATTAGATGACGCAATGACTCAATGACCGATATCCTGTTCCATCAGCTGCAACGTCACGTGACGAGCTCGTGCGTTGCAAACTGTGTTTACTCATATGGTGAGCACAGGTGGAAGACTCGGACCTATAACACCAAAATAAATGCCTATTAAAAAAATCCCATTATCCCACCCACCTGGTATCGTACTGTACATGACGTTAATAATAGAACGAGATCAAGTGGGTGGGGTAATGGATATTTTTTGTAATGGTCATTTTCTTTGCGTCACACGTCCCGACTATTCCACCTGTGGGTTTGAGTACGCACAGAGTTTTAATTTTAACCCTTTCAACACCACGACCTGATAGACATGTTTTGCCCGACGTGTTATAATTTTGCGCCAGTTCATGAGATAATCAGGCTTATCACGTGAGATTTTCGACGAAGATGAATCTGATAATAGTGTACCGTACATTTTCTGTAAACGATATCGAAGGTTGACGAATATTAAATTAGTAATTATTACGCATTTGCTCTGAAAATGTTATCAACTTTCCGATATATTTGTAGAAAAAAGTCAAATCATTCTCGGCGAAAATCTCAGTTATATAATAAAGTTGATTATCTCATGCACTGGCTCAATTATGATGTAGCGAAACAAGGCCAGCTGTGTACATGCGCCGGGGGCGTGGGCAGTGCTGTAACAATTTAGTTAATCTGGGTCGAGTTAATCTGCGCCACTGATACGCGATCTCCGATTGGTCAGCCTTTTACACCTAATTAATATTCCACCAATGGTGAGCGCGAACGCATGCCGGAAATATTCAATCGAGCACATAACAATTAGCACTGCTTTGTTACTGGGACCAATAATTGATGTTATTCCCAGTTTGCTCGGATTAATTTACGAAATGTGCAAACGTGATCAGCTGCACATTCACATCGGTGAGATAAAAGGAGGCTATGCGTCCATATTAAAAAAAAAAAAATCAAAAAAATCAAAAAAAAATCGTCCATTTTGGGTCTAATTTGGGAAAAAATCGCAAATTTAATACGATTTCTGACAATAGTCGTGTTACAAATTTAACACGATTTTGATATACAAATAGGCAAACAATTCGGGAGCCAAGGCACAACCGTGTACTAACCGAAATTTCGAGGATACAAACTTTCAATATTAATAATTGGGACACCAAAAAAAATAATTAATTTATTTTATATTATGTATTGGGACACGTAGAATTTTATTTATTTTTTACTGTCCCAATACATAGGGTAAATACGGTAACTGCACTTGAAAATAAATCACCTTTCTCAGACAGGTAGAGCGCGGCTCGGCCTTTGTTCGTAATAAGTCGGACGCGGAGGTGTGAAAATTAGCCAAACACAAACTTCGACATCAATTTCGAGTCATCGTATAGCAAAATAGAGAGAAATGTGTCTGCGGGACTTGACAATTGTTTCGAGCGATCGCATTTTTCGAGGAGTTGCATTTCGAGCCATCGCATGTAAAATACATTAAACATATATAGGAAAAATTATCAGGACCGCGACGCCATTTCGAGCGAGCCCGACATTACGAGCCATCGCATTTCGAGCCATCGCGATTTCACTGTATATCATTGTCCTATATCATTTCCAATTTCAAAGTTGAAACAGAGCAAAGGACAAATTTGACACAAGGTTATAATAACACTGCACTGTAACAAAACAAAAATCCTGATTCTCCCACATTGAATTTTATCTGTTTTAATAAAAAGGGGAGAATCAGGATGACACCAGTCACGCACTCACCTGTTGTCCCCGGTAAATGCCCCTGACGTGACCTTGTAACAGTTCTGTGCAGCGACTCCAATGGCCTTGTCTGTCTTATTTCTTGTATATTCCAGGTATATTGCTGGCGGAGCAACAACAACGTCTGCAAAATAGAGAACTACACATGTGGCTGTTGTAATGGTATGTATTTGGTATGTATATAATGAAGAATGACTTGTATTCTAACTATGAATAATCAAAACATTTTCAGTCTAAACTGTTAACGACCATCTTAGCTTTATACAGTTTATTGTCTTACAAGAAGAAATTCCAGTTGCCTCATAATAATAAGCATCCAGTGTCTGAAAAAGTATTACTTGATCAAATGTCACAATATACTACTCAAGGTAATACACAATTTAAACCAACACTTCTCAAAAGAAACTGCCCAAATTGGTTTGATACAACCCATACACATATAGTATACTCTCATTGCTAACATAACAAGAAACGAGGCAAAGCCACGAAGGCCAGGTTTTTTCCAAGCATAGACACTTGGATAACATAATTGTACCCACTTTTTGTAGACTAGATGGCCGTGGCCTGCATGTCGCGCCTTGGGGCGAGGCATGGACACTAACAAAATAGATATAGTAGATGGAAAAACTTTAACCAAAAAACTTTAACCGGACACACGGACGAACGGACGGACGTATGCCAAAATGCTGACGATATCGCGGTTTCTGCAAGCAGGTGTGACAATGATGATAAACACCCATGTGAAGTATCAAGGTATTGGGTGAAGCAATTGCAGAGATATAGTACACGAAAAAACTTTAACAAAAAAATTCAAAGTAATTTGACCTTGACATTGGGCACATGATCGCGCTTTCCGCAAGCAGGTGCGACAATGATGATAAACACCCATGTGAAGTATCAAGGTATTGGGTGAAGCAGTTGCAGAGATATAGTACACAAAAAAACTTTAACAAAAAAATTCAAAGTAATTTGACCTTGACATTGGGCACAGGGGCCGCACGGTTGGGGGTTAGAATGAAAATATGGATGATGATAAACACCCATGTGAAGTTTCAAGGTAATGGGCGAAACAGTTCCAGAGATATAGTATAACAAAAAAGTTTTAACCAAAAAACTCTAACCAGACGTACGTTAAAAAGTTAACGTTGAAAATGGCTAAGTCAATTACGTAGAAATAATAGGTGAAGGTAAAAAAATGGTCACATGTTGGATAGTTGTATGTGGTAGGCACCCCTTGGTTATGAAGCTGTGAAAGTTGGTGGTCCTAGGTGGTACAGTACCAAAGAAATGGACTTAAACACGAAAACTTAACATTGTAAAAGCGAAAACTTAACATTGAAAATGGCTAAGTCGACTACGCAGAAAAAATGGGTCAAGTTAAAAAAAAAGTAACATGTTGGATAGTGATATGTGGTGGGCACCCCTTGATTATGAAGCTGTAAAGTGAAAGTTTGGTGGTCCTAGGTGGTACAGTAACAAAGAAATGGACTCAAACACGAAAACTTAACATTGATTGTGGACGCCGCCGCCCGGCCCGCCCGCCCGCCGCCCGCCCGGCTTTCGCCAATCCAATAGCCTGGATTTTTTTTCAAAAAACCTGGCTAATAAAATGAGCATGGAATATGTGTATGTAACATTGACGAGAAAATGATAGTGTTACAGAGCCTTTTTTTCATCAAGCAATAATCGATGCTTTTTCTGGTAAAGGTGATTGTTAGTGCACAGTACAACATTTATTACACTCTTGCAAATTATTTGCACGGGTTTCGCTGTGAGAGAAAACCTGTAATCAACTCCTTACAAATAATACACCGTGAAGAGAACACCCGTAATTGCACGTCTGTTTTCTTGGAAACCACGAGATACCATGCAAAATGTTTAATTTGTATTACAGTCCAAATAAAGTTATTTGAAAAATTGGTAAGGGTCTCGACTAATCTAGAATGTTAATGTGATTGAACACATTCGAAACATGCACTCAAATATATCTGGTTCCTAGAAACAGCTGCGTAATTTGGATTTCAAAAAGTTGGATTTCATTTGACGTCACACAACGTAACGTCAAAACGCGCGAAAACACGTCATTGTATAACTATTCATGCGCACATCACAATCAGGCGCGGATCCAGGATTTCGGGTTAGGGGGGGGCGTAACTATTTTGCAATACTGGACTATATTATCGAACGATAATATAGTCAAGTATTGCAAAATAGTCGACCGAGCAGAGCTCGGGATAGTGTTGGTGGGGGGGGGGGGGGGGGGTCCGGCGGCATTCCCCCTCGGAATTTTTTTTAAATCTACATCGCATTTCCTGCGTTCTGGCGCATTCTGGAGCAAAAATATTGACACTGTCACAGTATGTTTAGATTTTGAAACAATAAGACAACGACCGAAAAATGCATGGAATACATGGCACTTGGCATGAAACATGCCTTGTAACTTGTAAAAAATCTTTACTCGGCGAATTTTAGGGGGAGGCGCCCCTCCCTGAATCCGCCCATGACAATTCATTGATTATAATCTCAAAAATAGACTAAATGTGCATATGTATCCGCCGTGGAAGTGTAATAAATAGGATATTCCATCGTACATGTTTGAATAGCGGAAATAATACACTCGTGTCCGTCGGCGTCCGTGCAAGAAACTTGTTCGCTACGCTCACTCGTTCCTTGCGCGGAAGCCGACACACTCGTGTATTATTTCCCGCTATTCAAAATGTACGATGGAATATCCTCTATATCTTTACACAACACAGAAACTAAGATGCCATTTGAATGCAATATAGGATCACCAAATACATACCCTAGTGAAAATGTGACTGAGATTTCACTGAAATCCCAGTGAAATTCACTGAGATTATCATATCCCGGTGTTATTTCCAAATCTCAGTGAAATTCGATGAAATCTCACTGAATTTCAGTGAAATCGCAGTGAAATCGCAGTGAATTCCCGGTTCAGCTTCCAAGTGAAATTTCACTGAGAATCTCAGTGAAATTTCACTTAGAATTTCAGCGAGATTTCAATGAAATAATGATCATTTCCCGATCCCAAACTTTTTTTTTTTTTTGCTGTCCAAATATTGAGGCGGCGGTCGCCACTTGTGCCGGACAAGTGACTTGACAAAAGTGACTTGCCCTGGAAATTATAATTTACGTATACATATTCCGGGGAGTCCACTCATTTGACCGTCTCGAAAATGAAATCACGTCTATATTTACAATATTTAATGTCTATCAGTATGTTCGCGGAACGGTAAATAATAAACTTTTTGAAATTTCATTTTCTTTTTGTTGGCAACAGCTGTTAATTCGCTAATTACACTGCAGCTCCGTTATAACGCGATCGCGTATAGCGTATAGCGCGATCTCCATTATAACGCGGGTCTCTCGTGGATCCCAAACAAATATTTAAAAAAACAGAGAAGAAAAAGGAAAACAAAGAAGAAAAAAAATCGTCGGACGTCATAGTCTTCGTGTAATTAGTTGATTCGTGATTTCTGTAAGTTTATTCAAACAACGACATTCAAAGTACATGAAATAATTATTATTAGTATGTTAGCAAATGTAATACCTTAGTTTAAACAATATTTATTTCAAATAATATACATGTATATAAATGCATCAAAATACATATAAAGTAACAGTGAATAAGGATTAGAAAACAAGCTCGAAGAGCTTATGTGAATTCTTCTCCTTGAGTAAAGCATCAGTAAATGGGATTGTGGCAAGAATGCATATAATCTATACATATGTAAGTTTTGTTTGATAATTGAAGGAAAAAGAGTTATCCCAAGCATGCGCTCCGAACCATAGGCATTGAATTCAATTGAACTGTTATAACGATATACGACTAACATTTGTCCTGCTATTGGCAGTTTACAAGATAATCGTTACAAACCGTTCAGTCGCAGGGGCAGTCTCGCGTCATGCAGTGAAACATTTAGAGGCAATAATGAATTGTTGAACCCTTTGGAATACAAGGCTGTTTTCATTGTCCATTAAAAATTCGCTGCCGTAAATTAAGTTATTAAGGATCGGTGGACAAGGAAGAGATGACAAATATCTTTGTCTTTGATTTGTATAAAGGGGACATGAGAGAATGTAGTGATTAGCATTTTCGATTGCGCCACAGGCGCATGTAGCGCTGTCAACTATTGATTTCCGGAATAAGTCGTAGTTCAGCGCGCTACACCCTAGCCGGATACGAGTCAGGAGAATTTGGCCTTGTCGATTAGTAGCTGTGTTGTAGTAGGTTGGTGGTTTACGCAAGTTAACATTTAGTACATTCTTAAACGAGTTAAGTGTTGGGCTGTTTCTTGCATTCGAGGATAGGGAATTCCATTCTTTTATGGTAGATGGAAGAAATGAATCTTGATACAGTTTAGTACGTGTGTGTATTAATGGAATGTCTTCGTCGTTTCTTAGCCTGTATCGAGTTTGTGTTTGTTCGGGGATTAAATTACTCAGATAAGTTGGTGTCATATTGTGTTTCATTTTGTAGAATAAAAGTAATTTGTGTTTTCTTCTTCGCTGTTCGAGGCTTTCCCATTGGGTTTCTGTGTAAAGTTTGTCTATACTGCATAGTTTAGTTTTTGCACCAGTAACAATTCGTGCGGCCTCAATTTGTATGGATTCTAGTTCATTTTTTAGTTCTATTGAACAATTATCCCAAGTACTATCGCTATATTCGAGCAAGGGGCGTATGATGGAGAAGTATGCTTTTTCTAGTGACTTTCTTTTATTTAATGTAAATTTTAAACAACGAAGCAATCCAATGCGTTGCCAGGTGCGACTAATGACCGATGAAATGTGAGGCTGCCATTTACCAGTATCGGAAAATACGATACCTAGTGTTTATGAGTTTCAACTTCTTTTATTACGGTATTGTTCATAAGCAGGGGAGGATGAAGTCGTCTATTTTGTTTTCTGGATATCAACATAGCCTCTGTTTTATTTGGGTTAAAGTCTACAAGCCATATCGTCGACCAGTTATGTATTTTGTCAAGGTCGCCGTTTAGAATACGCGAAGCAGTGACTTGGTTCCTCAACTATAAAGTAAAGACTTGTGTCGTCCGCGAATAATCGTATGTTTGAATTAATCTCATTAACTATGTCATTAACATAGATGAGAAATAAGAGTGGCCCTAAGATTGAACCTTGTGGTACACCAGCATTAATATTTTTCCACTCAGAATGTGTGTTAATGTATTACTACACGCTGCTGTCGTTTGGAAAGATAGGAAGAGAACCATTTATGAAGGGTACCGATAATACCAATAGATGAGAGTTTCGCTAGTAATCCCCGATGCCAAACTCGGTCGAATGCCTTTGAAATGTCGCAGAAAATACTACCGGATTTCTTTACCTTCATCTAAAGCTTTGCAAATATCGTTGTATATGTAATTAAGTTGATTAGTTGTAGAATCACCACGTCTGAAGCCCGATTGGTACTTGGTTAATATGTTGTTGGCAATTAAGTAATTATATAAGTGTTTGTGGATACATCGCTCCATGATTTTACCAATACAACTAAGTAGTGATATTGGTCGGTAATTCGTGGGATCTGCCGGGTTGGATTTCTTATATATCGGAGTAACATTGGCAATTTCCATGCCAGTGGGAATTGACAAGTAGAAATCAATATATTAAAAAAGTTTGCTAGGGGTGTTGAAAGTTGATTTACATTCTCTCAACAGTCGAGGGCTTATTGCGTCGGGGCCAGATGCCTTTGAGGAGTCCATTTGCAAAATTGCATCTTTTACTTCCTGATTTGATATAACTATAATTGGTAGTGAGTTATTAGTATGTGTAGCTAAATGCGGTGGATTTTTGTTTTTATCATCTACGTTTGATTGTTTACAAAAATGTTCATTCAACAAGCTTGCTTTTTCTTTATCTACAGACGCGGTTGTGTCGTTCTGAATTAGTGTTGGAATCTGATTACTCAAATTATCACTGGTTATTAAGGATTTAGTCATTTTAAACCAGTTTTTAGCTGTAATATTGTCTTCATTAATTTTATCTATTATGGATTGTTTGTAGTCATGTTTGGCTTTTCATACATGTTTTGTTACTTCATTTCTCTTGTTTCTGAAAGTTTGCCAAGCTTGTTCAGTGTTGAGGTTTTTCGCTTTTTTGTGAAGTCGTCTTCGTTGTCTGATTAGTTTTCTAACATTGCTCTTCATCCATGGTATATCGTTAGGGCGCATGGTTACTATTTGATTAGGTATATACTGTTTTGCTGCGTTTATTATAGTAGAACTAATGTTGCTGACAGACGTGTCTATGTCATTTATTGTTATTTTGCTTTCCCAGTTTGTATTATGCAGTTGCTGTCTATATTTATCAAAGTCACCTTCATCATATTTCCAAATGTGACGTTTGAATGAGGTGGGCTTAGGTTTAGGGAATATGAGAACTACTACTATAGGCGAGTGGTACCTTATAAGATCCAGGACGAATGGATCTGTAACAAAACTCGTGAGAACGGTGCGTGAAATACCTTTAATCAGGTAATCATGTTAATATGCATACAGTGCAGTATCCGTGCCAGGGGATATATGAATTCCAAATCCAGATGCGATTACACCCGACACATATTACACAGACGAGATTTGTGTGATGCTTTGTGCAAAAAATCGATACACCCAGCTGTGTGTACAGGTGTTTATTGTATGACCTCATTCAGCACGAGACTGTAAACTGTGTGACCTTTAAGGCTATGTTTTGAAATGTTACTGATTGGTCAACACGCCTTTTGATGTCCCACAGACGTCGCGAACGTGCGACTTTCATCATTGCATCACAGGGCAATCATGCAGTAACCCATTTCATGCTGAGGATACGCTTATGTTTGGGACAAATATTTTCCTTCTATGCACTCAAAGTATATGCCGCAACCACCATTTATTCCGTCTCATCGAGACGGTTCAAATGAGTGGTCACATCGTATACTTTCATTGAGAAACAACAAAAATAAAAATATTTTTTTAATAATTTCATACCCGTAAATGTGTATTCCGAAAGGTCTGTCGCCATATTTCGCCGATATTGATTTCCAAAGTATTTTCCGTAAATGGTGTTGAAAAGTTGACACAAAATTCAGAGTTCATGCGGAATTGTCGGTGGGATTATGCTTTCAAATTCGAATAAATTAATCTAATCAGGGTCACAGCTAGTATATCACTTTTCTTGCTATATACACAGTATAGCAGCTTCTGTGTAAGTGTGTATCGCCACAGGGAAGCCGACACACGCCCTAGGCGTTATCGATCGATGAAATGTTACAATTTATGATTAGTCTAGTGAAGAAAACAGGCTTGTGGCGGGACGTTTCAACGGAAAATAGTGACTTGCCCGGGACTAACTTTCAGCATAGAGCCACTTGCCCGAGACCAAAACCGACTTGGCGTCGGGCGTGCCGATTTGTACAGCCCTGCTGCTGCCCAAGTTCCGAAGCCACTGTATTTTAATTATGTGTCATAAATATTATTGTTTTATCATGTATTAACTTAATTGGATAATTAACTGGGGATTAACCAACTCGATCCCACTGATAAAAATGTGCAATGTTTGCGAGTGCTTTGGTACCAGCTACCGGCTTAGAAATGATTTGCGGGCTGTTTATATCTCACGAGATGGATTTTGATTGACAGACAATTGAATGACGTACACCGAGACATTTGCATAATTAACATAGGACTTGCCTACGCGACGTAAATAATCCCAAAAGTTACGGCCTCGTCGCCCATCAAATCATTAAATTATCCATATTATGCATATATTTATGAAAATTACAAAGAATTATCTTTTATTTGATACTAAATTTGTGTTTCGGAACCTAATATTGAGCTTCGCATTCAATTTTTCAAATGTACCCCTCCGCGCAAATTCTGTCCACTCGCACGCGGGCGCCATTTTGGAGAATCAAAATCGTATTCGCGCTACACCTGGTTGAGAAAATCTACCAACAGTTCGATCTACAAAGCGTTGATTGTTCGAGACATGTTGTAAATTTAAGGTAAGTATCTTAACTGTAGTTTATTGATGTTTTCTATCACAAATATTATGTTTAAACGGTTGAAATTATCATTAAATTGCCATCCGAAAGGCCGATGATTGCAACTTTCTGCTTCGACGAAAAGTGCGAAAGTTTTTTTACGTACGAAATCGATATATTCTGATGGAATCCTTTGATGTCGAGAACTAATAATGTTTATTACATTATTAATTATTTATTTCAATCTGATTTGGCTAACTCTATTGTAAAAAAACGTAAAAAAAATCCATAAATATCTTGGAGAATTTCCGCGATTTCGTACCTACGTAGTTTCGTCCTTTTGCAACTTTTTCCAATCGATGTTACTGGAACCCGAATTTCGTGATATTTCAGTTGGTTATTAACTAAATATGCATAACAGTGTGATTTCACTGAAATCCCATTGGGATTTCAATGGGATTTCGTTCACATTTTCACTAGGGATATATATAACCTCTTTGTCAATGTTACATACACGAGGTTCAGCACATTTCTATCTCTCCGTAGTCAAAGGCAAACAACTGCAGTTGTCAAAACCCTAGTGGCTTGGACTATACAAAATCTAAAAAAAATATCTTAAATGTCCGCTTATTAGGCCAAATACGGAATAATCTGGTCCATGTATAAGTCATCGCTCAATTAAACACTTGTACACCTCATGCAAGTCTTAACAATACTATTCCAATTGTATTCAGGTGAACAGAGTGATTGTGCTGTCACACGCTTTGACAATCATTTGCTTTTCTTGTGGCAAAATGATACACACTTAACGATACTAGATTTGCAGCCACACCGATTGGGGTCGCTTCTACCACCAGTTACATGTTGTTAGCATGGATACAGGTAATTGTTTCAAGAACATTTCTGGTTTCAGAGGACCATCCACCTTAATCCAGCTAACGTTGGTGGGACCCAGTGCGCTCACATCGTCCAAAAGTGTGATTGCACCGCGAACCAGTAGGAATGATTGTGTTATGTCTGCAGACAACACTGGGTGTTGGGGGAAGATAATACATTATAGCAGTGCACCTGGCATGGTACTGGAATCGTATCTCATCAAACGTTGACATCGTTCGACCTGTCAGACCATACTTGCACAAGATAACGTTCAGCCATCTGAATTTCATATTCATCAAGAATGTCAGATTCTCCAAAATTGGCTAAGTATGTTTCTGGGTCATTTATAATGGCACTAGGCTTTGTACCAAATTTGCTCACTGTGACACCGGTCATGGTGTGTGCTTTAACAAGAACTTGACAAAGCGTGGCACCTAGCTTTCAGTATGAAATATGGAATAAATTTATGGAGATTGTATATACATATGTACAGTAGATATCATATCTGATATTTATATGGATAAAATGTTGTTTAATGCTAGTGTGAAAGTTTTGTGTGAAAAAATGCATGTAGTCGTAAACGTTACCAAGCGTCTCCCTTGCTTTATGCGAGTATCTGTTTACAATGTGGAGACTTATTTTTAATTTTAGCCGTAATGTAGCTGCAGGCATGCAGTTACTAGCATTGTACATTAAACTAATATCTAGAACCCGCAAACAAAACCATCACTTGCAGAATCCTAATCATCTGAACAGCTTTTCTTGTGGATCATCACTTGTGCCTCTTGATACATGCACATGCATATGTGTAAGAGACAAACAGCTGCGCTCAACTCTATATAATAGGGTGGGTTAATAGAGTTAATAGGTGGGTTTCATAATCCTCCGGCGGACAAGCTAAATAATTCCCATGGTGTTTTCAAGGATGATGAACACAATTAGCATGTTAATTTTGTGATTCATGGTCACAATTAATGCTATGTTAAAATTATATGTTCAATCATGTATGCGTTACAAATATGTCGAGTTCATTATTCAAACAACAAACTTATACAAAATCAAATCCCATACAGTTTATACGTAATGCAGCACACGCTACACTAAATCTATAAGTGCACCAGGAGAGTTGTGGCACATTGTGGTGCGTTATACTGTCTGGTGCAGTACTTCATATCTACGTTTTGTTGATGGGTGCACTACACATCGAAGATATATGAACGCCAAATCTAAATAATCAGAGCTTGCATTGAATATTTAGAGCTAGCTCCAAATGATTTAGAGAGCTCTTCAAATGATTTGGAGATAGCTCTAAATATTTAATGCTAGCTCCAATTATTTACAGCTGGCATTAACTATTTGAGTTTATGTAGATTAATATGGCTTTCCATAAAGATAAAGCAAACCTGATGGCTGAAAAGTTCATCCGTGGCTCAGGCTTGGAGTGGGAAATGTCCACAGCTGAGGTATTCACGTCAGCCAAGGCTGCATCAATGCTTGATGATCATCACATCATAGACATACGCACTCGTAATAGTCACCAGGTCTCTCGTTTATCTCTGTCACTACTCTCTACTCTTAAGAGGCATATTCCATCTACTGTGAAGATGTACGAGGGCCTCCAGAATCATTTGAGCCGTGGAGCACAAACCGTGGTAGGGATACTCCCATGTTCCAGTACAGGTCTCAGATCATCACACTCGAGCTACTCATGTGTCGGTTTGTGCGTTCCCTGTGAGAAGGTGATTTTGATATGTATCATCATCATCAGGTGTCCATGCTCTGGACGAATTCTGTCACTGGTTTTTTCCAATTGACCATACAAACTATGCTTGCTGGCTGCCCATCCATGTTAAGGATTTAGTCGAATTGTCTGTGAAGCACCCAGACATGTATGAGGAATTTAAGAATGGAAATTTCGTCAGTCCGAGTTCGCACCACAGGTTCTCATTAATTGCTAACAAGAGTGCCGAAGGTCACAATATACGCCCGTCGAGGCAAGGCCAGTCAACAAGGGGAGATAACTCATGTTGACGTGATAAACATGTAAACCAAATTTGGTTACAATCTGTCTAGTAGAACTCGACTTATTGCGTGGATAAGGATACAGAGTGCAAAAATTAAAAATGGCTGCCAAGGGGAGATAAGTATCGAAAAAGTTTCAAAATCAATAGGCTTCTTTGTCTTGCCATGATAAACATGTACACCGTATTTGGTTTCGATCGGTGAAGTCGAACTCGAGTTATTGCGTGGACAAGGATACAGTGCGAAAATAAAAAATGGCCGCCAAGGGGAGATAAGTCATCAGAATTTTTCAAAGTCAATAGGCTTCTTCGTCTTGACGTGATAAACATGTTATACCAAATTTGGTTACAATCCGTCAAGTAGAACTCTAGTTATTGCGTGGACAATCTGTGCCCGCCCACCGCCCGCCCGCCCGTACAAGATGAATACATAATACGTCCCGTTTTTTTCAAACGGGCGTATAAAAATCAATCACATGAACATAGCAATAGGAAGCTCCAAGCAAGTCCTGGTGGCTTGTCAGATATGTATGATGATGTAGATGCCATCACACTGTACATGTTGGCAGGACCTGAGTCTGTTAGACTCGTTGATCAGTTTGAGAGTGTATAAACCATGTGCGACCCGTCATCCTGAAGAGTCGCCTTCACTACAACAACGCTTTATTACTGACGTCAAGAAGTTTATGGGAGTGCTCAGACACCGCGGTAACCAATTCATGGAAACTGGTCATGATTTGATATCTATTGACACCAATGTTGTCATGGTACAAGATGTGAATGTCTCTATGCCAGATAGGTGCATTTGGTAAATCGCTCCATGAAGATTATGCCAAAAACAGAGTATTCGCGTAATCAGTCTCCATCTCAGACACGATCGATCAAACGTAATAGCGTACGGTGTATACACATTTGCGAATTTTTAAGATTCTCGATCAAAGCATACTTAAGTACTGGGAAAGTTGGTGTTCTAAAAATGACTCAGCTTTTGTTACCCAAATTTGTTCAGATATGAGAATGAGCATGAACCACCCTCTCTTGCTGATCGTGGCAGACTCAGATCAGGGACAAAATCAGACATCCTGAAGTGTCTATCACCGATGCTCGTGATGTTACTGTTCATGTCATAGATATGCCAGCTTTAGTACACATTTTGCGCCCTACACACGCTGCTACATTCGACGACTGTTTCTATGTACTTAGTTCCTTTCCTGACAAGTCAGCTGACTGCATATGTTCAACGTATTGATGCTGTGTGGGACGAATACGCAGACAACAGTTTGAACAAGAGTTGTCAGAAGACAACGAAGCTCGCCTGTTGGCAGCCTTCATTCAAACTTGTTACAGCTGTATAAAAAACATGAATATTATATAACTTGACCTTGGGATAAGGGGTGTGCGGTGGACCTTGACATTGAGGTCAGTGGTGGAAGGTGGATCGTGGATTTGATATAGCATGATATAGCATATTAAGATGAATGCATGTATGAAATATCAATGCGCTCCCTGAAATGAGAAGGAAAACAAAATTTAACCCAGCGTTAAGTTTATGAACACACTAAGTTGGTGATTTTCTACAGCATGATAGCTATTCACATGAGGAATGCATGTATAAATGTGCTAAGTTTGTGACCTTGGCCTTGGCAAAAGGGGGTGGGGGGGGGGTGGGTCATGGATTTGCTGTAGCACAATAGAGTATTATCAGATGAATGCATGTATGAAATATGAAGGTGTTCCCTGTCAAGAAACAGAAGTTATAAAAAGACATTTACTCCAACGTTAAGTTGATGATGTTGATCTTGGGGAAAGCGGTGGGGTGGGTCATGGATTTGCTGTAGCACAATAGAGGATCATCGGATGAATGCATGTATGAAATATCAAAGCGTTCAAAGTGTAAAGAAACAGACATTACACAACATTTACCACAATGTAAAGTTTATGAACATGCTAAGTTTGTTACCTTGACCGTGGTCCTAGGTGGTACAGTAACAAAGAAATGGACTCAAACACGAAAACTTAACATTGATTGTGGACGCTGCCCGCCGCCCGCCCACCCGCCCGCTGCCCGGCTTTCGCCAATCCAACAGCCTGGATTTTTTTTCAAAAAAACTGGCTAAAAAGACATTTACTCCAACGTTAAGTTTATGATGTTGATCTTGGGGAAAGGGGTGGGTCATGGATTTGCTGTAGCACAATAGAGGATCATCGGATGAATGCATGTATGAAATATCAAAGCGTTCAAAGTGTAAAGAAATAGACGTTACACAACATTTACCCCAATGTAAAGTTTATGAACATGCTAAGTTTGTGACCTTGACCTTGGGGTAAGGGTTGGGTGGTGGGTTGTGGATTTGCTACAGCATGATAGAGGGTCATCTGAGGAATGTATGTATGAAATATCAAAGCGTTCCATCAAAGGAAACAGTTGTTATCAGACATTTACCCCAACGTTAAGTTTATGAATGTGTCAAGTTTGTGACCTTGACCTTGGGGTAAGGGGTGGGCTGTGGGTCATGGAATTGCTATAGCACGATAGAGTATCATCAGATGAATGTGTGTATGAAATATCAAGGCGTTCCATGAAAGGAAACAGATGTTATAAGACATTTACCCCAACGTTAAGTTTATGAATGTGCTAAGTTTGTGACCGTGACCTTGGGGAAAGGGGTGGGGGTTGGTCATGGATTTGCTATAGCATGATAGAGTATCATCAGATGAATGCATGCATGAAATATCAAGGTGTTCAATGTGTAAAGAAACAGAAGAAGTTACACAACATTTACCCCAACGTTAAGTTTATGAACATGCTATGTTTGTGACCTAGACTTTTGGGTAAGGGTTGGGTGGGTTGTGGATTTGCTACAGCATGATAGAGGGTCATCTGAGGAATGTATGAAATAGCAATGCGTTCCATGAAAGGAAACAGACATTTACCCCAACGTTAAGTTTATGAATGTACTAAGTTTGTGACCTTGACCTTGGGGTAAGGGATGGGCGGTGGGTCATGGATTTGATATAGCATCATAGAGTATCATCAGATGAATGCATATTTGAAATATCAAGGCGTTCCATGAAAGGAAACAGATGGTATAATACATTTACCCCAACATTAAGTTTATGAATGTGCTAAGATTGCGACCTTGACCTTGGGGAAAGGGGTGGGCGGTGAGTCATGAATTTGCTATAGCACGATAGAGTATCAGCAGATGAATGCATGTATGAAATATGAAGGGGTTCCCTGTAAATAAACAGAAGTTACACAACATTTACCCCAACGTTAAGTTTATGAACATGCTAAGAGGTGACCTTGACCTTGAGCCATCATCGAAGAGAAATATGGTCTTCTGTTAATCCGATGGCACCTCAATTGCTCTTTACCTTGGCATTTTCCTGTTCATATACTTGGTCGATATGAATATAAGAGAAGCGGTTTGTCATTTTGGAAGCAACCCAGTGCTTCTTGAATGCATCTTCAATAGCCGCAGTGAGGGACTTCATGCCCCGAATGTGAATTGAGATCCAGCGCGCATAGCAGACAAGTGACTCAAGTGCTTCAACATACAAGTCAAATCTGTGCTCTCAGAAGGACAATGATCATTTTTTCCATGGCTATAACAGTATCCCAAAACTGGGAGGTAGGACTGGTGATAAGCATGCGTTTTCTCCATGCCTCAAATGATTCATCAGTTTCATTTAAACTCTTTGAAAGCTGAAATGCACGTTGTTGGAGGGCTGATAATGCTACAACAGAGAACTGATGTGCATGGCGAGTCCGTGTCAGATGCGCTGCTTTCAGGAAACCTTCAGCGATTCCAGATGTGGCAATTTCAGCCTCTTCAAACTGCTGTTGTCCAGCCTGAACCTTGCAGGTAATCCCCCGCCATATTCCACAGGGCCATTTCTAGATGCAGAACACCAGACATTACTATACATTTGTCCTCCCAATAAGAGTCTGGCCATGGCCATTGAATATATTTTGCCTTTGCAAATATGGGACAGTGACATGCCATGACAGGGATCTTACCAGGATGTAGAAAGGCAATGACAGATTTGATTACATTCATGCCATGTTTGATCATTGCTGGTGTGTCAGCCTTTTCCATGGAGAGAGGCAGTAAAGCCATTATAGCTGCTGGGTCCAACATGGTAGATACGTTTTTAGCATGAAAGGCAACCCACGCAATTGCTTCATTAGTTAGTGTGTCTCTGTTGCATTCTGTAGCCAGACATCTTCAAGGGGCATTTCTCTGTTTAATTCACCTCTCATTTGTTTGGTATGAACAGCAGGAACTGTTATCTTAGATGGATTCATTGTTACTGTAATAACTACTGAATATGAGTCTGGAAGAAGCAATTTATCTGACCCTATGTCGGATAACGTAAATGGGTATTGGGGTTTACCAATATCATGTTATGTTGTAAACTGTATGATACTGATGACAGTACCATGGAACGATGAGTGGGCCATTGTAGATGACGGATTGTGGTCAATATTGTCCATAGCACCAACTACAAGTAGTCCAGATCTTAGCTGTGACTGGCAAACTACATCGGTAGCAGCAAAATGTCTGCACATGCTTATTGTGACGTTACTTTCCAGCTGCTGCACGCGTGCATATGAAATGCAAACACCCATTTTGTGCAACTGTTTAATTAGTTATTTGCTTCTTGTTAGCGAGTGAATGTTCAACCCAAGATATACGACAAGAGGTGGCTCTCGTTCAACGGTATGCCGTGTGTTAGTGTTTCTTTCTGGCATTGTTTTCATTGTGTTGAAGAGCATCAATTGTGATATAGTCAAACAGGCTTGTGATAACTTGGGCTGTTTGTCTTTCATAGTTGGTCCATTTACTATCATTGACACAAGGGCATTGAGACTGTTCGGTACTGCTGTAGATTGACAGTCAGGAGAAAAATCACCCGAAAACTGAAACTGTTCGTCAGAATCAAAGATGTCTCTGCGGATAGTTTTTGCAACATTTCTAACGCCTCAGATTTGTAATCTCTTACAGTTAGTGCATCCTTTAACATTTGTTGTATGCCTTCAGGGAATACTAACACTGACCGCTTGTATGTTCTTGAATCCCATTGTTACAAAAGTGTTCAAGTATTTCATTCTTTAGACAAAATCTGTTATTTGTTAGAACTAGACCTAATTGTTGTTGTTGTTGCTATTTATGAAATCCCGCGCTTTCTTTTCAGCACCAACATGTAATTATGGGTAAACAGTAAACAAAAAATGTGATATTACAATCTAAAATTGTGTATATACATGTATTTGCATAAAACGAGGCTTGAGCAATACAGTTGTGTAAATATTAGTGTTACCGGACATATTATATATACAGTTATATATACATATAGGCCTATAGTGGGCATTTCAAATTGATTTAAATGAGGTAAGTCTCCAGTTACCTTGCAACAGTACCCACATTGCTATTTACTATTGACTAACCCAAATCAGATAAATATTAATGAATGTATATAGCCTTCAGAAAGCAAATGTATGGCAAAATAATGAACTTTGGTGGCCATCTTGGATTTATGCAAATTAGTAAAATGATTCAGCTATATTTTAATGTTACTCAAATACATTGTTGCATCCAACAATCTCATTCCTGGGGTTAACGTACTCAAACATATCAATTGAGTACAATCATATGCCATACAATTAATATTTGGCGGCCATCTTGGATTCCTGCATTTTAAACGTGTTTCGGTTGTCTTTTTTCTTGGAGCCACTTATTTTAGGAATCGGTATGACCTTAGATACCTCCCACACAAAAATGGCACTTTTGGCCGGCGTGTATAGATAATCCACTTTTTTCAAGTTAAGGGACCGCACTATTAAGGATTATTTGTGTTTGAAATTGGCGGTCATTGGTAAATACTTTTCTTTTTTGGGGGGGGGGTTGGGGGGGGGGGGAGGAGGGGGGCGTTTATTAGGAGGGGGGCGTTAATTAGAGGTATACGGTATGTATGTGACGTTGACCTCGAGATCAGCGGCGATTTGTCACAGCATATGAAATATTAAGAATTTTCAATGAAAGAAATAGAAGTTATAACCGATTTCTCTGATGTTAAGTTTTATAAAGAGACTAAGTATGTGACCTTGACCTTGGGTATTCAGCGGGGGTTGGACAGTCGTAGATTTGTCACAGCATGATAGTACAACCTTAGAGGAATGCACAAGTGAAATAATAAGAATTTTCAATGAAGGAAATAGAAGTTATAACTTATTTCTCTGATGTTAAGTTTTGTAAAGAGACTAAGTATTTGACCTTGACCTTGGGATCAGCGGGGGTTGGACGGTCGTGGATTTGGCACAGCATGGTAGTAGAGCCTTACAGGAATGCATGTGTGAAATATTAAGCATTTTAGATGAAGGAAATAGAAGTTAGAACAATATTTCTCTGATGTTAAGTTTTGTAAAGAGACTAAGTATTTGACCTTGACCTTGGTATCAGCGGGGGTTGGATGGTCGTGGATTTGGCACAGCATGGTAGTAGAGCCTTACAGGAATGCATGTGTGAAATATTAAGCATTTTAGATGAAGGAAATAGAAGTTATAACAATATTTCTCTGATGTTAAGTTTTGTAAAGAGATTAAGTATTTGACCTTGACCTTGGGATCTGCGGGGGTTGGACGGTCGTGGATTTGGCACAGCATGGTAGTAGAGCCTTACAGGAATGCATGTGAAAGATTAAGCATTTTAGATGAAGGAAATAGAAGTTATAACAATATTTCTCTGATGTTAAGTTTACGGACTAAGTATTTGACCTTGACCTTGGGATCTGCGGGGGTTGGACGGTCGTGGATTTGGCACAGCATGGTAGTAGAGCCTTACAGGAATGCATGTGTGAAATATCAAGCATTTTAGATGAAGGAAATATAACAATATTTCTCTGATGTTAAGTTTACGCGGACGCACGGACACACGGACGTCCGCACGGACGCACGTCCTTACGTGACATCCCTTAGGTGGTTTTTACTATATAAAAGATCAAAGGAATGACCACCTAAGGAACAATAGGCTTAAGTGGTCAACGGAATAAATCTATTGTATTCTTTTGTCTTAGGCCACGCCTCTAACCACCTAAGACCCTGTATGTGTGCCCGGACGGACGCACGGACGCACGGACGGACGTCCTTACGTGACATCCCTTAGGTGGTTTTTACTATATAAAAGATCAAAGGAATGACCACCTAAGGAACAATAGGCTTAAGTGGTCAACGGAATAAATCTATTGTATTCTTTTGTCTTAGGCCACGCCTCTAACCACCTAAGACCCTGTATGTGTGCCCGGACAACCTGACTCCAGTATACCCCCCCACAACTCGTTGCGGGGGGGTATAAAAAGGATTACAAGGATTAATTGGTGACCAAAGGTAAGATTTTACTACTATTGATTGCATTTTGAATAGTAATTATCGTCTTATAAATATTGTCCACATGTGGTCTTCGCTCAGTTTCTTGACGCTCGGGCAGGAAATCTGTCTTTGATACTATTTGCTATATATCATTGAATTAATGCATCTTTTCAATAAATAGCATTCTGTTAGGTTCATTACATTACTATATTACATTATATGATATTAAATAGTGATTAATTTGACATTTATTGCCTTTTTTATCTTCTTGACACTTCTTGTCGATAATATTGTTCTTGTCACTTTTTAGTGAGACCACCAAATTACCCCTGGCATAAAATTGTTACTGGGAGCCCTGTAGCCGATTTCATCAAAATTGCAAAGTATACTTTGAGGGAGTAATCATTTATTTCTCCTGAATTGCATTATTTCATATATTTGATGATTAAAACTATGCAGAATTATTATACAGTGGATATACCTAGGTTCTGGATAATAAGCCTTCGTTGGCTAGTTACTAGAGCTATAAGCATACAAAAACAATTATTCAAAACTTTTTAAAACAATGAACTTATCGTAAAAATGCTGTGAAACCAGATTTATCTAAAAGTCCTGCTTTTTTCCATGTCGTCCATTTTGTTAACATATCATCCAGGCGCTTGTAGAAAATAGACTGTGACCGTAGAATCTGGATTTTTGTTGTTGGGTTATTCTCATCCTGTAGCGAGTCACACCATCGGATCAGAGTAAAAAATGGTTATCTAAATTATCAGAGGAGTGTACAGTAAACAATTTTCCACCATTTCCTTTGCCAGTCATAAATGACAATAATATTATCACAAGGCTATAATAATCATAATGCAAGATGCTTTCAGATCACGTTTAATTTTCATTTGTGGTACATGCTATTTTACCATATTCATTATGGTGCACACTAAGGGCAGGATTTATACCAACAACAAGATAATAACAATCTACAAACTGTAACCCATTATTCTGACAATTTTTATAATCAACAGAACAATAAATTCTATTAACAAGAATTCCGCCACGGAAGCGGTGTCGCGCCTGTCGAGGCATTTGACAGTGAACATTACAAGTAAATAAATGACCTTGACCTTGAGAATTTGGATGTGGGGGTGTGTGTAATGAAGCATCATCCATAGACAAACATTGATGTGAAATATTATCAAACTCTGGCAAAGGGTTAGAGATATTGTGAAAAAACAATAACTTTAACGCATTTCTGTTACAAAACCGGTGAACATTACAAGTAAATAAATGACCTTGACCTTGAGAATTTGGATGTGGGGGTGTGCGTAATTAAGCATCATCCCTAGACAAACATTGATGTGAAATATTATCAAAGTCTGGCAAGGGGTTAAAGAGATATTGTGAACAAGAAATGCGTCTGTCAAACACGGATGCCACCTGCAGCATATTTGAGAAACTGTGACAAAGTGGTTAACCGAAAAGTGTGACGGACGGACGGACAGACAGACGGACGGTCCAAAAACAATATGCCACCCGGCTCTTCGAGACCGGTGGCATAAAAATAAATGCGTCTGTCGAACGCGGATGCCACCTGCAGCATATTTGAGAAACTGTGACAAAGTAGCTATCCGAAAAGTGTGACGGACGGGCAGACGGACGGACGGACGGTCCAAACACTATATGCCACCCGTTTCTTCGAAACCCGGTGGCATAAAAACAATAACTTTAACGCATTTCTGTTACAAAACCGGTGAACATTACAAGTAAATAAATGACCTTAACCATGAGAATTTGGATGTGGGGACGTGCGTAATGAAGCATCATCCCTAGACAAACATTTATGTGAAACATTATCAAAGTCTGGCAAGGGGTTAATGAGATATTGTGAAAAACGCATTTTTGTTACAAAACCGGTGAACATTACAAGTAAATAAATGACCTTGAGAATTTGGATGTGGGGGTGTGCATAATGAAGCATCATCCCTAGACAAACATTGATGTGAAATATTATCAAAGTCTGGCAAGGGGTTAAAGAGATATTGTGAAAAAACAATAACTTAATTTAACACATTTCTGTTACAAAACCGGTGAACATTACAAGTAAATAAATGACATTGACCTTCAGAATTTGGATGTGGGGGTGTGCGTAATGAAGCATCATCCCTAGACAAACAGAGTTTATATCTACATCTGTGTAATCAAATATAATGCTGTGTTAGTTTTTTATTGTTTTTCATATAAGGCCCCCCAGTATAATGAGAAGCTCTATTCTGGTAATTTGACAGCTACCAGTCTGTGTTTACATGACATTGACTTCTCAAAATGGCTAAAGAATCCAGTGACGCAGACTGACAGAAGCATGCTTTGTAAATCTTTTTGAATAATGATGTTTATGAGTGGACAAAAGTGGGAATAGTTGAAATACAACATTTTGAAGGTATTCTAACAAATTTGATTAAAACCTTACATGACCAAGGGCGATGTGGAACATTTTACTCCATTTGACAGATAAGTGTTTTCTGCAAAAAATGTCGGGGAAAAATATCGTGTAATTTTCTGTGAATAGTGACAAATGCGGTTTACTAAAATTCCCGACGCGGCCGGCGCACGATTCACCCAAATCCTCATTTTCCCCCAAATCCTCCCCAAATCCTCATGTAATGAATAAGTTATCCAATTAATATGTCACAAAACCTTTTAATATCGTTCTTAAGAAGTTATTGAACCTGATTTGAATACGTTTTTATGGTAAAAAGAGTCTTATTTCGATGTTTTAATTTAATTTAGGCATTCTAGCACCCAAGGGAGATCATCCAAAATAAGTTATGAGATAAATGCAAGGGAGATAAATTTTGTTTAATTACCCTTCGCTGGCTCCCAACCACCACCCAAACAAATGGGCTAGAACTTGCTGCATATCGGGCCCCACAGGTACTGCATAGACACTTCACATTTACGGACGTGTTCATATTTTAAAGCTATATACCGGTATGTGCTGAGGTTGGTTGATTGATTGAGATAAAAAAAAACAGATGAATAGTATTATACACATTTGGAATGGTAAATAACTTACATGTTTCAATTGACCAAAATGGGTCAAACAACATTTATCTCCCTTGCATTTATCTCATAATTTATTTTGGATGATCTCCCTTGGCTGCTAGAATGCCAAAGTTAAATTAAAACATCGAAATAAGACTCTTTTTACCATAAAAACGTATTCAAATCGGGTTCAATAACTTCTTAAGAACGATATTAAAATGTTTTGAGACATATTAATTGGATAACTTATTCATTACATGAGGATTTGGGGAGGATTTGGGGAAAAAATTAGGATTTGGGGAGGATTTGGGTGAATCGTGCGGCCCCCGACGCGGGGGTAATCCCGACAAATGGTTATGCTACTGTATGTAGAAAAATCACAAAATAGGTGGTAAATCACAATTGTATACCTCTATGATACCTCTATGATGGTTTCTGGGCTCTGAAGTAAGGAGGAATCTCCTTTTTTAGCCCATTTTCTTCAGTCATTCTTCGGATACTATGTATCTTGTATTCTTGCATGGTTCAATTTGAATATTTAGGGTACAGGTTTGTAGTATTTAATGTCACATTTGGTAGTATATATGTATGTATATTAACATATATAACGTGGTTAAAATTGGTATATAGTATCATGGTTCCAGTACTGGTCGAGTTTCGATTTGAAATCATTCATGTCATTTGAGTTCACAACATACTTTGGGAGTGAGTTCCAATCGTTTATTATCCTCTGTGAAAACTGTTGTAGACGAAATGATGTTATACAACGTGGTTTGGCCAGTTTATAATCATGTCCACAAGTCCTCGACTGGCATATTGTAAAGAATCTGTCAGATGGAATGTCTTCTATACCGCGGAATAATCTTAAAAAGTCTGGATCATATCCCTCTTCTTCTCCTATGTGCTAATGTTGGTAGTTTAAGTTCTTTCAGTCTGTCTATATATTCAAGGTCCTTCAGCTGAGGTACAATCTTGGTTGCTCGTTTCTGAACTTTTTCCACACTAATTATGTCCTTCCTCAAGAATGGGTACCAAATAATATTTCCATATTCAATATGTGGTCTTACATAGCTTTATAGAGCATGAGGAATGAGTCCTTTTCAATGTAATCGAAGGAACGCACAATTAATGAGAGCATGCTATTGGCTTTGTTAACTTTTGAGGCAATGTGACTGCTGAATTTCAAGATTTTGTTGGAATGTTATACCTAGATCCTTCTCTTCAGACACAGTTTCCAGATTAACAGAGTTCATTGAGTACATATGTTCTTGATTATGAGTACCATAATGAATGGCTTTGCATTTGTTGACATTAAATCCTTAGTTGCCTTAGATCTGCCCCAACTACATAGGGAAGTCCAGGTCCTGTTGAATTTTGTTATAATCACTATGCTGTGAATTAATTAGTTTAGTATCATTCAGCAAATATCTTAACTGTGCAATCAACCACTTCAGGTAGGTCATTTATGTAAATAATAAACAGTATAGGTCCTAGTACGCTGCCCTGTGGTACACCACTTATGACATCCTGCCATGACGAACAATATCCCTTAACAGCTACATATTGTCGACATTCCAATAGAAAGTCTGAGATCCATGATAATATATTGCCTTTAATGCCGTATGATGAAAGTTTGATTAGTAAACGTTGATGAGGTGCACTGTCAAACGCTTTTGCGAAATCTAAGTACACTGTATCCCAAGAGTTGTTGTTCTCAATAAAAGTAGACCAGTCTTCCATTACATCAAGTAGTTGAAGAACACAGGAACGACCCGAGCGAAATCCAAACTGTACACTAGATATGAGATTATTCCTATTCAGGTGTTCAATAACAGCAGCACGTATTAATTTCTCCAGGCATTTGCAAACTATAGACGTGAGGCTTACAGGCCGGTAATTACCAGGCGATGATTTGGTTCCTTTCTTGAATAATGGAGTGACACGAGCATCTTTCCATACTTTAGGTATCTTGCCACAATCAACAGATTTTTTAAATATTAATAATAGCGGGGTTGCAAATACTTGAGCCATTGTCTTTAATAATAATGGATTCAACTCATCAGGACCCATCGATTTACCACCATCTAGTCCAAGTAGGATTTTCACAACACAATCTACATCAAGTTGTATATTTTCAAGGGGAACATTAAAGGTACGATCGATGTATGTCAGGAACATTTGTACTATTTTCTCGCGTAAAAACAAAAAACATGGCAAAGAAACTATTCAACACTTCTGCTTTCTCCAGCTCAGTCTTTGTTATTGACCCATCATCTTTGATAAGATTTGTCACATTAGATACAGTTTTTATCTTACTTTTCACATATTTCCAGAAATGTTTACTTTCTGTCTTCGCCTTTGCTGCAATCCTCTTTTCGTAGTTTCGTTTTGCTTTCCGAATACTTTCAGTTGTAGCATTTCGTATTCTACTATAACTTGCAAAATCCACAGGACATCTTGTGGCTTGGTAACGGGACCACGCGTGTCTCTTGTCTTTAATACATTTCAACGAGTCACTAGTTATCCAGAGTGGTTTTGGTTTACAGCCTTTCCTAGGTATTACTTTTGGTACATGTTTAGTTACAGAGTCTTCATATCGGCTAGCAAAAAACATCCCACATACCATTTATGTCGCAGTCACCAAATTCTTCATTCCAATCTATGTTATTCCATTCGTCAGAAAAACTTTTATAGTCACACCTACCATACTTAAGTTTCGAAACACCTGTGTGATATTCCTTAAAAGAGCACAAATAACTAAATAATTATAGTAACATTGATCGCTCACACCCAAGGAAGGCAAAATATTTATTTCTTCAATGTCATTTTCATCATTTGTTAGTACAAGATTAAGAATATGAGAAGATTGATTATCTCTAACACGTGTAACCTCAGAAATATGTTGAAATAGAAAATTGTCCTGAATGCACTCAATAAATTTATGTTCATGGTGAGTTTCACTATGACAAGTTGTATATTGTGTCCAATCAATGTCCTTCATATTGAAGTCGCCAGCAATAAGTACTCTATTACCACTGTTAGTTGCTTCATTTAGAAGTCTATTTATTGTAATATATGAATCGTGTGATGATGGGCTTCTGTAAATCGCACCGAGTATTATAGTCTGATTGTCAACAATCCAGTTAACCACCAGGAGCATCGTCATAGATAGAATTAAGGTGAACATTGGGCGATATATTAATATCCGACTTTGCATATATAATAACATCTTCCACTATCTTTACTTGGAAATGCACAATAACCATCCAGCTGATACAATACTGATGAGCATGACACATCGCATAATACCTTAGGTAAGACTTCAGTGATGAAAATAAGATCTGGATTTTCCAATGATATTTGTATTTTCAGTTCATTAAGCTTATTTCGCAACTGATCAGCATTAGTATATAAACACGTAACTTTGTTAATAATGACATCTGTAATATTTGTATCACTATTTCTTGACTCAGGTATAGAGTTCATGACTGCATGTATATCATTATCACTGTTATCAAGTTCACTAGAATCACTTTCAACAGACGAACTATAACTGTCTTGACTAGAAACTATTGGCACATGTACATGTATTTCTTCATTTGAATGAGTAAATGTATTTGTATGAACATGCAAAACATTTATATTATGTTGGTGGTTGTTGGACCGACTAGAAACACCGAGATCAATAGAAAAACTATTTAAATTAACATTAACGCTAACTGTAACGTCATCAACACTATTTACAAAGTCAGAGGTTACAACACTACCTCGTCTGGCCGGGAAACCGCTGGGTCCCCCCTCCACTACTGGTACCTTTCGATTGAGCAGGTATATCTTTCCTATCTACTATCTTGCCTCTGTAGATCACCAAATTTTGATTGTTTTCATTTTTCTTCCTCTGTTCCAAGTCAACTCTCATTTCTCTGTTCTGATCTCTTTCTTGCTTAGTTAAGTCTGGTGTAATATAAATATTGCTCCACCCATGAGCCACTGCACCATCTCCATTTCTCCGTCTAAGAAATTTTGTTCCCCCGAGAAGTCTGTGTTTGCTGGAAACTGACTCAAACATAAATATATATAGATTATGAGGCACCTGCGACATAATCTATATTGTATCGTTGTCAGACCCTGAGGTTAGAAGTTTAAATATATAAAAATACAAAACTACTATATAGTTTGGTATTTTGTACTTTTTATGAAAAATATTGTGACATAATCTCAATTGTAAACTTCTCAGCCTTTGAGATTAGGAATTTGTCAAAATAATACTTGATATACAAAACTATATAGTTGCTTTGTACGAAAACCATAATCTTCAGCAAAATATATGCAATGAACCGCGAAACCGCTATATCACAATCTCCCTAAGTCTGGCAGACTCTTGTCTGAATGGTTTCTCTATTTTATAGTATCTCTTTAAGGCCCAAACTCTATTTGCCCCACACTTTCCACACACTTGATACATAGCACAAGTACCCTTTCCACACACTAGGCATGGTTTCAAGGGGGTATTCTTTTTTACTCTAAATGTATGGGTTGCACAGTATATTGAGTTTTTCACTGATTGTATCGTGCATGGTTTATCTGAATGGATATTTTTGTATTGACACATGTTTATGTTTATTACCCCCATGTTTTACGTTATATATACAATAATTTTTCTATTAAATAAAAAATAATATTATAATAAACCAAAGATTAAAAAGAAAATGAGTGCTACAGATATAAAATATATTTTGAAGCTACACCGTGATGGAGCTATTAATGATGAGCAATTGCGAAAGATGGTTGATGCTTTGAAATCTTCAGAGACTAAACCATCTGTGGAAGAAAACCGTAGGGAAAGACGTAGAAAAAAGAAGCAAAGAAGGAAAGAGAAACTTAACCAAACAAAGATTGAAAAAGCCAATTCCAGCCCCCAGATCAAAAAAACCAATCCCAGCCCCACGATCCATAAATCGTGAAAAAGAAAAAGAATTAAAATTGATTGACAAGCCATTGTGTGCTTATTTCAAGTCATATGAAATCAATGCAAAGAAATATAAAGATCCTTCTGTTCTAATCGATGAAAATCAATCTGCTATAATAAAACAAATCAATCAAGATATAAAAGAATACAATGGAATAAAGTTTTCAATTGACATTTCTTTAAAATTCTTCAAAGATGAAAACGGCGGAGAAAGAAAGTATGTCATCGGACAAGCCCATGGAGAACAAAGTGCTGTTCTTGATGGATCTAAAGTAGTTGAATTTTATAATAATCAAACTTCTTATCTGCAAACTTGGATTGAAAAATTTACAAATACAGCATCAGGCTAGAGATTGAACACTGTATTAAACTGTACTTAAACATTGCAAAATATGAACCACTCAAAGGCTCTTCATATATCCCTTTACCCAAACCATTGTTAAATAAAAAAGCAATAATCAATGTAAAGAATAATGATAATGAATGTTTTAGATGGGCTCTGATATCCGCTATATATCCAGCAAAAAGCCACTATAATAATATTTACAGTTATACAAAAAACAAAGAGAATTTGAACTTGAAGGAGATCGATTTTCCAACCCCAATAACCCAATACCAAAAGCGGAAAAAACAAAACAATCTTGCAATAAATGTTTATGGATACACAATAACAAAAAAGACAGAGAAAATAAGCATATTCCCATATTACATATCAGATCAACCAACAGAATTGAATAGAATTAATTTACTATTATATCACAAGACGAAGAAGGTGAAGAACCAAATAAAGAAAGCAATATCATTATTGTTGGATTAAAAACCTAAACAGACTACTCGTAGATCAAAAACAAACACAAAAACAAAACATACTTCTGTGAACGTTGTCTATATGGCTTCTTTCACAAGAAGACCTACTACTCAAGCATAAAGAAGATTGTGAAGGCATCAACAAAACTGCAACAAAAATAGAAATGCCCTCAAAGATAAAAACCATATAAAATTCAAAAACCATCAAAACCAACTACCAGTTCCATATGTAATCTATGCGGACTTTGAAAGCATAATAACCTCTGAAAACAAACCTGCTGGTGACAAATCAGAAATAACAAGTGAACAGGAAGCTTGTGGTTTTGGATATCAAGTTGTGCGGTATGATGGCAAAGCAGAAAAACCAGTAATATACAGAGGTGAAGATGTAGTTGAAACATTCTTAAACCATTTGAAGTGTGAAACAAGCAACATCAACAACACTTTTACCAATCCAACTCAAATAACAATGACAGAACAAAACACCAAAGATTATGAAAGTGCAACCCATTGTTGGATATGTGAAACAGAACTAAACGATTACAAAAGTAAGAGACCACTGCCATTTCACAGGTAAATTACAGAGGAGCCGCACACAAAATGTGCAACCTAAAACTCAAAATAAAACCAGGCACAACTAAAATCCCTGTAGTATTCCACAACCTAAAAGGATATGATAGTCATCTTTATAATGCAAAAAATACACAGCAAACCGCACATAACTTGTATTCCAACCAACGCTGAAAAGTACAATCTCATTTAGCATTGGACAACTCAAGTTCTTAGACAGTTTCCAATTCATGCCTTCATCACTTGAAAAGTTAGTAGATGCAACAGATAAATCAGATTTCAAAATCACCAACAATGTCTTCAACAATAAAACAAATCTACTTTTCTTTTACGTAAAGGGGTTTACCCCTATGAATATATGAACAACAAAGAAAGATTCAATGAAACACAATTACCACCTATAGATACATTTTACAGCAGTCTTACAGATGAAAGTATCAACCAAAAAGAATATGAACACGCACAAAAGGTATGGAAAGAGTTCAACTGTAAAACCCTTGGAGATTATCATGATTTATACCTTAAAACTGATGTTGTTCTACTTGCTGATGTATTCCAAACATTTAGAAAAACATGTATAAATGCATACAAACTTGACCCATTACACTACTATACAGCTCCAGGTCTATCATGGGATGCTCTACTAAAAAACACACAAATAGATTTAGAACTACTAACAGATATTGATATGCATTTATTCATAGAAAAAGGTATGCGTGGCGGTATAAGTATGGTATCCAAAAGACATGCAAAAGCAAACAATCCTCTTGTAGCTGATTACAATCCAACTGAAGAAAACAATCACATCATGTATTACGACGCAAATAACCTATACGGATGGGCAATGAGTCAACCTTTACCGTACTCCGGTTTCAAGTGGAAACCCTTAAACAGTAGAAACACAGTTGCTCAACCAAAACCAGGCAAAGGTTTAATCCTTGAAGTAGACCTAGAATATTCCCAAAAAGCCTACATAAACTACACAATGATTATCCACTTGCACCTGAGAAACTAGCAGTAAAAAAAGAATGGTTATCAGAATATCAAACAGAACTTCTTAACAATAGCAATATGATAAACATAGAGAAAACTTGTCCCAAATCTAAACAACAAAAAGAAATATGTATTACACTACAGAAATCTACAGTTGTACATAATCTCTTGGCCTAAAACTCACTAAAGTACATCGAGCCTTAGAATTCAATGAAAAACCATGGAATGGAACCATACATTCGTCTAAACACACCGAATTACGTAAAAAAGCAAAGTCTGCATTTGAAAAAGATTTCTATAAACTAATGAACAATGCTGTATTCGGAAAAACTATGGAGAACCTACGAAAAAGATCAGATATCAAACTAGTAAGAACAGATGGAACCGAAAACGAAAGACTAAGAAAAATCATAGCTAAACCTAATTTCAATAGACGTGTCAAATTCTCAGATGAATTATCTGCTATACATGTAAACAAAACTAAACTAACGCTAAACAAGCCAATCTATGTTGGCATGTCTGTCTTAGACTTATCAAAACATCTAATCTACGACTGGTACTATAACAAACTGAAAAAGAAGTATGATGAAAACTGCACCTTGTTGTATACAGACACCGACAGTTTATTAGTTGACATCAAAACAGAAGATGTATACAAAGATATGTCTAAGATGAAAGATGAATATGACTTCTCTGATTATCCAAAAGACCATCCACTTTATGATGAAACAAACAAAAAAGTAATAGGCAAAATGAAAGATGAATTGTGTTGGCACTTCAATAGCAGAATATATTGGTCTACGGCCTAAGCTATACTCTATATTACGAGCAGACGAACAACTCATCAAGAAAGCAAAGGGAGTAAAAAAATATGTAATCAAAAAACAAATAAACTTTGAAAATTACAAAGATGCACTTTTCAACAAGAAAACATACACTCATAACATGAATATGCTGCGCTCCATACACCATAAAATATACGGACTAACAATGAACAAAACAACACTCTCACCACTCGACACCAAACGATACATTGCACCCGATGGAATCATGACATACGCGTTTGGGTATCAGCCGGAACAATAAGAAGCTCTTCCTTTACAAAGCCTCTCTTTGGTGCCGGCGCCTTCAAATAATACACTCTTATACCTTGGGTAATAAAATGATAATCAATCTTGTGAATATCAACACTCCATATCGGGTCAGTAGCTCTACGTCTGCCTCCGCCTTCTTGTTCTCCAGGTTGTATAAATATCTTAAGTTTACAGTAGGACAGATGGGGTCGTCTTTTAATGTTTTAATTTCAATTGGAGAGGGTTTTTTTGTCTCCGAATTTATTGCAGAGATTACCGCTGGTAGCCTCTTAACCCATACCCTATTCGTTTATGAGGATTGTCCAACTCCTTAGCATACTGATAACCAAACAATCTTTCGGCTAGTGTCCTATTAAATCTTTCAACAATGGCTTGGTCTCTATGAATTTCTCTTCTACCGCGTCTTATATTTACATTATGTTTATCCATGAACTGTGTAACAGCACCCATAAATTCTCTACCTGGATCTACTTGCAGTAAGTTTGGATATGTTAGTTTTCTTTTATAAATATTTTTAAAAGCTTTAGCAACTTCCTTGCTGTCCTTTGAAGTCAGTGGTTCTGCCTCTTTATATCTACTAGCAATATCAACAACAGTCAATGCATACTTATATGTTTTTCGACCAACAGTGTCATGTGGTAGGAATAATAAATCCGCTTGATGAACTTCATTCTTGTTAGAAACATCAAACTTTGGCCTCACTATTTTCTTTGGTGCAGGTAAATAAATCTGCCATAAGAAATTCAATGCTTCTTTATCACTTACTTTAGCTGCTTTTGCTAATTTCTTAACAGCTGTTAAACCTTTCCAAAATCATTTAGGACTGTAATAAATTTTCTCCATTTTTTATTTCTATTTAAGATACATTTCTATAACATAAAACACAAAAATGAATCAACAAATCACACTGGTCAAGTTTGAAGAAAAGTGTAAGGAACAAAATGAATATAATACAATTAAATGGGCAGATTTAAAACAGAATGAAATCTATACTATTACAGATTACAGATGTGTGGATACTATTAATGGTGAAGCTATGATTTTAACATTAAATGATGACACTAAAGCATGGGCACCACTCTTTCTCAAATCTAAAATTGAACAAGCTAAATCTAAAAATAAGGAGTTGCCATACTATGTAAGACCATTAGGGTTGAAGCCAAGTAAAAACAATACGAACAATAAGTATCATACTTTTGATTTTGTCTATTGAAAAACTTTTAAACCCTATTTTTTTTACCCGACCGCACTCAAATGAAAGTCAAAATTTAGTGCCCATTTATATTTTTTAACATGTCTGTTTTATTTTGATTTCTCTCGTAGTATTTTTTTTTCTTCAACAGAAATCTCAAACTTTATAGGTTTTCTAACATCTGCTTTCATTTGTTCATATTTATCCATCTCTCCCATGATCAATTTAAATTCTTCATCAGATACATTACCATCTTGTAATGCAGTGGAAACTTTATTTGCAATAGAATTAAGTTTTTCCATTGCAAGTATACATATTTCATCATGTTTTTCAGCCTTTTTCAGTAGTTTAGTATTAACAAATTTGCTTGTTAATGCAAATGCACCACATATACTACCCGCAATACCAAGGCCCAAGGAAACGGGCACTCCTACAACAGTTAATAATAGCCCGGCACTCGTCCCACCCATTACCAGACCAACAGTAGTTAATCCAGACTGAACACCATTTTATAAGTTCAGAGCTCTTTTATATTTATTTCGTATTGTTTTCCTTGTCTCAACCTCATTTTCTAGCTTATGTTTTAAAGCACTTATTTCACTAAGCCTATAATGTTCTGTTCTATTCTCCTCAACTGGTAGCGGTGGATACAGTTTATTACTCATTTTTTATTTTTATAATTTTTAAAATTTAAATATCTAATTCAATCAATACATTTACAATTGAAATGGAAGCTCTACTATATGTTGTAAGTGAAACAAAATTTAATACACTTCCAGAAGCAAGCTCGATTGGAGTTTTAAATATTGTATATGCTGAACGTTGCCCTTTATGTTTTGTTAAAGTTCCATTCACATTTGGAGTGCTATAATACTATAATCCCAATTTTAACTTCATCGGTTGCAAATCCATCTCTTGTGACACTGCATAAACCCATTCGTAAAAACCCTTCCACTGCACATCATAGTATAACCACAGTTTTCATGCGCTGAACCAGAAACACCATTTCCAAATGCAAATTCATAAGAGCCGTCACGTAATGGCCCAGATTCTTCTGCACATACAGTTATTATAGGTTTACCTTGCTTAAGGTCATGTATTGTTTGTTTTAGATTTGGGACATACATTTTATCTTTTACAAGAGTAGCAAACTCATTCATTTTCTTTTTAATCAACTCATCGCCTGTATCACTATATGATTATTTCGTTGCGTGATAGTTTGTATCTCCATATATAGACTTTATTACTTTATGTCTTATTTCAAATACAATAAAAATTGGCAGTCCGTGATTATTTATTTAATAAATTATTACTATTGTCTCTGACTTCAATTCCCAACTCGTCTATGATACCACTTTGTAATTTCTATATTCCGGAGATTGAAATGATATTGTATCCGATTCCCCAAACGTAGTTTTGCTGATGGGTACAGTACAAATAAGTTACTTATATTTCCATCTAATAGATTGTGAGATGAACTGACTTGATTCAGATATATATAAACAGATTTGGTAGCAAAATCAACTGGATTGACGCTTGTATAAGTACCACTATCCAACTTGTGTGGATATATGTCAAAACCTAGTAATTTAAGTATATTTTCAGGAATATTAACCTCGTGTCCGGTTGCAACTGTAAAAGTACATTTCCCATTAGATTTGCTTACACTAAGTGACAAAGCGGCATTACTTAATAAATTACTTAATCTATCAAATGAATATAATCCAGCGGGAATTGTCACTGCAGTTGGTCTAGCTCTAACAGTAGACCACTCGTATGTTTCATCCTGTAAAATATTGTACCAACCAACCCAGTATGTAAGACTTTTCAAACCAATTTCTCGCTTAGAATCCGTATTATCAATATATTCTTGTAATGGAATTGGTTTTAGTAAAGTATACAGTTATATATACATATATATATTAAAAAAAAAAACAACAATGGCATTCAAATTTAATAAAGATGCAAACTACAATGTCAACCATATAATAATAAATTATATGCTTTGAAAACGGTCCCAATGTTTTACAATGTTGATGTTTATGTTACAAAAGATAAAAGTTTCAAAGCTACATATTCCAACGCATTAGCGGGGTATCCAAACCCCTCAATAACTGGTAATGTCTCAAACAACAACAAAGCATATAACAATTGGTTGAATAATCAAATGGGGTGGTATCAGAATCAATTTAACTTTGCAATATGGTGTGCTACTTGTGGGTGCGGTGTTTCATATAACCAGCATTTAGCAATTACAAATGATCCGTTTTTGAGATCCTTATATGAATTTCATATTATGTATCAAACACTTCGAATCTTAGCTCAAATGAAAGTTCCTCTACCAGATGATCACAGCTATTGTTGGTATGATAATAATTTTGACCTTTCAGCTTACCATAGAATATGCACTGAATTTGGTATTAATCCAAATAAGGATTTCAGACAAAAAATAGACCATGGGAATCATAATCTTGGCGGTTTTACAATGTTTATGAGACCTTCAGGGATTGAGCCATGGAGGTAGGGTATCACCATTTTTTGATGTACATGATTCTTTTACCCATCATGTCGATATTACTAATGCTTGGACTAGTTTTGTTCTAGATAATTCAATTGGGTTCACTCAAGCTGGAGTTGAACGATTAAATGATAGTATTAGAGTTTATGTGTGGTCAATTCTTGGAGCTCAATCTCAAACAAGAACTTCCATTATTGGTACTGGGACTGCATTTGATGAGCAAAAACAATATTTAGCCAATGTTAATGATGCAATTAATAGAGCTGTAGACTTACCCACAATAATTTCAAACTATCAAAATGTACTAAAATATGCAAGGTCAAAAGTTGATTTTGTATATGGAATTGGTTTGTATATGGCCCCAAGCAACATGGATTTGCAGATAGGAAGTATTCAAAATTACAATAATTTAATTGCAATTGCAAGTGGTGATCAAACTGTTGGGTTTAATGGTGATGTAAATAGTTTACCAGTTCCACCGCCTGTACAAACACCAGAAAAAAGTATTGTTAAACCTTTGGATGTTAAACCTTTGAGTGTTCCTCCTACAGTTTTAAAACTAACACAGTCACAATACCTGAAAAAATAGAAGCAGTCAAACATGAAAATTATAAAACTGCACTAGTCACTGGTAGTATTGCAGTTGGGTTAGGACTACTATTATTTTACTTTCGAGATAAAATATAATCCTTAGCGGCCATATAAAGAAGCCCAGCAACTGTAATAATCAAAACCCATAAATTATTGGCTAGCCATCCAACAGCCTTTCCTGCTGCATTCAACACCCAAGCTACTATAGAACCGATTATCCCTGGTAATGCATCCACTGCCTTCCCTGCTAGCATACCCAGTAATGAACTCATATGTTGTAATTGTTTTTTTATCCATTCTTTAGCTCCACCTTTTCCTGGTGGCTTGAGAGCGGCTGCACCACCACTTGCACCTCCAGTAATACTTAAAATTAAAGTAGAGATTATAAACCCTATAGCTGTCAAAACAGAAACAATAGTTACCCCCTGTTCTTTGAAGAGGGTTTTGAGTCTTTCTCTTAAAGTAGTATCTTTGTGTAATATTCTATCAAGGGTCTCTTTTATTCTGGATACTTGAGTTCTTAAATTTTCTCTATCTACTAAAATCGCCTCAAGACGTGCTTCACGCTCAGATACAATAGCAGCAATTTCTTTTTCGATACGGTCTGCATCTGGACTGTCTGAATCAAATGTAGTTACAGCTGCCAGCTTTAACACTGCAGCATCTTTATTTTTATCCAATTCATTTAACTTGGCAAGGTTGTTGGTTAGTGAGCCTCTTGATTGTTGCAGTGCTTTGTTTAAGGCTTTAAGTTCTCTTAATGGCAAAGTTTCAAAATCATGTGTAATTGTAGTTGATGTTTCTTTTGATAGTGTATCAATGAGTTCTTTTACATGTGTTTCTGTTTCATCAACTTTACTTGATAATTCAGACATTTCTATGTTTTCAAGATCTGGCAATTCGTTTTCTATAATTTGTATTTTATTAACAGCTTCTGGAGCAAAGTGGACCTCTTGTAGGTTCAATAACCGTTTTAATTCAGCTGTTCCTTTGCCCTTAAAAGTTCTTATTAATTTATTAGGTTCCCCATTTTTACTAATGCGGTGATCCTTCCAAAACAGTGTTTTGTTTTCTGTGTGTAGGTCTGGAATTAGTAACTGAAACTCCTGATCTGTTACTTTAAACTCCTTTTGGAATGCAGATTTAAAAAGTTCTAAAGTTCTTACTCGTAGAGGACGATCATTCTCTGGAGTTTCTTTTTCCGTTTGAAAATCAGGTAATGTCATTGAAACATCGGGGGGTGCCAGTTGTGTTTCTTCATCACCATCAGGGTCATACGTCTCATTATCATAATGCATAAAATCTCCTTCTCCACCTTCAGCCATTATTTATTATTTATTTTAAAGTATGTAATTTATAAATAAAATTAAAAAGAATAATGACAACATACGGAAGAAAACTTAATCCCTACAGACATTTAAGAGAGCCTCTCGGTGTAAAAGGAATTAGACAATCAGTTACAATAACAAATAATCCATCTACAATTGATCAAAACCAACAGCTTTTAGTGCGATTCCCAAATTTAGGCCCAAATGATTTAATCGTACCTGGAACAGTTCGTTTAGCTTTTACAATTGCATTAACCTCCACTGATTGACAATCGGAGAGTGGTTCAAAATCTTGGTCATGCAATCGTTAAGAAAACAACTATTAAAATATCTGGTAATGAAATTTTATCAATCGATGATTCAGATGTGTATTACATCTATCGTGACCTATGGAAAACATCTTCAGAGCGAAATAATATGGTTTATCAAGGTATAGATACTAGTGCAGGTTCAAATGTAACAAAATTAAGAACTGGAGCAGCAAATGCTAGTTCTGGAAACGCTGAAGATAAAGCTATCGCAGATACATTTGGTAATCGATTTTATATACCATTAGATTTTGAACTTCTTGAAGCCCATATGCCTTATTATCAATCTGGTTTGGGTGATAGACTCGAATATGAACTTACATTTAATGATTATTCAAGGGTAATAATAGCCACAGGTGATTTAGCTGCTAATTATGAAATTAATAATATAAGTTTAGAATTTGATATGGTCACAGAGCCTAATTTAGCGACAATGGTAAAAAATCAATACATGGGACAAATGTCAATTTTGTATTATAGAATTCTTCGTCACCGAAAGATAACTAAAAATAAAAAAAGTGATTCTATATGGAATATAAATTTGAATACCCCTGCTAGGTCCATGAAGGGAATTGTAATGGTATTTGAAGAACAATCATCACCTTTTGCAAGAGAAAGTGAAACATTCTATAATCCAAAAATAAATAATGTTGAAGTAACAATTGAGGGTATACCTAATCAACTATACAGTCAAGGGATGAAAGCATATAATATGTGGGATGAAATGCGCAAACACTTTGCCGGCGGAGATATTAATGATCCGATAGTGAATGTTGTCAGTAAAGAATTTCATGTGGCCAGTGTGACAATTGGCAAATATCTTACAAAACAATATGCACTCTGGCTTGACTTAAGAACAACAGACGATAATAGTTTGCATGGGAATGGGCGGAGAATAGAAAATGTGAGTGAAGGTATTACAATTCAGATTACTAAAGAAGCTGAAGCTGCAGGTGTAATAAATATATATTTATTTATAATTCAAGATGCGCAATTAAATATAGAAAATGGAAGATTTTTATCGGCGTTGTATTGATTTGCCAAAGTATGCACATAGTGCAATTGTTTGTGGTCAAACAGGATGTGGAAAAACAGAATTTGTTTTAGACTTATTAGAGCTTTCACAACAACAAGGAGGTTATAAAGGTTTTTTCGATAATATAGTTATTCTTTGCACAACTATAACATGGAACAAGGCTTATAAAAACAGAAGTTGGATAAAGGATGTACGCAGCCCAATCGATAAAAAAATAACAATTGTTAATCCAGTTGGTAATAATGGCGAAGAGAAGCTGCAAGATCTGTTAAGATTATTTTTTAATAAATATGCTGGAAGCCCAACATTATATATCATTGATGACTGTTCAGCTACAAAGCAATTAACAAAGAAAAAGGATATGTTGTCACAGCTCGCATTCTCTGGACGACATGCAGAGCAAAGTGTTTGGGTTATATCACAGAGATATAATTCAGTATTAAAAGACTTAAGAGAACAGACAAAATGGCTGTGTATGTTTTATACGAAAGACAGAGATAGTTTTGAGGACTGTTTGAGAGAAAATGATGTTATTTCAACACTAGAGGAGAGAAACAAAATAAGAAAAGAGTTATCGAAAACAAAACATTCTAAGTTGCTTATTAGAACTGATCAACCTACTGGTTATAAGTTGCTTAATTAATGCTAAGTATTACTTAGTATTACTTAATATTTTTTATTTTACTTATTTTACTGGGTTTTAACTTGATTTAAACTTGATTTAACTTGATTTAGCTGAGCAATTCATAAATACCAATGTTAAGAATTGTTCAACAAATAGGTATTGCTTAACAATGTTGAGTTGTTCTAAGCAAATTTAACTTAAACAATTGTATGAATATATTAAATGTTTGAGATATTGATATTCATACAATTATTGATTATTATATTTGGATCGGGTTGGGTTTATTTTAAATTGAAATTTATATTATGCAAAATAAAAATGAATTGTGAGGAACTTATAGAACAACTAAGTGATGATAAAGTATCCAATGATAGTGTTGTAGGTGAAGTAAAAAATGATCACTTAAAGCAACGATTATCTTCGATTATTTCAGGTGGGAAATCTATTAAATATTTGGGTAAAGATATAACTATTTCACAACTAGAAGAGTTGTCAAATGAACAAATATTGAAATTGTATAATAGATATGAAAGTAGATTGGGTGCTTCAATGACGAAAACTCTTGGTAATACTATTTTGAATATGTATGCTCTAGCTGTAGGTAATATCTTGCCTATACCAGCAGAAAATCATGATAAACTCGTAATTGATTTAGAAGGAGATCCATTTGTTGACCATGCATTGACTAGTACTTGTTGTGAGTTATATTTTAGGTTTGGAGCATTTCTGGAACCTATTACTGCAGCAATAACAACATTTAAATATTGTCAATTTAAAGATATAAATGATATAAAAATAAAAAATAATGGAAACGGAGAACGTACAACAGATTCCTGAACGAAAAGAGGAGATTAAACAAGAAAGTCTAGTAGATGAGGAAGAAGTAGATATATCACCTGAAGAACTAATTATAAAATATTTTACAGCGGCAATGAATTTAGTTGGTGGGATTGTGTTTAGCTATATATTTTTGGAGAATTTCTGGCACCTATTACTGCAGCGATAACAACATTTAAATATTGTCAATTTAAAAATATAAATGATATAAATAAAAATAATGGAAACGGAGAACATACAACAGATTCCTGATGAAGAAATTTCAGAACGAAAAGAGGAGATTAAACAAGTAACAGCAAAGAACCCAAAGAGGGTTGAAGCTGGCAAAAAGGGTGCTGCTGCTAGAAAAGCCAAACAAGAAAGTCTATTACATATGGTACATAAGAAAAAAGTAGATATACAACCTGAAGAACCAGTTACAGTGAAAGTCTATAAAACCTTGAATATAATATATTTTATAGCGGGAATGAGTTTAGTTGGTGGGTTTGTATTTGGCTGTAAATTGTTCAATCGAAATAACATTGAAACAAAAGAACCTGAAATGCCTAGTGTAAAAACACAATCCTCATCTTATGGAGTAAACAATTAATTAAATTAAATTAAATTTATTATTAAGTAATAAAAAAATGATGACGGCAATTAATACAGATGGAAAGATAATAGGAAATCTTGCATATCATGCTGCTGTAATAACGGCGCTTGAAATCGGATATGCGCAGATAATGAATAAAATTATAAGACAGGCGGTGCCAAAACTGCAACTTGATGGTTATAATATGGCTATGTTAATGTTGGATACTGGACTTGCTATTGCTACGAGAGATATGCTTGTTAAACAAGGTATAATTCCTATAATATTTTTAAGTAATAAAATTAGTATATAAACAAAATGTCTGGAATAGCTATGATGGTTGGTGGCGCATTAGTGAATGCATTGGCGTTTACAGGGAGTAATTTCTTATTCAGTTCATTGGGGAATAATTCTGCGATTGAAGAACGCAAAAGGCATGATAATGCCGTAGAGCAATTGCAAAAGGCACAGGCACAGTGGGCAGAAAAAAGAACGGAGAGATTAGACTGGATTAATAATGAAATTAGAAAGCAGAACCACGCTGCTAAGACGTTTGAGGATGTAGATGAAGCTATTAGGGAGTATAATGCTGTTACGGCACCGGTGACAGGTGCACAACAATTACAGTCGTTCGGAGGAGAGCCGGTATTGAGTGATTATTATACACCTTCACAGAGTCAAAAGGATAGAGAAATTATATTTATAGTGGGCGGAATGGTTGTGGTAGGGATTGTGGCATATAGATTTATATAATAATGGTTTAAATCAAAGAAAATGGTCCTTGGGTGAAGCCCAATGTAGGTGCCTACAAACACCATAGTTTGATACTTTATAACAATTATACATTTTATTATTTTTTAATTTTTTTTACTACCGATGTACAATGTTTTTGAAACATATAATGTATGGTTTGCAAGCAACGATAATCGTGTTTAATAACATTCATTTGTTCTGTTCGAGTTATCTGCCAGCCGGTAGACGGGTGGCTCTGACATCACTGATGTATGTGTTCCGCTGATTAAAATTATCTGTTCAGACACCGTATTGAAAAAAGCCTGTATATGTATATTAGTATGCCGCCTTCTCTACCTTTGGGATGCCCCTTGTACATGTTGCGCAATCTATCAAACACATGCTGACAGATATACATTCTTCGTTCTCCCTAGAGAGAACGAGGAATGTGGGGGCTCCCATGGGGGCTGTCAGAAAACTCTGATTTTGTAGGTTTTGGTACGGCATTCACATCTCATGGATGCAAACTGGGCTAGGCTGGTGCCAATTTTCCATCTGGTGTGTATGTGCATTAGATCACAGACACTATGGGCTTTGCTTCCCTGTTATTGTTAGTGAATGTTTTTTCATGAACATAATTTGCTGGCCATGTGTATATAACGCACCTGATTGTTTTATCAGTAATGAATCAGGAGATAATAAAATTGTGAAATCACAGATAGCAAACTCCGATGATGATGTTACCCAAATGGAGAAACTCCTTAAGAAACTGAACCGATCATATTAATTATATTGCTGTAATCGTCAATTAGAAGTTTCAACGAAAAGTGGCTTAATTTAGAGAATAAAAATAAGCGCGGGGATCCTTAAAAACCAACAACAACAACAACTTTTTAAAGTTATCACAAGTCCGTATAGGATGATATGACTTTGTACTTTTGGTTTATGTTTACAAACACTGTGTTCTTTATCTCCACGAGATAACACAAGCGTTTGATCCATAAAGTGACACGCGTGTCAATTCAAGGATTAGACGCTTCATGTATATTTTGCTAAATATTTACAATTGTGTGTACCTGTACCATTTTTGGTACACACTTTTGTACAAAAAATGTACACACTTTTGTACAAAACTTTGGTACAAAAAATTGTACTTTATTGTGTGCATATATTTTGCTGAATATTATGGTTTTCATACAAAACAACTATATAATTGTGTACAACAAGCATTATTTTGACAAATTCCTAATCTCAAAGGCTGAGAAGTTTACAATTGAGATTATGTCGCAATATTTTTCATAAAAAGTACAAAATACCAAACTATATAGTAGTTTTGTATTTTTATATATTTAAACTTCTAACCTCAGGGTCTGACAACGATACAATATAGATTATGTCGCAGGCGCCTCATAATCTATATATATCATAACTTTCAGCAATCTTGGTTTGTTAGAGCCTGGCCTACCTAACCTCACAAATGCCTTGGGGACCACGTCATCACATTCAATTGTAGAGTAGTATATAGGGAGTCAAAATGATACCACCAAATGTGGGAGCGTTATTGACACCCGTTACAGCTCCCACCACTACCGAAAAACGTTGTTTTGTAAACTAGCCACCAACAGAAAAATATGAAAAAAGCTAAGAACAGTACGAGGTAAATTTCTCATAAATTTTATAATTTTCTTTAAATTAATTATTTAATAAAGAAAAGTGTGTACCAGCACCCACAAAAAGTAACATATAGGGAGTCAAAATGATACCACCAACGTTTTTAACATTATTGAACTGTATTGTAGCTCCCACTACCAACCACAGTTTGTAACATTATTGCGCTGTATTGTAACCCCCACCATCAACCAAAAGTTGGATTGTAGTCCAATTATATTGGTGTCATAAATACATCATGTTTTTTTTACGTCCAATTGAACATATAAATTTAATAGGTTATAACAAAAATATTATAACAAAATGGATAATAAAATAGAATGGGAATTGGAATTTTATAATGTCCTTGTTGACGAATATTACTATAAATTGAAAGCACTATGCAAAATCGAATACATGAAATATCAGCGTAATTTATTACGCTCCGATAAAAACGTTGCATTTACAATATTATACCGGCAATTATGCCGCTGGTACAAGGATCAAATTCGTGAAATGAAGCGACTAAATAGGATCGGAGAACAACTATTTGAAGATGATGAAACTAATTTTATAAAACTGTTTAAAATCAACGATTCGTTTACGGATATGAGTTTCTACGAAGAAATTGGAGAAATTGAAGAAATTGAAGAAAGTGGAAATTGAAACCAAAAACTTATTCAGAATTTTTCTCCTCCAATATAGCTAATTTAGTTTGCAGATCAGCAACTAACTCTACCAGCTCTAGTCTACCACGTTCCCCCTTAGCCACCTGACATCGCAGTTGCTTATGTCTACAAAGAGTTTGGGCACTAACGAATTTACAAGGGCATCTGGGGCATTGAAATTGTGGGGGGACACAAGGAAATTTTCTACGTCTCGATAGATGCCTTCGTAGATAGTCTTTACAAGCAAAGTCTTACAACAAGTAGCACACTCATTATATATGTATTTTATTTTATATATATATGTTATGTTTATATTCAATTGGACGTAAAAAAAAACATGATGTAAATTTTTCACGTCCAATTGAACAGATAAATTTTATAGATTATAATAATAATTTCACAGAGATTATTGTAACATTAATTATATACAGAAAATATGATAACTTCAGAAACTAGAGCAGAAATCGAAAGTTTGAGAAGAGAAGCCGAATCTCTAGGGATTACTTATAGTAAACGGTTGAGTTAGGGGGTTAACAAAGCTGATAAATACCACAAAGAATGAGGCGTTTATGAAGCGGTTTACCCGCGCCCACAAACGAGGAGCCTTTAAAGACCTCTCACTAGCAGAGGAAGTTGGTAACAGAATCAAAAAAGAAAGTATTGCGGGGTTAAGGGCTAGTGTAATAAAGCCGTCAAGCACCAATAATTTGTCCCAAATTAGACGCACAGGTGGCCCAATACAAAATAATAAGAACAAATCTATCGTTCGCGCGATAGTGGAAAAAGGTGAAGAAATATTGTGGGCTCGTGATGAAACATTGGAAAAGGTAGAAAATGGAAGACGGGTAGTTACATTATCCTTTCATAAAAACATTGACATCAACGAGTCTGAACGCATGTCCGATAAACTCGCTCTGTATCTAACAACCAATTTTTATTTGAGATATTCATATTCTTACAAGCTAGAACATATGGAGGAAACTAAAAATGGAAAACCTATAACTCTAATATTTCACAAAAATCTCGGTGGTCGCGAACCACTATCATCAATGAAAAACGTTAAAAAATGGCTGTCAGATAAGGAGCAAACACGAATAATGTCCGATAAAATAGACAGACCAAATACAAAGTGGAAGTTTGTAAGATGGGTTAAGGTTTTCGTAAAGCTAATACAGGGCAGTAGGGGAATAGATTTGGGACAACAATCCAAAGAAGCAGCAGGAGGAGAACTTCCAGAATGGTTGAAGAATAAAAAAGGTATGTATTCTTTAGATAAGTATAATGACGACCTTAATGACGACCTTTGTCTGTTCAGATGTTTAGCGATGCATATGACAGGTAACAGACCCGACAGATGTACGGACAAAGCGAGAGAATTTAGTAAGCAATATTTCGGTAGTAATGTGGTTTCACCAATTCCTTTTTCAGACCTGAAAAAGGTTGAACAGTTTTTTAAAATCGGTATAGAAGTATATCAACCGACCGAATGTGACGTATGGTGGTTGAAAAAGGTACCAGCACACTACAAGGAAATAGGTAATAAACCAATGACAATAGGACTGTTTAATAATCACGCATTTCTGATAAAAAACCTTAAAAACCTATCTAAAATTTACGCCTGCGATAATTGCAAACAGAAATTCACGAAAGCGAGTAATATGAAGAGACACGGACCAAAATGTATGAAAGGTGAGACAAAAATAGTATGTGATGGGTAATTATTTAGAGCGCCCGCGTTCGTCGTTCGAGAAAGCGTTTTACCCAAAAAGTTCTAACAGTTATGGGGCGATCGATTGGATGTACTCTGTGGAAAAGCAGAGGGAATTCACATTCACCACGAACAGTGCGGACACGGGGGTGAAAGATGGATTTTAGGAGCTCCAGTAGATGGATACTGCCAAGAAAACAATACCGTATATCAATATCATGGCTGTTACTGGCACGGGTGTGAGATTCATGCAAAGCATAGAAAAAAAGAACGCGCATCCACCATGAGAAGAGATACATTTATTAGAAGAAGCAAAGAATTCAACCTAGTAGTTATGTGGGAATGCGAATTCCAAAGAACGGGTAAAGATATAAAGATCGGTTGCGACACTACTCTTTATCCATATCAGATAGTATATGATTTTGAGGCGTATCTCAACCCTGAATTTAAAACGCTAGGTAATAGTTTAGAGTACGAAGCTGAGCACGTTCCGGTAAGTGTTAGTATAGGAGATAATTTCTCAAGAACAGTAACTCATATTTGTGATAAAGATCCTGCAAAACTTATAGAAAAATTTGTAGAAGATTTGAAAGTCAGGGGAAAAGCTATAAGAGAAGTGTGGTTAAGATATGGGTTTAATACAGAACATTTACGTAAAAACCAAATCGCCAAGATCGAACAGTGGATAGAGCAAGTACCGGTTATAGGTTTTAACAGCAGTAAGTACGATATAAACTTAATAAAGAAATATTTAGTAGGCGAATTGGCATCAACAACAAAGAAAGTAATGGTCGGAAAACGGGCAAACGCAACAATATTTCTATTTACTCCAGAGTTTAGATTTCTTGATGTAATACTTTACCTAGGACCGGGTGTAAGTTACGATAGTTGGATAAAAGCCTACGACTGCAAAGGACAGAAATCTTTCTTTCCTTACGAGTGGTTCGATTCTCCAGACAAACTTGATTACCCAGGACTGCCTGATATAGAGAATTGGTATTCCAAACTATCGAGGAAAATGTTACTAGATGAAACAGAATTAAGTAAATGTCGTAGAATTTTCGAAGAAAAGAATATGAAAACTTTCAGAGATTGGTTGAAATATTATAAACGATTTAGATGTAGCACCGTTCCTAGAAGCGGTGGAAAAAATGTGTGTAATTTTATAAACACAGAGGTGTGGATATTTTCAAAGATGCGGTAACACTACCGGGTGTGGCTATACAATATTTATTGAGAGGAACCATTAAAGAACAAAAATCGATAAAGGTGGTTATACCGGAGGGGGCTCTATATGCACCAAAAGAAGAAACATACGAAATGATGAAAGACGCTCTAGTCGGGGGTCCATCAATCGTATTTACACGCTATGCAGAAGCCGGTGTTTCAAATATTAGATCTAATTCCACAGGAATTAACAAACCTTGCAAGGCTATTTTGGGGTATGATGCAAACACGGTTATATTTATCTACGTTAAATAAAGTTATGCCGTGTGGGAGAGAAACTATACACCATATAGATACCCCACATAATCCTAAAGTTATTAAAAAGTTTTGTAAAATGAGTTTTATCTGGAGACTGGTTTGGGTTTGCGGAGGTTGGATATAGAAGTTCCACACACCTTAAAAGATAAAGTTTTCTGGAAATGTCTCCACTTTTTATAAACAGAGAAGTAGATGTTGATGAGGTTCCAGAACACATGATAAAAATATTTGGAAGATACTGGCAAGAACAAGAGGAAATGGGAAGAAAATTGGTGGGATCTATGTCGGCCAACAAAGTACTGCTGTACGCGCCACTATTGAAATGGTATTTAAAACAGGCCTAGAAATAACGGGAGTTCATCGTGTTATGATTATATTAGTGGAAAACCCTTCGAATGGTTCGCAAAAGAAGTTACAGCCGCAAGACGAACAGGCGATGTAGAACCAAATAAGAAACCAGTAGCGGACATAATGAAATTGTTAGGCAATTCGTGTTGTGGAAAAATGATAGAGGCAAAAGAGAGACATTTAAATACGACATATACACACGACGAAACCTGTGTTGACAAAGCGTTAAGATCTGCATTCTTTGACGATTTGGAAGAGATAGGAGATGCGTACGAAATATCTTCCCGAAAACCCCGGTGTGCAGTAAAGAGCCCCTTCCATTGTGGAATAGCGGTTTATCAACTAGCTAAATTGAGAATGTTGGAATTTTACTACCCATTTCTAGACAAATACGTAAAAAGAGAAGACTTTGAATTAATACAGATGGACACGGATAGTATGTATATAGGAGTTAGTGGAAAAACGATAGAGGAATTGATTAGACCCAACTTACCAGACGAGTTTGAAAAAGAAAAAAAGAAATGGTTGGCTTGGGATAAATGGAGCGAAAGAGAGCCAGGACTTTTCAAAATGGAATTTAGCGGAGATAGGGCGATAGCGTTATCTAGTAAGTGTTATTTCGTAGAAAAATTTAATTCAATTAATAAAAACTCTGCGAAAGGAATGTCCAAGAGAACTAACAATTTAAATTGGGATAGATATAAACGAGTACTAAGTGAAACTACAGAAGATGGAAAACACATTATAGATGTAGCACAAAATAGAGGATTTAAAATGAAAGACGGCGTTATGAAAACGTACTGTCAACAAAAATTAAGACTCTCGGCGTACTACGATAAAAGACGCGTGTTACCAGACGGAATACATACAGAACCTCTCTTGATTTAAGCAATCGGGGGCAGTTGGGTGTCAGAAGGTACCATAAGAAGTTCTTCGCGAACAAACCCGCGAGATGGACCATCAACCAAATAGTAGAGCACGGGCTCATCGGGTTTGGTAATAGATCGATCAAGATGATATACATTGAGAGACCACACGGGATCCGTCGTGCGGCGGCTGCCATCTTCGAGCTCTCCCGGTTGATAGAGGTACCGGACGTCAACATCCGATGGAAGTGCAATCGGCGATTGCTGCTCCTCTAAACCAACGGGTCGGCCGCGCGAGACGGCAGAGGGCTTGCTCGTCACCTTTTTAGACTTGATGGCATCTACGGGTTTCTTACCGATCAATCTGGTCACCTCGCCGTTAAGTGCAGAGACCACGGAGGGTAGCCTGGCCACCCACTCGGTGGATCGCGAATGAGGGTCTACAAGCTCTTTGGCATATTGATGACCGAACAGCCTCTCAGCCAGGGTTCGATTCAACCGCTCCACGATCCCCTGGTCCCTGTGGATGTTGACGCGGACGCGTCTGACAGAAACTTTGTGTTTAGACAATAGATGAGAGACCGCGCCCATGAACTCGCGGCCGGGATCGACCTGGAGAAGATTCGGCCATTTGAGAGGACTTCTCTTATATATTCGGAAAGAGCCTCAGCCACCTCCTTTGACTCTTTCGTGGCCAGTGGCTCAGCCCCCTTATAGCGACTCGCTACGTCAACGACTGTAAGTGCGTACTTATACGTTTTGCGACCGACGCGATCGTGAGGGAGAAACAGGAGATCTGCTTGGTGAACTTGGTTCGGCACCGGCACGTCGAATTTCGGGCGTGGAATATTGCGCGGCGCGGGCAAAGAGATCTGCCAGATGGCCTGCTTTTTGAGCCATTCCTTGGCAGCGTTTTCAGAAACCTTGGTCGCCACGGCGAGGTTCTTGATGGCCGCGAGTCCCTCGCGAATGGGGGCTGTAGTATGTGTTTGCTAGCTTGCGCGCTAAGCGAACCGATAGTTTGGTATCAAGTTTGCGCGTGTTCATAGTATGCGAAGTATTCTAATTGATCGGACAATCTCCAACATGCCCTCGCCAGATCGTCCGGTAACTGCGTCGTTAATAATAAACCTTTGTTGGAAGTTTCGCTGCAGCCCCAATCGCGTTTGGGTTGGAACAGGAGAGGGAATTCTGGGGAATCTAACTCGGAGGAATCTAACATCCACTTCGCGAAAAGGGTGGCCGCTTTTTCGTCCTCGCGCCACGTCTCGAGACAATCTCGGGCCAGACGAATCATACTCTTTGCACCAGGTAAACGATGTTTTTGGGCAGTGTAGCCTACATCGATCATAGCGTAATAAAGTTCAGCAACTAACATCGTTCTATATATATATTTATAAAAAAAAAAATTAAAATAATTATTAATTAATTTGAAATCTCGATTGAATATAGTAGCCGACGAGACGAGAGGGTGGGCTCGCCCTGAAATATTTGGTATAACCTGCGCAGCCAATCGTGAAGCCTATCACCGGGGTCAATAACGTATATCTCAGGGTCGGTCCATATCCACGGGCATCGTTGATAAGTATCGTTGTGCCGCACAGTGGGACATAGGATCACAATGTGTCGAAAGACATCGCGATAGGACCCCTCGAGTAAGTCGAGGATGAAAACCGTTTTTCCACATCCTGTCTGCCCACATATTATGGCAGAGTGGGCATCTCCAATCATGAATTGGTATTGATTGCTAATTTTCTTAAAATTAGTATAAAGCTGAGACGTATCGACCATCTTCGATGTTGAGTTGTGCATCTGTAATTAAATATAAGTACACGTTCAATGGCCCGGCTCCATCCGCCTCTTTGGTTATTTGGATCGTCACACCCTCGCTAGCGTTCTCAACTTGGCGTCCACTACCGTGCATTTGGTCGTCGTCGCTGGCTCGCATGTCTAGCCATAACGCGTATTTGGTAGTCAGGAACTCCGCGAGGGAGACGGCTGAGAGCTGCAGGTCTTTGGCAACCGCCGCAACCTCCGGGGAGCGTTTAGAGCCGGCAGCAAACTGCTTTCTGGCTTCGTCCCACTGCTGGTGTGCGCGAAGACCCGCACTGTAGAGTTGATTGGGGACTCCCTCGATCGTCACCTCTACCTTTGTGATTTTGGGGTTATAGAATTTGTCTGGTTTTCTAGCACCGAGCGCGAACCGAGCATCCTCGAACAACATCAGTATACCTTTCATTGAGCGGGCGGGTACGTTGACATTAATATTCCACAATGTGTCGCTTTTGTCTTTCGTCATCTTGCGGTGACGAAGAACTCAGTCGTAAAGTATGGCAACGCGCCCGGCATACTGTGTTCTGATCAATCGCGCGAGTTCGGGCATCGTGACCATGTCGTACTCCAACGAAACATTGTCGATCGTATACGTCGATGCCATGTCGGTGGCTATGATAACTCGGCCGTAGTCGTTGAACATTAGTTCGTATTCGAGGCGGTCAGCCAAAGCACTCTGATAGTAGGGCATGTGACTCTCCAGCAACTCAAAGTCGAGCGGGATGTAGAAGCGGTTGCCGTAAGCGGCCGCGATCGCGTTATCACTCGCGACGTTATCTACCTTGTTACCAGCCCCGATTCTAAGTTTGGTTACGTTCTTATTTTTGCTGGCGTCAATACCCTGATAGACCGCGTTTTCACGCTCTTGTGTCGTCTTCCACAGGTCCTGATAGCAATGGTAGACGTCGCTGTCGTCGATCGACATCACCTCATTACCAGAAATCTTTATCATGGTCTTCTTGACGATGGCGCGACCCAGGTTCTGAACGACGGTTCGGTCCGTGTCTGTCGACGTCAGCGAAATAGTGAAAGCGAGGCGAACAGTCCCCGGCACAATGACGTCGCTAGCTCCGAGGTTGGGGAAGCGGACTAAGAGCTGCTGGTTCTGGTCGATCGTCGATGGGTTGTTCGTAATAACGACACTCTGTCTCACGCCTTTTGCCCCGAGGGGCTCACGCAGTCTGCGGTATGGATTGAGTTTGCGACCGTATTGACTCGAAGACATAATTTAGTGAAACTATTAAACCCGTATGGTTTTGTCTTTAATACATAATTATAAAAGATGGCTGATTACGATATTAACATGGATGAAATCGGCAGAGACGATTACCTCGATGGTGATGATGATAACGATAATGAAACTACATTCATAGAGACTCCTTTTCCAATCCAATCGCAATTGGGGGAAATAGGTGGCGCTACCAACACCGTTAGTCTAAGTCAGGAATTAGTCGAGACGACTACTACAACAGTTTGGCAGAAAAAGGTGTGGTCCCATCTGTCGGTCGCGACTACTCCAAGTTCGAATTGGATCTGCGTGGTAGGTTGCGACAAAAAGCATCAAATATCGAGCTCGTCAACATAAGGACCGGAAAACCCCTATCGCTGAACACCATTGCTGGAAGCCGGGGCGGTGGCCAAATCATAAAGAACGAACAAGGATTCGTAGATTGGGCGCGTGGTAAATCAATTGTGCCGACAGACGAAACGATGGCGAAGACGGCCGCCGCGATAGAAACTGTCGAGATCAGCGAGGTCCCTCGTGTAGCCACCGACGCTATTCACACAATGGAGCTCAGCGAAAGCGAGATAGACGGAATACTCAGCACGATGGATGACCCACCGTTACCTCTTCGTGAATTGGTCCATAACCTCGCCAAACTCACGGCGCTGGATGAACATATCGCGCTAGAAGAAAGAAAACTGGAGGAAGCCTGTGACGATAGAGAATCTACCGAGCGGATCACCGAACGACTGCGGTCTTTGCGGGATGAAAGAGAAGTTCGCTCGGAGGCTGATCGGCTTGCCGTGAGGCTCTCCGCACCCAAATCAGTCGAATCCGCGAAACAATCTCAAGGATTCTGCACGAGGACACGACACTCGGTGAGCGTCTTCGCACTCTTTTCAGAGAGCAGGGCGTCACGATATTAAGCATCCTCACAGCTGTCGGCATGACTATATCGACCATAGTTCTAGCTATCACTGGTGGTGTGGCGCCACCACCCGCGCCAGCGCCATCCAGCGGAGCCAAGGAGTGGGTAAAAAACAACTAAAAACCCTCGCCAGTCTCCTGGCTAAATTAGCCGAAAAGGCGGCTGCCGCACTACCTGGACTGATCGGAAGTATCGTTTCCTACTTGTTATCTATATTATCAAAAACAGCCGGATGGCTCGCCAAAAATACTTGGGCTTTAATCGTGGCGATCGCCGGTCTCCTACTATTCTCCGCCACCAAAAGAGATTGGAAGTTCCTAAAACCAAAGCGCAAATAGTCCGACCGCCACGAGGGCAATGACAAGCCCTAATTTCTCCTCCTCGTGTGTTGTGCTTCCAATTTCAACATTGTTGATGATTGGTGTTTCCGCTTCTGTTCCCTCAACACTGTTGACGATTGACTTGGGGGGACTCAATTCGCGAATTGGGGGTGCTGGGTTCAACTTCAATCCCGATTGTGTTGAGTGAGGCGCATCCAATCGCGATTGGCTTGGGGTTTTTATGACCGTCTTGGTGTTCAATCGGGGATTGTGTTTGATGATATCCGCGTTCACGTTTCCCGTTGTAGCCGATTTTTTGATTGACGGTGGCGATTACGATATGATTAATTGTAAACCGTCAACCCGGGTCGTCTCGTAGTATCATATTGCTCGGCGCCATATAAAGACCTATTCCAAATACGTAGTCTACTGGGGTGCTGGCATTCTGCAAAACGTCTTGATAATTCTGGATCGCCTTCTCCAGGTCCACCCTAGCTGAGATGGCGTCCTCTACAAGTGCCAAGAATTGTTTTTGTGCATCAAACGCCGTTCCCGTGCCCAGTATAGAACTGCGAGTTTGCTTCTGTGCGCCGAGGATGGCCCAAACGTACGTGCGAATGGAGTCGTTGAGGCGAGTAACCCCGGCCTGCGTGAACCCTAGACCCGTATCTAACATAAATGTACCCCACGCGTCCTGAACCTCAGCAGCCTGCTGTATGTAATCGATGTGAGCCCGTTTCGGAGGTAACCAAATGCAGGATGAGACGCCGCAGTGCCGACCTCCAGACACTTCCGGCCCGAAAGTCATCGTCGCAGGGTCAAAATTCCCGCCGTTCCGACTGACAATGTGGTCGCCGGAGTGATCGTGTCTAAAATCAGTCTGCGTCCAATTCCCGGACTGACCCCGAATGAGAACGTCCCCGAGGCCGGTGGTGGTAGGAAATGCTTTCTGTCTCCAGTCCGCGTCTTTTGAAACGTTAAATTCGTTACACAGTCTTTCAAACGCCATACGGTCGTATGCGTTGGAAATGGGATCCCAGGCGTCGTCTTGAGGTAGTGAAATACCCAGTTCTTTAAGAATCCTCCTAATAGTATAATACGCATGAAAGTTGTAGACACTTCGGAGCATGACATTCTTGGATGTCAGATGGTCTTTATGTGAAACTCCACACCCGGCTGTTGCGCACCATACAGCGAAATTTATTTGGTTCTGCCAAAACTGCATCGGTGTTGCTTTCCACCCGTTTACGGCCTCCATTGTTGTAATCTTGGGCAGCCTATATTGTTCAAAGATGTCGGGAAAGTTGGTGGTAAAGCCACTACCCGGTCTAACCGTTACAGTAGGGTGTACAAGGGGGCTAACAACGTCTTTTTGCGTGTATTTACCTCCGACCGCGTACTTTGCATTAGAGTTAAAGCTAAATGCTTTGGTATCCATTGAAAGATATTATTATGTTTGCTACTATCACTAATGTTCAAAAAGAGAGTTGTGAACTTCAAAAGTCAATCGACAACTGCTGCGGAAAACGCAGGGTAGGCCTCAGATCGATCACGTTCCGTGGGGGAGAGCGAAGGGTTTGGCTATGTGAAGGATGGACAACAAGTAGGTGTAAAGCTGCTTCCCGGACTGTGGAGTTTTAGACAGCTCAAAGATTTTGTCACCTCAGAGCTTGATGGTAAAGTCAAGCTCACAGTATCGAAGGCTACCGGGCTCACAACAATGACCATCGGCCCAGACAGCCGGGTAATGATCTCCCCGGATTTGACTGTGCGGCTCGGTTTTACAAAAACATACTCCGACAATAGGGGTTGGTTTGAGCTAGGTGAGCACACCGGCACAAACCCGGTGGACTTCGTTTTCACGAAAACACTCAGGGTGCACCTGGATCAATTGAACACATCGTACAACACGTTAGACGGAGCTCCCAGCACATTAGTCATTACTAAAAACTGTGCACGCCAGCGACTGTTTCTATGGTGAGACTGTGACCTTAGACTTCCCACACCCCGAGATGAAAGTTTTGGAAACGGGGCACATCCACGAACTTACGGTCTCTATTCTCGATGATAAAGGGCGAGAGTTGAAGAACGATTACGCGATTTCGGTCGTCCTAGAAATTTCAAATTAGAATTAAACGCATGTTCGTAATATATATTATCAACATTATGAGTATATACGGACCAGGTAGTTCTTCCAATTCCAATCGCGATTGGGTGACAGATTCAAAGAATTTGGAACCGGCAGAAGGGGGATTCATCCCGACAGAGAGCGACTTTTTAACTACCGAAAACACAAAGGCCCTGATCAATAAAACTACAGTCGAACTTGTGCTAACGACCACTTGTAATAAACGACCACCTGCTGTAAGCGACCGGTTTGAATCCCGCCCGACGAATTTCCCATAATAACGTACTTGCAATGAACGACCACCTGCTGTCTGCGACCGTATAAATACGGCCATTCGGTCAAAATATGACGCGTTTAACGACTGTCAGCGCCCATGAAAACACGGCTCGAAACACGGCTATAAGCGGTAGCTATAATCCATAAAACGTGTATTTAGCGTTCTATAAATAGACTGGTGTTTCAGCATTATCTGGGTCAGGGTATGGGATCTCGTGGTCTATTGTTTACACTGCAGCCCAAGGCAATCTCTTAAATCGTAAATTTCATTCATCAATATGACTTGCAGCGTAAACAATAGATCACGTGACCCCACATCCTGAGATTATGCACGTATTTCTAAACCGCTATGGAATAGGCAGGACACGTGACCATAGGCATTATTTATTATCAATTAGTCCGTTTAAGCGTCTGTTGATCGCGAGTAGTATACATTGTAATAAGCGTCTGTCTATCGCGAGCACTATACAACGTAATAAGCATGATTTTATAAATAACTTGTATGTTTAATACATTAATACATACAAATTTGTATGTCATAGGCATTATTAATAATTACTTTAACTTCTGTTCAAATGACATGATTTTATATGGGTCCGTTGCTAATGGAATTCCCGCAATAGTTGGTAACCGAAATGCGAATGATACCAGTAACCCGTGCAGTACCAGTACCCGTGCATGTCCCGAAATTTTATAACGCGGTCGGATTCGATCGCGGTTTCAAATCTTGGACCCCGACCACCGCGTTATAATGGAGCTGCAGTGTATTCAAACTTATGTTTTACATTGTACATGTTATTACTTTAATAAACATACATATATGTGTATACATGTTATTACTTGACTGTGTTGTCACTGTGTTGTTTTTTATATATCATCCGTGTACCCACTCCACATGGCTGTCCCTATTAAGAGACCACCTCTGTTAAGAGACCACTTTTGGCAGTTCCCTTGAGTGGTCTCTTAACACAAGTTTGACTGTATATCGGAGGCCACAAACGGTATTCACAGGAGTATGGCACAGCTTAGAGTAGACGTCCTGACGGCGACTGCACAAGTTCGCGAAGAGGCACATACAGGACTTAAGGGAGTCCGAAAGAGTATTGAGAAAGACCAGGCGACCCTTGCGGATGCTTATAGGGTGTTGCGCTCAGAGGATCATGCAGCACTTACTGAACTAGGTAGAAAAATAACCGAAGTTTCCGATAAACTGAAACGTGTTCGTAGAGCCGCGAACAAAGCACTTGAGGAGACCTCGGAAAGGGTTCGTGTTGAGGCCCATACCGCTATCGGGGGGCTTGCCGGATTGTTGAACACATCTGTAGAGCAGTTTAATTTATTGAAAAAACAAAAACGTGTCATCACAGTTTGGGCTGAGAAGCGGGGCCCATTGGTTGAGGGGCTCTATGAATACTCGTTCGGTGCCAAAGCGAACAATAAATATGGGGGATACACCATGACAGCTCCAGGTACGCTTCTCCGAATGGCTGTCTGCTCGGTTAATGCTAATGGTAAACCTGTGGGCGCGGTCGTGATAAATCTCATACTGGATGGAGAAAATAGAAAAATAAATGCTAAAAAATATAAGCGCGCGGCGAACATAGCTGAAGCATCTAGTACCGTTCTGACAGGTTTATCTGTAATGAGTGGTGCGGGGCTGCTGCAACGCTATCTACAATTGTAACAGTTCCAATTGCTGGGGTTTTGAGTGGAATTACAGTTATATCTGGAGTACTTTGTATGATAATTAGGGTGGCTGGTGTAAAACTAGAGAAAAAAAGTAGAAAACATGATAGAATATCCGTTCTCGCGAGGTCTAAGAAAAATAGCATCGATGTTATCGTGTCCAAAGCGTTGGCCGATAATGAAATATCAAATTTAGAGTTTGAATCCGTGGTGGAAGAAATGGGGAGATATGAAGAATTAAATGAAAAGTCATGCAGAGCATGTTATTAGCCGATCAAATCAGGGTAAAGTGCATCGAACATATGTAGGTGTCTCTGGTAACATTGTCAATGGTAAACTATTTTCGACCACAGTTCTGTACCCAGCGTTGACATTTTTCTCGATTTTGTGCAGGTTTTGGAAACCCGTTCCCAAATCCATCCAATAGCAGCAATGCCATAGCAGCAATGTTTTGTTGTCACCATTATGTTGCGAAATATTCCAGCGTAACACCTGTACTGTTAGAATGAATAGTCATACTTCCGCTCCAGCTACTAATAGCCGATTACCGCTACGCATATTGTAGCTACTGTACTGTATGCTCTATTTATCTACAAATTACACTCCGCAATACACAAAGTTGTAGTCACTGTGTGTGTGTTTCACTGTTTGTCCGAATTCTGTGGCAGCATGCGAGTGGGCGGAGCTACCAGGGCTATATATATCTAGCGGTTACAGTGTCATCTAAAAATAGACGCAAGCTCCTGCGTATTCAGGCACATGCCCAGACTGGCCTAATGTGCCCCATCCGTGATTTTTTGCGCGATGTCGGGCGCAAGACAATCAATAATTTGCGGCATTGACAATAATTAAGGGGGATTGCCGCAATCGCGCGTGCTGGATGCATCCCTGCCATCCCTGCATGATACGTAAACAAATCAAAGTTGGCTATGAAGGGCAATTCTTCGTTTTGATTGGTGGAAAATTTTGTGAATATTAACTAGCGTCAAATGACGCGCATACGCGATCCAATGGGATAAACCCGAGATGCTGGGATAAACCCGAAAATGCTGGGGTTACTAGTAAGGAGATTTTGAGCAGAGGTCGATTATAAATTAGCCGAATAAACACATTTTACGCGATTATACGTGGCTGAAACTTGTTCTGTTTAATAAATAAAAGCTTTAAATTAGCCCAATAATCGGCGTATGTTGGCGTATATGGCCATTAGAGCCAACTATGGACTTCAACAACAATAACTTCCGGGTTAAATCTCTTCAGGCGTTCAGCTCATTAAGTAATCAAAATTGTGTTATTTGGCTATAAGTAAAGTTTTAAACGGAGACAATTGCCAAAAATGCAAACTTTATCGGTTGATGCAATGTGGAAGTGATACAGAAAAATTCGCGTTCGTAGATTACCGAATAGCGGAGAAAAGGGTTGCTACAAACTTTTTCAGAATTCGATGGATAACCAACATATTAGCCGATCTATAAATAGATCGGCTAATAAAAATGATATTAGAATCAAATCGCGCGCCACCATGCCCAAAATTGAGTGTACTGATTGGGATAAATTTAGGGTAAAACTTGGAAATAAAGTCGGAGGAAATGTTACAGCACCATTGTGATATTTTATAAAATAATTTTTTAAAAAAATAATTAATTTTCTTATAATTAATTATATTGGTGCAGTAAACAATTTAAATCAGTAAACATAATAATTATTAAAAAAAAAAATTAAAAAAAAGTTTAGGTCCCAGCGAGCCTCGAACTCGCGCCGGAAAAACCTAATTTTGTTGGTGGAAATTTTTTTTTCTTTCTTATATTAATTATTATGTAATAATAGGGGGTGTACAGCTTTGAATAATTAAAAAAAATTACAAAATTAATTATAAAATTAACAGAATAACGAACCATCACATGTTTTCTTTCGCCAATAGGTATTAATAAATAATTATAATTTGCACACCATTTGTATGTTGTATAGGAAACTGATAACTATATATACGTTTGTTAACCTTTCAACAATTGGTCTCATCTCGTGTGTGCCATGTTGTTGATCCGGACGGACGTCATGGATGACGTCCGTGGACGTCTCGTCTGTTTAATGGTAGCAGTCTCTAAATGTGTGTGTGAATTGGTGATGGAATTGTATCGCTCAAAGGTGCCGGCCTAAAAGATTTCTGCCTAAGAGCTTGCAATTACATCACCAAATCACAAAAAAAATAGGCTCGCCTTACTCGCGCTCGTGGAATTCTTCAATTGCATTTTCAACACGTTTTTGTACCTTGTCATCAATACTGTTTTCAAGGGCTTTGAATTTTTGATCAAATTCCTGTAATAGTTTCGAATGAGATTCAAGTTTTAAACCAATTGCATTCAGTTTGGGCAAAAGACGCAAACACCCATCACAGTTGAAGGGAAGATTTGGAGAAGTTTCACTTCTTAGCACATCGTACAATTTCCCAGAAACATGACTACAGTCTAAGCAAAACCAATATGCGCACACATTGCAATTCATGGACCGCTGATTCTTTTTAAATAACTGTTCACACTGTCCACACTGCTTTTGGTTGGACCTCGTGGACCGGTTGGGCGAGGGGCATTTTTGCTGATCTGATTTGGATGCTTTACTGGCCATCTTAAATCCTGAGATGTTGTGAATAATATTACAGAATGTTTATCAAACCTGTACACCTATTATTTAACCTAGATGGTATTATTTACGAAAGATATTTATAGATTCATTTTATTTTTTTCACTGCACACATTTTTCCTGCTTTCATTAACCGGAACCGGAAGCCTATCGTATGTAACTGTAACTTAGAAAACCATGGGAAACAATTTAACATACCTTTTTAAAATAATTTTCAATTAACACTATTCTTAGAATATGCTTATTCACTTGTTTTCTAGGGGGCACGAATCAATGAGAAGGCACGAATCCATGATAATTGGGGCTAATAAAAATTAATAAATTTATCCTAAAATTGAAAATTTCTCCCTCAAAGTATACTTTGCTAGAAAAGTATGCTTTGCAATTTTGATGAAATCGGCTACTGATATTACACTACGTAAGTATCCTAGCAACATGCTGAGCGCCTGTGGGACGATCAGGATGGGTGGCGAAACGGAACTCACCAACATTTGGCACGACACAGTGTTCGTTTAAGAAGGCGATGATGCCATTAATGCTCGATTTGTTCCCATTCATTTTCCAGTTACCACCGACGAAAAATGTGCGTTCAGTTGACATGATTACAATGGTTTTTAGCCTTGGAGCTTGGTAAACAGCCTAGTCCTGCGCCGGTTATGCGACCTTGGAAAGTAAAATGTCAAGGCCACCTCCTTGTTGTTGTTGTTGTTGTACCTATGTTATAAATTCGAGCCGCTGACTTTTCGGCTCAACCTATCCTCAGTCACCAGGACTGTGGCATAATTTCGACATAATAACTCAATGAAAAATTAAAATACCAAGCACACCTGAAGTTACGTTGGATGTGTTGTTCACACATAAAGATTTAACCACACGAAATCATCAGATATTCATGCGCGGCATAGTCAAAAGTAGTATGTTAAAATTATAATACAGACATATAAGACAGATATATGTGTCTTAGACACTATTTTCTTGCATAAACCGGTCAATTGCTGTACTAATTTACTCTACAGGCATGTTAGTGTATCATTTGCTTCATGTTCAAGCATATGCTTTGGCATTAGTTTGTAAGTCGGAACATGTTTGTCATGTGAGGTGGTTTCAATTTCAGACTCTGACTATTGGTGCCACCAACAGGGTGGTCACAGGAGATTGAATTTATCTTTCTTAACAATAATTAAACATACATTTTAATTAGTAAATATAATACAGAGCAGAATGTGTGCAGGTTGTGGGAAAGTAGGTTCCACAACATTCATACGAAACGTGAAAGTAGCAGAGAGTAGCAGAGAGTAGCAAGATGTGTGGTATTTGGTTAGTTTATGTGCGGAAAGGCAATGGTGGTGGCCCACATAATTCCGCTAGGCGCGGTTGAGAATTGTGCAGTCCCAAAACATAACTCTGGAAACTGACCCACATTTATTATAGACATTGTAAAATAGTTCAATTGCGCAACGTCCGCGTGTCTCTGCAACTGTATGTCCGTCAGTTCTTCTGTCAGTATTGGCAAACTATTTCATCGCCACCACATTAGTGCGTAGAATTAATAAATCAGTGAAATACTTTCGGCAAGGGATATAATCAATACACAACTACCACGGGAACTATTTGCATACGAGCCAAGCGGATTGTTCTGTTTATTAGAATATATAGTTTTAATTAATCTATCTCCTGTGATATATAATGATACATTCCTTTGTTATGTTATGGGTACTAATACATGTTGTTTCAATAGCGTATCGCTGCAATGGTATCGTTGTAGACGGAGTTGCAACTAATTTAATAATTATTACGTTAAAATGTTTGCGTACTACTGATAATATTTCTGTACAAATGTAATCGTCGTAAATGGTGCAATAGTCGTGAGGTTAAGGTCGCCGACTTTTATGATTGAATTACCAATTCCGGAAGGGTCGGGGGTTCAAACCTCGACTTGGTATTTGTCTCCAATATTTTTGTCATTTTAATATTTTCACAATTTTATGATTTTAATATAAATAGCTATAAACTGATAGAAACTTACCAACTATGAAAGTGTCCGTCTTTAAATAATATATACACAGACAGTTTGTTACTGCATTTTTTTAAGTTTGAGGTACAGTGTATACCATATAATTTTTTACTGTCACAAAATATTTTTTTGTGGCTGTCACAATTAATATTGCATTCTATTTTGGCTCTTTTAGAATAAGCTAAATTTTCGGACAGCAAACATTTTTTTTATGAATTTGAATTAATGATTGTCCTCCATCTGATCATAACACTGTTCGAACTGCGCCTGTGGCTACCACGACCAGAATTCACTGGCCGCAAACACAGTAGCCTTCGGCGTCTCTTTATTAAATTAGTATTTTGTATTTGATTGGATTTCCACGTGAGCGCTGAATTTTGTGTCAACACCATTTACGAAAAATATTGGTGATTTTCTAAACGAATATCGGCCAAATCCGGCGATATATTTTGTGTCAATTTTCAACACCATTTACGGAAAATATTACTGATTGTTTAAAACAATATCGGCAAAACTAAATACGTTGATATAATTTTTTGTCAACTTTTCAACACCATTTACGGAAAATGTTACTGATTTTCTAAAAACAATATTTGCGAAGGTGTACTGAACTACTATTTTTCAATTACCAGCCGTCTAATAGATCTGTGTATAATCGAGAGTATATCGTTAATTGTCATGTTGTCTCCGACAGCGAGGTGTGCGGCACACATCAAAACGACTGGACAGTCAATTTCAAAACATTGCCTAAGGGTAAACATTTAAAGCTGTGTGATGTCATCAGATCAACAACTCGTCACACGGCTGCGCGTTATCGATTTTTCCACACAAAGCGACACGTGTATTCATAATTAGATCTGTGTAATGTGTTGGGTGTAGCCTAGGACCATACATAAATTCGTAATTATGTAGCCGATATTAAAATATGATCGATTACTTTAAATTACGTCCGCAAGTTGACATATATTTCAGAGCAGACGTCATCGTATTTTGCCGTTATTTATTTCCAAAATCAGTCATATATTCTGTAAATGACGTTGAACGTTGACAATAAATTAAGACCAGATCAGTACGTAAAATCGCTATCGACGACAACTGACGATCTGATGAGAGAGTAATACAGTTTACGCCTATCCAATGTTAAATATAAATTGTGATTCTTTTATGATTGCATGATGACAAAATGCTCGACGTGCAGGGATTTTTTTGACGCGGCGATATGTGAGAACCAACGAACTTGTTATGTCCTTAAATGTTGTACATATCGAATTAACACAGTATCAAACATTCTTTGAAGACAAACTAGAAAATGAGTTAAAACAAATAATAAGTGGACCAGGGTGATATTACTTGAAGGAGCTGGCTAAGTCATTTAAGTTGCCCCCTATCTTAAATTAAAACACAATGTATTTCATGTTTAATGTTTCTAGAGTAGATTGGTGCAATAGGATAGTGGTCAATGTTTTTGTAAAAATCCGAAAATATTTAGAAGGAAATCGTCAAGACCAATTACTTCCATTAATACATCATTAGGACACATTACCCAAACATCCGGTTTTAGCAAATCCAATTTTATCCATGTAATTTATATATTGAAAGGATAAAGAAACGCAGGGTAACAATATACGCAATACTTATTTAAATGCTTGGCCTACACTTATGAAAACCGGCCAGGCGACTATCTTGGTCACTGTGCACACAAACCGGTGCCTAAAGTTAATCAACCGTGTAATGCACCGTACCACATAGAGAAAGTTATAAAAAGCCAAAAACACGTGCAGCATGATGATGATAAGTTCGTCAAAACATTTTGTCATACCACTTGATACGCTTGAGGTATACACATCGTTTTCCGCTATTTACACTGAATTTATAGCTCTCACAATCATGGTACGTCTGACGGAAGTTCAGAGGGGTCAGGCTATTGCATTGCTAATGCAAGGTCAAACGCAAAAGCAGGTTGCTATGCAGTTCGGTGTGAATGTTTCCACCATAGAACGTCTTGTCCGTCGTCTGAGAGAGACCGGAAGGGTTGCCGACCGACTGAGATCGGGACGTCCGAGCGTAACGTCGCGACGTGAAGACATGGCTATTCGTCTCGCCCACCTACGTAATCGCCACGTTACTGCCACTGAAATCGCTATTAACACGGTAGGCAATCATAATCGCCACATTCACCCCAAAACTGTAAGAAATCGATTGCGCGAGGTTGGTCTGCGAGCACGTCGTCCCTACGTTGGTCTGCCTCTCACTCGTATGCACATGCACCCAGACGATTTCCAATGAGGAGACAAGTCTTTTTCACAGATGAGTCCCGGTTCACTCTTTTTCGTCCGGACGGTCGACGTCGTGTATACCGACGTCATGGGGAACGCTTCGCCGACGCTTGCGTTCTTTAGAGGGATAGGTTTGGGGGTGGCTCGGTTATGGTCTGGGGAGGGATATCTCACGGGGTAAAGTCACCGTTGATTGTGGTAGCCGGGAATTTAACCGCCGTAAGATATAGGGATGAAATCCTCCGCCCGGTTGTTGTTCCATTTGTGCAATAGCGTCAACTAATTTTCTAGCATGATAATGCCCGGCCCCATGTAGCCAGAGTTTGTCAAGACTTTCTCACTGACCATAACATTAACCCACTCGACTGGCCAGCGTACAGTCCCGCTTTGTCCCCAATCGAACATCTGTGGGACAAACTTGACAGGAGGATAAGGGGGTGTCGGAATACCCCTTCTAATCTCGACCAACTAAGGACTGCATTGTTGGAAGAGTGGAACAATATCCCAAATAAGATGGATAAATGCACTGATGAATTCCATGCACAAGAGAATCAGGGCTGTGACAGATGCGCGAGGGGGGTATACGAGATACTGACAAAACAGTGGATTTCACTGTGCGATATTGGGGGGTACCGTCAATTGTGATTCAATTATTAATGAATTATCGGTCAAAACCTAATGCAATTTTGGTAATGTGTTGACTAAAGATGTTTTTTTAATACTCATATAAAATATTGTATATAACAGCAAACACATCACTTTAAATCACCTCAAATGTTTACCCTGCGTTTCTTTATCCTTTCAATATACTTTATTGGGTAAGAAAAAGAGCCTTTAATTTATCGATTTTGTGTATTTTGTGACCTTGCAGCACTATTTATAATGTGTTGCTGGCAGTTGTATGATGTACACGACAATACCAATATTCTCGCGATGATAGACTTGGGAAATGCCATTGTGAGGGTATAACATCATTTGTTTCGGGGGATACCCTCAAACCGCCTGCCCCTATGGAACGCCAAATCTACATAAACTCAAATAATTAATGCTAGCTTCAAATAATTAGTGCTCTCTCTAATTATATTAGTGCTCTCTCAATTTCAATTAGTGATCTCTCTAATTCAATTTGTGCTCTCTCTAATTAAATTTGAGCTCTCTCTAATTCAATTTCATTAATAGAGAGAGCATGAATTAAATTTGAGAGAGCACTAATTGAATTTGAGATATCACTAATTGAATTTGAGAGAGCACATATTGAATTAGAGAGAGCACTAATTGAACTTGAGAGAGCACTAATTGAATTAGAGAGAGCATTACATGTATGTGTTTTTGAACTCTCTGCAAATAATATAGAGATAGCACGAATTCAATTAATGTTCTCTCTAATTCAATTAGAGATCTCTCTAATTCAATTAGTGCTCTCTCTAATTGAATTTGTGCTCTCTCTAATTGAATGTGTGCTCTCTCTAATTCAAATTTGTGCTCTCTCTAATTCAATTTGTGCTCTCTCTAATTCAATTTGTGCTCAATTCAATTTGTGCTCTCTCTAATTCAATTTGTGCTCTCTCTATTAATTATCATTACAGCTAGCGCTAATTGAATTAAAGAGACGTCATCTTGTATATCTTGACGGCTATTCTACATAAATGTATCGTCATTTTACCTAAATATATGCATTACATAATGTTTGTAGATTAATAGTATTCGTATATGTTGGTATTTATACTTTCCATTCAAAACTTGATTATAAAAGGTATGATTAGTGTTAGGAACAATACAAAATGACTAATATTTGAACTTTGACCTTAAATATGACCTTGACCCTGCATCACATGTCATCTTCCTTCACTTCAAATTTTAGTTCTTATTATAGTATGCATATAATATTGCCATCAAACATTGAAGCACTGGTTTATAGAGTGATTTGAACAATTATACATGTTAATGCTTATTTTCAAAACAGCGGCCATCTTGGACGCCATCTTGAATATCTCCATGGTTACTCGACATATTTCCATTTCAACTATATATGTTGTCTATAGAGTATTCTGATATGCTGATATGTATACTTTTGTAAAATTTGTAGGGTCCGTACCTCAGACTGACTGGCATTAGAACATATACATATTTTCATTGAAGTTGATCTCTTTGTGCTGAAATATTTTGGATTCCTGTCCTCAAGATGTACAGCAACATGACACATATGTTGATTTCGTCAAATATTGAAGTTGATTTTTCACCAAAAGTGGAACATACTTTGTACACTCTATCATAGAATAGCCGTCCAGGATGTTGAATATATATTCAATTTATCAACCAGCGAGTGTCCTAAATTTGCAAAACTATGTCAAACCACTGCGAAGAGGAGGAGGCAAACTTCGAACAACAGTATGTACTGTGTAATTGTGTATCCCCTCATATCGTGTAGATACAAAAGTTATTTCCGTATCTTCACATTGTTCATATTATGACTAGTGTAGAGCCACGTCAGTCTGTGTGGATCATTGGTGACCAGTGTATACACATGTCAGTCTCTCCAATTCAATTAGTGATCTTTTTAATTCAATTTGTGCTCTCTCTAATTGAATTTGTGCTCTCTCTAATAAATAACAATGTGTGCTCTCTATTAATCAATGTGTGCTCTCTCTAATTCAATTTTGTGCTCTCTCTAATTGAATTTGTGCTCTCTCTAATTCAATTTAGTGCTCTCTTAATTAATTTGTGCTCTCTCTAATTCAATTTGTGCTCTAATCTATCTCTCTAATTGAATTTGTGCTCTCTCTAATTCAATTTGTGCTAATTAATTAAGTGCTCTCTAATTGAATTTGTGCTCTCTAATTCAATTTGTTCTCTTCTAATTCAATTTGTCTCTCTCTATTAATTATCATTACAGCTAGCGCTCATTGAATTAAAGAGAGCACAAATTGAATTTGAGAGAGCACAAATTGAATTAGAGAGAGCACAAATTGAATTAGAGAGATCACTAATTGAAATTGAGAGAGCACTAATAGAATTAGAGAGAGCACTAATTATTTGAAACTAGCATTAATTATTTGAGTTTATGTAGATTTGGCGTTCCATATGCCCCACACCCCAGACTGCCCTCAAAAGTCTGCCATAACATTATTTTAGGCACAACTATGCGCCTGAATGAAATATATGTATATACGGCCATGTAATGTAATATTATTTACATAATTCAAATAAGGATATTACGGAGCCTTATAAGGGACATGAGAAGAGAAAAAAATGTTCTGACAAATTTGATTATTTCGTTAGAACACATTCCAATTTGTTCTAACGCATTCCAATTCGTTCTAACGAATTCCAATTCGTTCTAACGCATTCCAATTCGTTCCAAAGCATTCCAATTCGTTCCAACGCATTCAATTATTGCGTTCTAACGCATTCAAATTCGTTCTAACGATTTCAATTATTTCGTTCTAACGAATTCGAATTCGTTCTAACACATTCCAATTCGTTATAACGCATTCGAATTCGTTCTAACGCATTTAATTATTGCGTTCTAACGCATTCAAATTCGTTCTAACGATTTCAATTATTTCGTTCTAACGAATTAGTTCTAACGCATTGTAATTCGTTCTAACGCATTCCAATTCGTTCTAACGCATTCAATTATTGCGTTCTAACGCATTTAAATTCGTTCTAACGATTTCAATTATTTCGTTCTAACGAATTCGAATTCGTTCTAACGCATTGTAATTCGTTATAACGCATTCAATTATTGCGTTCTAACGCATTGTAATTCGTTCTAACACATTCAATTATTGCGTTTCTAACGCATTCAAATTCGTTCTAACGATTTCAATTAGTTTCGTTAAATTCTAACGCATTATTTCGTTCTCAACGATTCAACTTATTTCGTTCTAACGATTCGAATTGCGTTCTAACGCATTCATTCGTTCTAACGCATCAATTATTGCGTTCTAACGCATTCAAATTCGTTCTAACGAATTCAATTATGTTCGTTCTAACGAATTCGATTCGTTCTAACGCATGTTATTCGTTCTAACGAATTCAAATTAATTGCGTTCTAAGCATTCTTCAATTCGTTCTAAGCATTCCAATTAGTTCTAACGCATTCAATTATTTGCGTTCTAACGCATTCAAATTTCGTTCTAACGAATTCAATAGCGTTCTTTAACGCATTCATTGCGTTCTAACGATTTAAATTATTCGTTCAACGATTCAATTCGTTCTAACGCATTCAGTTCGTTCTAACGCATTTCAATTAATTGCGTTCTAACGCATTCAATTATTCGTTGTTCAAACGAATTTCAATTATTTCGTTCTAACGAATTCGAATTCGTTCTAACGCATTGTAATTCGTTCTAACGAATTCAATTATTGCGTTCTAAAGCATTCCAATTCGTTCTAACGCATTCAATTATTGCGTTCTAACGCATTCAAATTCGTTCTAACGATTTCAATTATTTCGTTCTAACGAAATTCGATTTCGTTCTAACGCAATTCGTAATTCGTTCTAACGCATTCAATTATTTGCGTTCTAACGCAAATTGTTAATTCGTTCTAACAACACAAATTAAATTGCGTTCTTAACGCATTCAAATTCGTTCTAACGATTCAATTATTTCGTTCTAACGCATTCAAATTCGTTCTAACGATTTAAATTATTTCGTTCTAACGAATTCGAATTCGTTCTAACGCATTCATTCGTTCAACAGCATTTTCTTTTAAATTCGTTCTAACGATTTCATTTCAATTACGTTCTAACGAATTCGAATTCGTTCATAACGCATTCAAATTGTAATTCGATTCTAACGCATTCAATTATTTGTAATTCGTTCTAACGCATTCAAATTCGTCATTAAACTAACGATTTCAATTATTTCGTTCTAACGAATTCGAATTCGTTCTAACACATTTCAATTCGTTCTAACGCATTCCAATTCGTTCTGACGCATTCAAATTAAAATCTCAGCGGCTGGATTTCAAATAAACAGTTCAGTAACAACAACAACAACAGTGCCATTGCCGCCATTGGCATGACGAAGGTATCACGGGACAGTGGGCGGCTAGCTTTAAAAAGTGGGTGGACGATTTTCTATATACTTCACTACCGACCCTGCAAGTTACACAAGTGTGTCTAGAAAAATAGGTTTATGAATATTTCTTGACTTTGGGAGGCTTGACTAGGTGTATGTTTTAGAGTATTTCATAATTCTACGAAACTGAATGTTAGCTCCGGTTGATTTTGACATCTTGAAAAATGGCGTATGCTATGCTCTCTCGCCGGTACGGTTTGGCGTCAGAATCTACGGTATTTTTTCTGGCATTTGTAGCGAAAATTTGAGGTGGTTATGACCCCGCTTTGGAACCATTTTCAGGAAATGGTGTGGTGTTACAAGTGATAGAACAAGACATAACAAAGTCTCTGTGCCTCATGTTTTCATGAAAACAATTCCAACAAATTCAGTCGTGTTTAAATTTCTGGCCAAAAATAGGTGGGTGGGGTAACTTTGTAAAAATAATTAAACACATCTGATGCGGTTACTGCATTTGTATTGTGTCGCGCGATTTGTACTTCATTTGCGAGTATTTTTCAATATTTGTCGCAAGAGCTCCTTAACTGATTGTGATTGGCGGTGATTTTTATAAGTCACCCGCCGCCCTCAGAAAAGCAGTCAATTTTGGCTATTTTCAACCGTCCCGTGATGCCTAAGCTGACGTTGCTCGCCGGAAGTTCATCCCATACAGAATCAGCCCTACACATCCGCCGGAAATGATGTACAATAAGTCTGTCAGAAATGGCTAATCTACCATCCCGAAATTAAAATGGCATGACGGCTAGTCAAACAAGCCAAGTTTATGGAACGCCATGACTGCCTTAACTGAAGACATGTACTGCTCTTATATGGTTTCGTATTTATCTTATGTCAGTTCGTCTTTACCTTGTGTGGATTCGTGTTTATATAAGGTCAGTTCGTCTTTATCTTATGTCAGTTCGTATTTATCTTATTTCAGTTCGTCTTTATTTTGTGTGGATGCATGTTTATGTTATGTCAGTTCGGCTTTATCTTATGTCAGTTCATATTTATCTTGTGTGGATTCGACCTTATCTTATATCAGTGTATCAATTCGTCTTTATCTTATGTCAGTTCATCTTTATCTTATGTCAGTTCGTATTTATCTTATTTCAGTTCGTCTTTATCTTGTGTGGATGCATGTTTATGTTATGTCAGTTCGGCTTTATCTTATGTCAGTTCATATTTATCTTGTGTGGATTCGACCTTATCTTATATCAGTGTATCAATTCGTCTTTATCTTATGTCAGTTCATCTTTATCTTATGTCAGTTCGTATTTATCTTGTGTGGATTTAACTTTATCTTATATCAGTGTATCTTTACGTTAGGCCAATTCGTCTTTATCTTATGTCAGTTCATCTTTATCTTATGTCAGTTCATCTATATCGTATGTCAGTTCTTCTATATCTTATGCAAGATCGTCTTTATATTAGATCAATTTATCTTTAGCTTACTTCAACTAACTTTTTTATTTTTTTTATCTTATGATCGTATGTTTGTTCGTCTTTATATGGGCCGCCGGGCTGAGAAATGGGACAGTATGGTGTTTACAATAATTGACACTAATTGTATATACAATTCCTTTTGCACACTCACATAGAAAATGACTCGATTCTAATCGTCTTGCTGGTGTTATTAATGCTACTCCATTGATGGAATAACGAACATCGTAGACCCTGATAAGACTGTGCGGAGGCACAGGCTGGTCTGGGGCTACTCTGGTCGCATATGTCGTAAGGTCCATTTTGTCAGCCGAGGGGCATATATTGTGTCGGGTTGACATTATCTTTTGTGGGTATATCTTAATATTATGTGGGTTCGTATTTATCCCTGGTCCGGGTTAGTTCTTCTTATCTTATGTAGATTTGTATTTATCTTAAGTGCAGTTCTCTTTATGTTCTGTCGTTTCGCCTTTATGTCGAACATTGTTAATATGGGGTTTATTTATTGGAGAGATATTTGTGTTGACACCGGCTATTTCTTTCCCGCAACACTGACAACAGATAAATACGAACTGATATAATATAAAGACGAACTGGTATACGATAAATACGAACTGACATAAGATAAATACGAACTGACATAATATAAATACGAACTGACATAAGATAATTATACACTGAAATAAGATAAGTACGAAGTGATATAAGATAAAGGCGATTTGACATAAGATAAATACAAACTGACATAATGTAAGGACAAACTGACATAAGATAAAGACGAATTGACATAAGATAAAGATGAGTCCACATAATATAAATACGAATCCACATACTATAAAGATGAATACACATAATATAAATATGAATCCACATAAGATAAAGACGAATCGACATAAGATAAAGACGAATCGACATAAGATAAAGACGAATCCACATAATATAAATACGAATTAACATAAGATAAAGATAAATCGACATAAGATAAATACGAATCCACATAATATAAAGGCGAATTGACATAAGATAAATACGAATCGACATAAGATAAATACAAATCCACATAAGATAAAGATGAATACTCATAAGATAAATACGATTCCACATAAGATGAAGATGAATCCATATAAAATGAAGATGAATCCACATAAGAAAACAATATTAGTTCAGTTAAGGCAGTCATGGCGTTCCATACAAGTTGCCCAATGTAGACATATACTGAGTTGCAGTATACATGTACGTCTGCACCGTCTGATTTGGGCCTGAATCCCATTTACAAATATGGTGGTCAGTTGAAGTCAGAAAATCAAGAAAATGGTCAAGTAAACCACCCCCTGAACTAAAATGGCATGACGGCTGGTCAAACAAGCCCATTTGCCCAATGTAGACACGTACTGAAATGTAGGACTATATCCCGAGTATGCGTCGGCACCGTCGGATTCGGACCTGAATCCCGTTTTCAAGTATGGTGGTCAATTGAAGTCAGAAATGCACGAAAATATCGACCACACCCTACAACAAAATGCTATAATGAAATGCGTTAGAACGAATTGCAATGCGTTAGAACGAATTAGAATTCGTTAGAACGAAATAATGAATGCGTTAGAACGCAATAATTGAATGCGTTAGAACGAATTGCAATGCGTTAGAACGAATTCGAATTCGTTAGAACGCAATAATTGAATGTGTTAGAACGAATTGCAATGCGTTAGAACGAATTCGAATTAGTTAGAACGCAATAATTGAATGCGTTTGAACGAATTGCAATGCGTTAGAATGAATTGCAATGCGTTAGAACGAATTCGAATTCGTTAGAACGAAATAATTTAAATCGTTAGAACGAATTGGAATACGTTAGAACGCAATAATTGAATGCGTTAGAACGAATTGCAATGCGTTTTTAACGAATTCGAATTCGTTAGAACGGAATAATTGAAATCGTTAGAACGAATTTGAATGAGTTAGAACGCAAGAATGGAATGCGTTAGAACGAATTGGAATGCGTTCTAACGAAATAATTGAAATCGTTAGAACGAATTTGAATGCGTTAAAACGCAATAATTTAATGCGTTAGAACGAATTTCAATGCGTTAGAACGAATTCGAATTCGTTAGAACGAAATAATTGAAATCGTTAGAACGAAGTTGAATGCGTTAGAACGCAATATTTGAATGCGTTAGAACGAATTGAAATGCGCTAGAACGAATTGCAATGCGTTAGAACGAATTCGAATTCGTTAGAACGAATTCGAATTCGTTAGAACGAAATAATTGAAATCGTTAGAACGAATTCAAATTCGTTAGAACGAAATAATTGAAATCGTTAGAACGAATTCGAATGTGTTAGAACGAATTCGAATGTGTTAGAACGAATTCGAATGCGTTCTAACGAAATAATCAAATTTGTCAGAACATCTTTTGCTCTTCTCATGTCCCTTATAAGGCTCCGTAGGATATAATTGTCATTGCAATACTTTATACAAAATATGCATAGTAGTATAAAACTTCAATATAATCATGTTGTAACGCCATTCAAAACATTTACTATGTCTGTACTTGGTAACACGTTTAGTATGTACGCGCTGCTACGCCGATAAACAACACAAAACACCTATTACTACACAGTATTGTCATTGTAACACATAGTTGTTATTGTCACAAATAACAATGTTTATTTGACTGCGGCATCATTATGCTATGACCATAATGTTATATACACTCTGAGTCTCACAATATTTAGCACGTTTTACTATAAACATAAGTATGTCATTTGAGATAAATTTTAGTACATGGGTGATTTTGTTACCATGGTAACATGGATACATATTGGAATAATGAGGATACATGTAAGTGCATGCTATATGTAGGTAGGATTCGTTGATGAGTTGAAAAAAGAAATGTTGCACAAAATGCAATACAAAATAATTAATTTACATTTCTATCAATACATTATTATTTTTCGGTTGTCATGGTAACATGGAATCATTTCAAATATTAATTGAAAAAAAAAGATTTGTGAATTATATGGACAATATTCAATAAATATAATGCATGTCTTGAATTTTACCTTTTTTGAAATCTACGTTTTCATAAGCCATACTCGTATATAGTCATGAAGTTGATAAAAATTGCGGCCATTTAAAAAAAGGTCAGCCATCTTGAAATTAAAAAGATGTTTAGGCCCATACAGTTATATTGTCTTAAATCGTGACAATACTTATTTCATGCGAGCTTCATAATGTGTGTCCCATAGAATGCCAATTTTATTTAAATTACAAAATCCCCCGCTTCCACGTAACGTAATCTCACAGGTTGCCGTCCCTTGACATGTGCCATTTGGTTGTATCATTAAAAACGATATTGTCCGGTAAGTTTTTAAGATATCAAATCCAAATTTTCAACACGGCTTCCTGACATATTGATGTTCACTACTAAACTGTTATTTTCCAATTTGGCGTGGACCGATTTTTGGCCTTATTGCCCCTTGTCCTTTGCGATGTCGGTTATAGAGTTGCGTATTACTTGTTGATATTCTACATCAAGAATCAAGCTGTTATTTAATTTAAAATACCCAGGACCCCTCTGAACGTCTGAGATTTGTAGTTTAAAACTAACCATAGAATGATCCGAGTTGTACCCGTAAGAGATTTTACAATTTCACCCTCTGTTTAATAAGTTTTTCCAAACGAGAAAATAGTCTAGTCGGCAAAATATTGTTGCCCTAGCGTTTGAATGCCAGGTACATTTTCTCGAGTTCTGATTTTGTATTCTCCATATGTCGCATAACTTATACTTATCCATAAGTGTTTGCAGTTGCAATCGATTTTGTCTATTCGTGCATGGGTTACAATTTTTCTTGTCCATTCTAGTTCTAGAACTGTATTAAAATCCCAACCTACAATGAAATATTCCCCTTCATGTTCTTTTACGTAATCTTCCATTTTTACATAGGGTAGCCTATATATTGGAATCGCGTCGGACAGTTAGCCACGCCCCAGACCCCCCTCGATGGGCGAGTCCGTAGTGATATCTCGGAATAACCATAACAAAAAAATGCATTGTGTTACTCAACGTTTAACTGTCATACGCAACCGCTAATTGAAAATAATATTATGAAAAACTACTTGCACTGAACAATATCAACAACGGATGTTCTACGTACACAAATACATCGGATTCTTTTGATACCGTTCAAGTTGTTATTTGCCCCCCATTTGCGTCACAAATCGTGCGGTCATCGCTAAATTTAGTAACAGGCTATAGTTTTCGGCAGAGTTAACTCCCCTCCGAATACTCTCCACCGGATAAACACGTGTAAACACGCGACGCGTTCAACACACAAACGATAACAAGGGGTTACAGCTACCTGTTGACCCAGATTTTTTGTTAATGATCGCGATTGTGTCGCAACAAAACTCGCACGTGTGGGTCTAACTGATGTTAATCCTCATTCTATCGATGGATTTACAGCGGATTTTAGTGACATTCCCGAATTCTGCCTGATTGACATTTGTCTATGGTGGCCAATATACGCCAACATGAGTGTCAATTCTACGTTCAGGGAAGGGGTTCAATCAGTCAGTAAGTGATACATTACAGTCAGGCAACAAATTAATGACAGTATAACACATCCAGCGTAGATTAATACCCATACTAATGCAAGTACTGAAAATACGACAAAAAAATTGTAGCAAGTTTGGGCTTCCATACATTGAACATTTTGTCAGCGGTTTCCCCAATGACGTCATTTGTATGTTTTAATATACTCGATCCGGGGCCAACTATTTGATTCACAAAACAAAAGTAAACATGGCGATGTCAAAGTAATGCAGAAACTTCAACAAAAATCCTGCTACAACATTGTTTTGTACCGACAAGGCATTTTCAGGAGCGACACCGCTTCCGTGGCGGAATTCTTGTAGTACCCTATGTTCAGTATATACTTTCAGTACTTGGATTACATAGGATAGCCTATGTATTGGAATGGCGTCGGACAGTTAGCCACGCCCCAGACCCCCCTCGATGGGCTAGTCCGTAGTGATATCTTGGAATAACCATAACAACAAAATGCATTGTGTTACTCAACGTTTAACTGTCATACGCAACCGCTAATTGAAAATAATATTATGAAAAACTACTTGCACTAAACAATATCAACAACGGATGTTCTACGTACACAAATACATCGGATTCTTTTGATACGCGTTCAAGTTGTTATTTGCCCCCCATTTGCGTCACAAATCGTGCGGTCATCGCTAAATTTAGTAACAGGCTATAGTTTTCGGCAGAGTTAACTCCCCTCCGAATGCTCTCCACCGGATAAACACGTGTAAACACGCGACGCGTTCAACACACAAACGATATCAAGGGGTTACAGCTACCTGTTGACCCAGATTTTTTTTTAATGATCGCGATTGTGTCGCAACAAAACTCGCACGTGTGGGTCTAACTGATGTTAATCCTCATTCTATCGATGGATTTACAGCGGATTTTAGTGACATTCCCGAATTCTGCCTGACTGACATTTGTCTATGGTGGCCAATACACGCCAACATGAGTGTCAATTCTACGTTAAGGGAAGGGGGTCAATAAGTCAGTAAGTGATACATTACAGTCAGGCAACAAATTAATGACAGTATAACACATCCAGCGAAGATTAATACCAATATTAATGCAAGTACTGAAAATACGACAAAAGACAAAAAAATTCTAACAAGTTTGGGCTTCCATACATTGAACATTTTGTCAGCGGTTTCCCCAATGACGTGTATGTTTTAATATACTCGATCCGGGGCCAACTATTTGATTCACAAAACAGAAGTAAACATGCCGATGTCAAAGTAATGCAGAAACTTTAACAAAAATCCTGCTAGAACATTGTTTTGTACCGACAAGGCATTTTCAGGCGCGACACCGCTTCCGTGGCGAATTCTTGTAGTACCCTATGTTCAATACTTTCAGTACTTTGATTATATATGGCAGTGTTGTCATTATTAGGTCCATCCACGTTAAGTAGTGTATAGTCGTTTTCAGATATGCTTATTTTTAGAACCTGTATCCAACCTGGTTTATTTCTGACTAACTATTTTATACGTACGATGTTGATGTATTAATATTCCTACACCCTCTTTATCATGTTTATTGCTAAAAAGACCACTAAATACGTAATGTTTCCCCAATCCCCAAACATCTGTGTTTTCACCGTAGAGTTATAAAAACATAAACAAACATAAACATCAGTGGCTGTGCCAAAATTGTCGTATTACAGTGATTGCATACACACACATCGTCCACATGTATTGTCTATTACACGAATACTTTATATGTGTCTGCGATCAGTGTAAACCCAGACCACCCCGTATAGTAACGCAGTGTGATCTGAGAATACACTGATAGAGATTTTGTCGATTGCATTGATCTGATCAGGGACTTGATTGTAGAAATACACATGATGTCGGTAATATATAATGTATGTACATGTGTCTAGGTTTTCTGTTCAACTAGTGTGCTAATGAATATTTAAATTTTCAAATATCCCAGTATTAAATTTAATCTCATCGCATTTTGTATAAAGTGGCGTTATATTTTATTCATAATTATTAAAATGCAGGAAGCATTTACAAAATATGTCCTTCTATTTTTTAGCAAATAGCCCTATCATCCTTGAGTATATAAAAACATGTGTCACATGTTCAGTTTGTACATGTACTATTAAAAAAATGGCTATAGTTTTAATAAAAATTATTAATAAAAGTACAGGCCACCCCAGCAGATCCCGATGAGACGATTTGTTTTGTAACGGCTCGTCAGTATCTACAGTGTTTGCAAATACTTATACAGTGGACTGTCGGATCAAAGTATATATTAGAACTTGTATAATGGTCTTCTTTGCACATATCGAACTGTTCTACAACTTTCACACTTTCCCATGGTACTGATAAAACTGTCGATAAAAAGCATATGCGCATAATTATAGCACTTTAGTTGCGTGTGAATACATTAGAAGAGTTCAGAAAAACACGGATCAAGTGTACACATATCGTCAAAGTCATGGTGTGTGACCGATTATAGCAAGTTATTTTAAGAAAGAACAAGAAAATACTAATAACATGTTAAACAAACTTTTCGACCATGCGGCCATGACTGTAGAAAAGTAGCGCATGGGTTATTTATCAATCAAGATCTAAATCTGCTTGATAATATTCTGTGCTGTATTCTGTAGGATCGGTAGCTGTTTGGTAACTTAATGGATAATAGTCTAGCCCTTGATCAGATTACGCGTATGCGCAGACTGATTTGAGGCTACACTGCCCGAATAACCCATACTCCCTATTTCTCCAGCCACAGCCGCACACACATGCTGTACTTGACCCAGCATCACAAAGGTGTGATCCATGTACATGCCATGATTTACAGGTGGGTCACACATATGGTAACAACTGATAATATCAAGTGTCATCCGTGCTTATTATAACATGCAAATGTCATAGATAAAAAACATTACCTTACCGCTCATGTCATTTCGTTTTCTCTGTTTTCTGGGACGGTAAATGTGCCCATACCATAGCATTTTGGTCACGTAGCATACACTCTCCATCGTACGCGACTCGTGCAAACATAGAACAATACAATCCTGATAGGCTTCACAATTCTTCCAGCAAAACAACTCACTTCCATAACAACAAATGCAATGCAACTTTGCCATTATTTAGCCATCCTAAACAATACCTCGTAAAACAACAAAAGTCGAGGAAACAGTTGCTTTCATGAATGACACATTCAACCCAAAAACGGAACGATTTTATTGGATCACCAGCCCAACATAAAACTAACACACTTGAACCCATCCTCCATAAACACACCACGGTGCAAGACATATCACAAAACTACCCTTAACAGGCTCCAAATCCAGTTGCTCAAAATAGCGACCCCATATGCGTAAGGAGGGTTATGAAAAATTCAGACTGGATGTGACTTTGAAAATTATCATAATATTTCACAAGTTAGTAGCCGATGACTGATTAGTGTCACCATGAACGATTTCATCTCTCTACAATCTCCTTTGCCTTCAAGCGTTATGAAAGTTTTCATAAGAATTGCTCAGTAATCACCAGTTCAACCACCGTTGTTACTCACATATTGAAGTCACTATGAAAATGTTCATAACATTCCGTTCTCAGACAAACAATAGTCATTATGAAAATGTCCATAACACGTACTATCCTTCTAACTATGAAACTTTTCATAAAATGTATTATCTCTCACTATGAAATTGTTCATAAACTGTATTATCCATCTCACTATGAACATTTTCATAACATGTAATATCCCTGTTGCTATGAACATTTTCATAAAGAGTAATAAGCGTTTTAACTGTAATACATTTCACTAAATTTCTAACAATGTAGTAATCATGGTTGTTACTATCTACCAGTAGTTACGTATATTTCAGCACTGACTCCACATAGTACGCACTAACAAATATATTACATGTATGTAACTTACAGATGGCTATAATTATATGTGTACACCCAGACCAGGCTGTGTGAACTAGTTGACAAGGCGCTAAATGAATATTGATCATAAGTTAGATCACTCTTAGGATTATCGATCATTAGAAGTTTTCGATCAAGGGCATTTTATCACAATCAAATAGCTAATACATGCGAACATACATATACTCCATTAAATTAAGTTATTGAAAACTAGTAACGATGGCTGAAATTGTATATGACAAACTATACAATTGATAAACAATAAACAATTTTGACAAACCTAAATCAGAACACAACTTAATGTTGAAAATAAAATTCGTATGTACTCAATTGAAAACGTACGTATTGATGCTGATTAAAAACAATATGATAAATGTTAAAGCAATAAAAATGACCAAAATGACTATTGCCATATGTTTTCGATTTCATGTCAAGTAAGTTGTCCGATAAAGATACATTGTGCTATTGTGATCTTGTAACGTAGTTGTGTCTGCACAAGTACGTTAGTTCGTCCGTGTGTACAGCTGCATTCGTCTGTCCGTGTGGACGCATACAGGCATTCGATTGTATTGTACAGCAATGTGACCGATAAGTAAAGGAATTGCCTCTCTGATAGCAGCTATGAAAATATCATGTAAGCCTCTAAAATACTTCGACAAGGTTGTTATATTAAGTAGGTCGATTGCGACGCAGTTCTGGAAAAATCAATCTACTAAGTTGCCAGACAATACTATTGTCCAGATTAAGTGATCGGGTTCGGAGTAAATTGGAAACTCTGGATGATCAGGTGCCCAGTGGTATTAATGTAGATTAAAAACTGTCAATATCGGATGTTTGATATAATGGATAAGTTCCCTAATGATCACTTTGGTAAACTATATCTTGATTGGCTACATGACGATAAAATGACAGTTCCGGAGGCGGCCGTTAAGCAAATGCGTCTTTAATCCAAGGTGGATATAATATTCAGTTTGGAAGTATCTGAGAGCAGAGCCATTTTGACAGTAATTGAGAACACTTGGAACATGGTTATAATAGTTATAGTTATATTTTAAATAAGACATTTTAGGTCTGGCTCTGTGAAATAACACTAAATTCTAAGATATATTTATTCTAAGTATGATAGCAAAAACTATACGGTCACGACAGAATTGTACACTTGTACACTTGTACATGTATTTATATTTAGAACATTATTAAATTTAGAATTAGCTGGATGTTGGAGTTGTTGACTTTGTCCGGGAAAATAGTTAAATCCATAACTATGTCATAAGTATTATGCTTATTTGGTGCCAAGTTTCCCAGGATATTGAACTGTGTTAAAACGGACACAAAGTGGAGGAAGTGGACGTTACAACGCTGATCATCTTCCAAGGTGAGTTGTTTCATTGTTTATTCATTGCTTCGTTAGTTTGCCATAACACCAAACTTAGTAGCAGGAATGAAAATAAAATAATAATTAAAGCAAGACTTAAATTAATTGTAGAACGGTTCTAATTTAATGAAAGTAAGTAATCAAATGAATTAAATAAAATATAACAATGGATCCCGCGGAACAATTGCTAATGCAACAGCAAGCCGGACATGATGCATATAATGCACAGCATGCACAACAATTGCCTCCTCAACAACAACAGCAGCAACAACAACAACCAGGTCCTGTTGATAATGTCGAAAATGTTTTTCGAGATTTAGCAGAGCAAATGCGTAATGTGGTATCTACACTGTCGGCCCAAGGTGTAAACCAAATTGTTCAAAATTTTAATGGCGATCCGAAACAGTTCCATGAATGGACTAGCGCATTGGACAAATACGCACAATTGGCACATCTGAATGACGTCAACCGCAAATTGGCGGCATTACAAATTAGTAATGGTTGTGTCGCTGGTCACATTAAAAGATGGATGGTGGCATATCCGAATGGCACATGGGCAAATTTAAAAACTGACTTAGCGTTAAGGTTTTCTGATGTTGCTAACCCGCAGTATGCATTAGCAATGCTACGGCGTACAAAACAAAATGTAACAGAGAGCATCGCCAGTTACGCAGAACGAATTCTGTCACTAGCAGAAGAAGCGTTCGGAAATGTGCACAATGACGATGACATCATCGAGCGACAGCTCATCGACATTTTCGTTGATGGGTTGAATAATGAGCACTTGAAGTTAAAACTATTAAGGGATAATCCAAACACGTTGCAAGCGGCTATCCTAATCACTACACGTGCACTTAATTTAAAAAACAGAGTGGCACTTTGTAATTTTAGACCAATACCAGCCCCTCGTCATGTTGAGCCGATGGAAATCGACCAACTGAGGCAGGTAAAATGTTTTAAGTGTAAACGTGTAGGGCACACAGCAAATAAATGTAGAAACATAAACTTGGCCGAGACTATTGGTCGAGGTGTTATTTGTTGGAATTGTGGACGTGCAGGCCACATTCAGAAAGACTGCAGACAAAGGGGATTCGTACCCAGACGTAGTAATAATACACGACCGACTGGACTACAAATGGACGCAAATCGTGACACAATATATCGACCATCAGTGGGTCATGGTCAGAGACAAGGTCATTCATCAGTTAGACCTGGTTGCAGCACTGAGGTGCAGGAAAACTAAAAAGTTCTTTGCAGGAAGAAGCCCTTGCAAAGAACGTAAATCAGATCGTATCAGAAAATGTACCATCTTTTCAAATAAGTTTAGCAGGACGCCCAAGTTCATGTATAGTCCATATTGGAAAACAAAAATATAGAGCTCTTGTTGATACAGGTGCTGACGTGTGTTTGATGCATCGGCGTATTTATGATTTATTAAAGGATAAACAGAAACTGCAAAGGAAAACTATTTACATTCATTCAGTGAATAGTGGTCCTTTAAAATTAGACGGTTGCATCAAATTACCGATAGACATTGGTGGTTACCAATTGTATCAGGAATTATATGTGGTGAGAGATATTAATAGGAATTTAATATTAGGGCAGGATTTCCTTGAACAAAATGGCGCCAGAATTTATTATGATTTAGGATGTATGAGAGTTGGAGGGAAAACGTATGTGAGATTAGAGGGAGACATACATATTTCATCAATAATTAGGTCTCAAAACACAATAGTAATAAAACCGCAGTCTGCGAAAAGTTTGTTATGGTAAAGTTAGGAATTCGCCTGATATTCCTGATAATCAAGAATATCAAATCACATATACAGATAGAGGTTTCTTGAACAAAGAACCTGGCCTATCTGTTGTTAATTCAGTTTGTCAATTAAGTAAAAATAGGTTGGTCCCAATTTTATTAGTGAATAATACAAATAAAACTACAAATATATTTAGGCATAGTATTGTTGCGAAGGTAGAAACATTGTTGGATACCAATGTAAAATCTGTAAATTCACTAATTACAAATCAACATGTGGCAAGTTCATTAGATATGAATGACTTACATGTGCCACCTACCTTCAGACCCAGACTAGAAAAATTAATATTAAAAAATGCAGATTTATTTGCAAGTAAGGATTCAGACTTAGGACATACTGATAAAGTAACAATGAAAATAGACACGCAAGATAATTCCCCAATTAAACTCCGTCCCTATAGGACACCGATTAATAATCGTAAGATTATAGATGAAACAATCGACGAAATGTTGACCGCCAGGATCATTAGAAGGTCTCGGTCACCATGGTCATTCCCAGTTGTAATTGTAGATAAAAAGGATGGTTCAAAAAGATTTTGTGTGGACTTTAGGAAATTCAATCAAATTACTAAAAATAATTCATTCCCACTACCATTGATAGACGACATACTGGCGTTATTAGGAAAAACGAAATACGTCATTAGATTTAAAAAGTGGATACTGGCAAGTATTAATGAATGAACAAGACAAAGAGAAGACAGCATTTACCTGTCATAAAGGCTTATTTGAGTTCAATGTAATGCCTTTTGGACTTTCCAATGCTCCTGCATTGTTTCAAGAATTAATGGCCGTCGTTTTAAATGGGTTAGATGATTTTTCAACCGCTTACCTGGATGATATAATGATTGTTAGTAGTACGTTCGAAGAACATGTCAAACATCTTGATAGTGTGCTTAGTAGACTGAGACAACATGGGTTGAAATTAAAATTAAAGAAATGTAGTTTCCTACAAACTGAGACGAATTACCTGGGGTTCATTATTGGTAAAAGTGGAATTAAGCCAGATCCAAAGAAAGTAGAAGCTGTTCGTTCTATACCAGTTCCCAGCTGTGTACGAGAGGTTCGATCGTTCATTGGTATGACCTCATATTATAGACGTTTCATTCCAAAAATAGCAGAACCGATTGTAGCTTTGACTAAAAAGCATGCCCATTATAAATGGACACCTGTTCACCAGAAAGCTTTGAATATCTGAAGGATATAGACCTTGAGCCACCAATAACCCCCCCTCCCCCCCTGTGGGATTTTTGGTCAGTATGATTTTCGGATTCAGTAACCTATTGTCTATCAAACCTGATTGTCTGCGCCTACAAAGCCGATGGATGAACAAATGGCGGCCATTTTCCAAAATGGCCGCCATACAAAACTGGGTGGTTTTAGAACAGGCCGATATGTGTCATTTAAATCACGTTCTTCCAAGTTAGGCGATATCATTTTTTTTCACCAATTGAGTATAAAATGACTTACAATAAGTTTTATATTGGATACCATCCTCAAATAGCCACAATTATCAAAATGGCCGCCAAAATACTTAATTGTTTATGCTTGCAACATTGTTTTTCACCACACGATGAGCTACCTACAATTTAATCATGTCAGTAGCAACATATTCACATGCCAGATCCTTTTTCACATCGATTTGCATTATTTCTGGTGTGCAATCAACGGTAATTATTTTCAAAATGGCCGCCAAACAGGTATTATATAATGGCCATTTCGGGTATTTTTGGAGATTATTGGAGTTCATGACAAATGACAAATGCATGAAAGCATTGTCATCATACTCGGAGTTTCGAGACAGGGTTAGTGAAGGGAAACTTGGGAAAATGGCACAGTATTGGCTGGGATACATGGATTCGGTGCATACGGTGTTGCAGTTTCTCTGAGCCACCAAAGAAAACAACTTAGACCTTCACATAGCATGTCTTCAGAAGATGTGTCCATTGTTCTTCAGCTTTGACCATCCCAACTATGCACGGTATACTACAGTATACCTGCTGAGTTTGTTAAACTTAGAGCAGTTATATCATGGGATGGAAGAGCTGTTGAGGAACAATGAATTCAGCGTGAACCGATCCAGTGTTCCGTCATCCAGAAATGGCGTGGATATCACAATAGAGCAAACCATCAATCGCCATGCTAAGTCACATGGAGGTATCATAGGTTTCAGCCGCAATTATGCAGCATACTACAGATGGTGTACGACGAGACACTTCCGAGCTAGCTACATGTACATGGATGCTACGCTTGAACTGGCTGATATGAACGCGCATGAACAGTCTTCACACAAGGACACACGAACTTCGGAAATATCCAGAAGTGAAACAGACGTCAAGAAAATTATCAATGCAATAGGAAATTTTATAGATCTGTTTGAAGTATCAGATGAATCGCTCTATTGCATATCTTCAGGGGTGCCAGCTCCTAAAGATGTCGTTGACGATCTGCTGTCTGCAGAAATGACAGGAAAACAAAGGTTTGCGCGGTTTGTCCAGGAGCGGTTTGTTGAAAAGTCAGTCAGCTTTCATGCACCAATAAAACAGTTGCGCCTGAAAACATTTGCACCACTCGCTAAAGCTGTGAAGCTCACTGGTACGCAGAGAAAGACAAAGGAGTTAGTAGCTGAACGAAATATATTTGGGCAGCTAATTTCACTTGCTCTCAAACACAACATTGACATGGAAAAGGTGCTTAGCTACCCATTGGGACCTGTGCCATGGTCGCTCGCCACTGCGGATGGCTCGCCAGCAAAAACTGATAAAGCTACACTCATGCACCAGCTTGAAGGACAATCACATAGTGTTGATGTACCTCCGACGGGTCAAGTGAGCTATATTATTGACGACAATGCACTGTTACACATGCAGACCGCTTTGCCAAACACATTCGCGGATCTTGCAGATAACATATATCATCAGCTCCCGAAAGTTGAGCGTGTAGATTTTGTGACAGATACATACCAAGACTTGTCAATAAAAGCATCTGAGCGACTACGCAGGGGTACATCAAAGACATACATTATAAAAGGACCTCTCACAAAAGTTCCACGAGATTGGAAACTGTTCTTGTCAAACAATTCAAACAAAACACAACTAATTAGACTTCTCATGTCTGAATGGATGCAAGATAAGTACGCTCCAAAGCTGATCGGCAAGACTATTCAGTTTGTAAGCGGGGAGCAATGTATGCAGTTAACTAGCACTGATGGTAAGACTACACAAACTGTTGAGATAGAGGAGTTGCACTCATCGCAAGAGGAGGCGGATACACGGCTAATCCTGCATTGTGCGTACCATGCACTGCATACACCAGAGAACAGCACCATTATTGTGAGATCCCCAGACACGGATGTGTTTGTTTTGATGTTGAAATTCGGACAGAAGCTGAAACAACAACTGCTGTTAGATACCGGAGTTGTGAACAAGAGGCGGCTGGTTGACATACATGGTGTCATTGGAGACATAGGAACTGAACTGTGTTTGGCATTGCCTGCACTCCATGCTTTTACAGGCTGTGATAGCACAAGTGCTTTCGTTCGGCGTGGTAAAGTTACTCCTTTGAAAACACTCCAGCGCATCCAGAGTTTATTGAAGCCTTCCAGAAGTTGGGAATGTCTCAGTCAGTTGATGAAAAGCTATTTCAAACGCTTGAACACTTTGTATGCTTGCTGTACAACAAATCAGACATTACAGATATCAACAAGCTACGAATGGAGCTATTTCTACAAAAGTGTAGCCCCAGGTCTGGCGATCTTCTTTCGACGTACAATGGGGCTGACCTGAAATGCATGTAGCAAGAGCCAACTATCAAACGCTCATTTGGAACAATGCTGAACGGCGTGATGCAGACATACCGCCACCAGATGAACATGGATGGGAAGTTAACAATGGCTTGTTAGAATGCAAGTGGACAGAAGGAGATCACCTGCCAAGTGAAATGGTTGATCTGTTAATAGAGGAACGGGATGACGTACCTGATACTGATGAAACAGAAGATCCTGAAGCAGAGAGCCTACTTGATGCCATGTTTGACACTGATGACGCGTATGACTAGTCTGGATTTATCTTAACCTACTCTCACAATTAGAACTTCACATAACTTGCCTGATGTTGTGACGATCGCAATTTGAATATTGTAAACCATGATGTATTTTGCCTCTTGAATTGTATTATATGTGGCTGGAACGTTTGTATATTGTGTTTCATCTTGCCTGATGCTGTGATGATTGCCTCGCCATAGATGCGATGTTTTGACATTAACAACATGTATACTTTTTTTTTGCAAGTTGAATGCTGTAAACCATGATATATGTTGCCTCTTGAATTGTAGTATATGTGGATCAAGCTGTTGCCTATTGTGTTTCATCTTGCCTGATGCTGTGAGGATTACCTCGCCACATGTGCGATGTTTTGACTTTAACAATATGTAGAATATTTTGTATTGCAAGTTGAATACTGTAAACAATGATGTATGTTGCCTCTTGAATTGTATTATATGTGGATTAAGTTTTTGCCTATTGTGTTTCATCTTGCCTGATGCTGTGAGGATTGCCTCGCCACAGGTGCGATGTTTTGACTTGAACAACATGTAGAATATTTTGTATTGCAAGTTGATTACTGTAAACCATGACATGTGTTTCCTCTTGAATTGTATTATATGTGGATTACGTTTTTGCCTATTGTGTTTCATCTTGCCTGATGCTGTGAGGATTGCCTCGCCACAGGTGCGATGTTTTGACTTGAACAACATGTAGAATATTTTGTATTGCAAGTTGATTACTGTAAACCATGATGTATGTTGCCTCTTGAATTGTTATATATGATTCTGCCTATTGTGTTTCATCTTGCCTGATGCTGTGAGGATTGTCTCGCCACTATAACGAGATTATTAATGTTGTAGATCAACTACTGTTGCCGATAATGATCTAGTGCCCCGAAATGTTTGAATATTCGGATATATTTCAAAATCGGTACCGTCAATTTTTATTTGGGAAATGTCCGTACAGACGGACGAAAACACGGACTCATAGTATATTTAGTAAGTATGGACAATAATGTTACATATTTTAGTTGTTTTCAATCCATAGTAAGCGGTTATAATGTTGTTAAATTGCATAATAGTACATACCTGTTAAATTGCCATTGTAAAATGAGTGGGTGGGGAATGGTCGAAAGTACGTTATTTTTCACTTTGTATATTTTGTGGTAGACACTAAATAGTCGATGTATATACATTGGATATGTTCAATTGGCCCTACTAGACTACATTGACATTGATAAAATGAAAAAACGCCAACTTTTCATAAAGTTATTAACATGTATATTTTACCATTGAAATTGGGTGGGTGGGGTAATAAAACCTGTAAAATATGACTTCTAGATTGTCAAATTTATTTCAATTGTATATTTATTCTATTCCATGGTGTTCAACATCTCTGAAAACGTACGAAAATACCATCTTATTCGAACAAAAGGATATAAGTTAGGCAATTTTTATTAAAAAATGTGATTTTTCAAGATACTAAAAATACCGAGGGTGACATACTTGAAAATGGCGCCATATGTTCATCCATCGGGTTACAGAGCGCAGACAACGGATTAACACTCATAATTGAATGTAGTTTCAGGAAATATATGTCTGCAAAAATCCCACAGGGGGGGGGGGGGGGGGAGGGTTTCGGTTATTGGCTCACGGGCTAATAGCTTGTCAATTGTACCATTACTTTCTTACCCAGATCCCAACAAACCATATACACTGTATAGGACAGCTCGGATACATGTATTGGTGCATGCCTTACACAGTCATGTGACTCAACAGAAGATACATTACCAAATGTACCAAATGAGAAACCCATTTATTACCTGTCCCATAAATTAAGTCCCACACAACGAAAGTGGTCTACTGTAGTAAAAGAAGCGTACGCAATTCATTACGCTTTGCAAAAACTAGACTATTACCTTCATAATGCGCAATTCGTAATCAAGACGGACCGTAAGCCGCTGAAGTATTTACTTGAATCCCCAATGCAAAATTAGAAGATACAGTTATGGGCACTAGGAATGGCTGGTTATAATTGTACAGTTGAGTATATACCAGGAACAACCAATACCTGTGCTGATTTGTTGTCAAGACAACCAGACTCCCCATAATGTGGTGACGTGACTGTCACGTCGACATCAGACTCAGATCCCATTTGACATATCAATGATAATACATACCACATAAATGTGTTGGATTCTTCTAATCTTAACCCAAGGGATTATGCTAATTGTGATATCCCATTCGACGACTCACTTAAAATACCCGAGAAAACATTCCCAGGTCTTGATATGATTCTTGAACAATCTGAGGACCCTGCAATAACTGAAATTATTAAATCTTTACCCCATGGAGATGTAGGTAAAAACATTCGGAGAATGACAGTCATTTGACAGGGTTAATTGTTAATCAGTATCATAATGAAGCTGGACATCTCGGCGCACAGAAAACATACGACTCTATTAAGCAAAAATATTATTGGCCTCATTTATTCAAGGAACTTTATGAATATGTTACGAAAGGCACAGTTTGTCAAACTCGTTCCCTTCAAAAAATTAAACAACCTTTACAAGAGACTGATATCCCACCGTACCCAATGGCTAAGTTAAGTTTAGATTTAAGTGGTCCTTACCCAGTCTCTCTGTCAGGGAATAAATACATTATCGCTTTTGTTGATTGGTTCAGTGGATGGGCTGAAGCCTTCGCAGTACCTGATAAAACAGCTGATACCGTAGCACACCTGTTATTTGAAGAGATATTTACGAGATTTGGAACTCCGTTGGTCATAGTTACTGATAACGGGGGCGAGAACGTCAATAAAACTATGAAGGAAACAATGGAAGTATTAAATATCCACCATATTTTAACGAGTGTTTATCACCCACAAAGTAATGCAAAAGTTGAGCGATTTCATAGAACATTACATGATGTTTTGTCGAAAAAGTTAGCAGATGATCAACAGCTTTGGGATTTACATCTTAATCAGGCACTGGCAGCCTACAGATTTTCTTGCCAATCGATAATTTAATGAAACCCAGACGTAAATACCAAGGTGAGGATATGCATAACATTATACTCCTTGAACAACACAAAACATTTCAAATTGTCAGACGTAATTTAAAGAAAGCTAAGAAAAGACAAGCCAAGTATGCAGATAGAAAGGCTAAATAAATTGATTTTCATGTTAATGACCCAGTATATTATAAGAATAATCACCGTAAAGGTAAATTAGATGCTAAATGGAAACCCTATTATAGAATAATAGAGAAAACTGGTCCTGTAAGTTATGTAATCAAAAACCAACTTGATGGAACCACTAGCCGTGTACATGAGGAACTCTTAAGATTAGCAAATCTTGAGTAATGGAACATTCCCCGAACAGATGACGGGAGGCCCATAAGAAAAGCAGCTTATGTTATTCCACCCGAGAGCTCTGACTCAGAGTGTAGTAACTCTGAGACAGAACCATTACATAAACTTGCTAAAAAGTATAGGAGAGAGAGGGAGAACTCAGATAGTGAGGATGATATACCGTTAATGGAATTAGCAAAACGTATCAAAAGTAGTAATCAACCAGTTAATGATGAAACACATGACGAATTAACTGTTGACCATAAACAATCATCAAATTCTGAGCCTTCCCCTGACTTAGATATAAATATGTCTGATTCCGACGATGGTGACGAGTATACAGACGCTGTGTCTGATACCACCATGGATGTTAATGCAATTCAGGTGAGCACACCTGTAACTGATAGTTGTGTAGATGTCAGATCGAATTTTCCATCTGATACAGGCACACATGTGAGCAATGGTACGAGTGAAAATAGCGATGCATGTGACAAAGCGGTATTTGTTGATGCGGTAGACACACCGAACAATACTAGTGGCATTGAGATTAAGTCGATACATGATAATAAATTGGACTTTGATAGAAGCGTTAAGATTAAACGTCTTTTAAGTGCAATATATGATATGATTTAAGAGGCTTCAAATATGTATTTTGAGTACCTAGTATTTCTTGTAAGTTGATGTTACTTACAGTTCGATATTCATATTGAATGTTAAGCAAGCAATGCAATCATTTTGTTTCTGTGTGTATTTTCAGGCTGTAGCAAGAGGACGTTACAACATGATGTGTTGCAAAGCTCTTGCTCTAGTCTGCATTTGCTATGCCAGTGGAGTGATAGTTAAGGAGAATGTCGTTTTTGAGAAAACAAATACGATATATACTAATAACGCTCGTTGGTTAGTGACATTCGTTCATGACTTACAACCGTACAAAGCGTTTATTGACAAGTTGAATGACGACCTCGTATACATGAAAGACTTAATTAAACATATGCAGACTTACTATAAACCAAACTCAAACTTTCATTTCACCCCTTCTGTCAATAGTTTGGCACTTGATGTTGAATTATTACGAGATTCTTATGACAGTATTAAGGATAATTTTGACGATCTCAAATCAGTCAAATCCCATAAACGAACGAAACGAACTAGAATGCAACTTAGGTCTAAACGAGTACTGTCTAATAATGTGTCTAAGCGTTCTATTTTACCATTTATTGGAGAAATCTCGAATTTGTTATTCGGCACTGTGACAGAATCTGATTTAGATAACATACATAAAAATATCAAGCGATTAGCTGCAAATCAAGACAAAGTAATACATGAAGTAGATGAGAGTCTGACTCTCCTAAATTTAAGCCGAGTTGAGATATCGGAAAACAGAAAAGCTATACTCGATTTACTAGTTGTTGTGGAAAAACTAGATTATTCTATGCATGATATCTCATTACGTTTCGAAGAAAAACTTACACGAATGGAAATGTTTATTAACACATACTTTCAATCCAAACTAGCATTGGATGAAATACACAAAATGCACAAAATGCAGTCCGCTATCTATTAAATTTAAAAATGGAATTGAACATGTTATCATTAAATCATTTATCACCTAGTACTATCTCGCCAAGAAACCTGCGAGCTATACTGGCTGAAATTAACGATAAACTCCCTTGTAACATGCAGTTACCCGCAGATGCGAGTGAAGATATCTGGTACTATTATAATAATCTTACGTGTAATGCGTACATATATGCTGACCATATATTGGTTGTTTTACCCATACCCCTCTTGAATAGTCGGGAGAGATATGACGTTTACCAGATTCACCAATTACCGTTACCTCTACATAATGTAACATTTATGGCACAGCAAATGGGAGAACAAAATTACATCGCGAACTTCGAATTAGAAGCTGAGGCATTGATGATTAACCCAGATAGAACTAAATATTCATTGTTACCCTCGCACGAATTCGAAGTATTTAATAATCAGCATATTAAATTCTGTAATCCTAAAAATGCCGTTTACCAAGTTAATCTGAGCAAACTATGTGTAATTGCACTATTTCTAAAACAGGAGGAAAACATCAAACTATATTGCCATAGCAGGGTGTCACGAGAAAAACTACATTTAGTACGTTACATACGTATGGGATTATGGGCAGTTGGAACAACTAAGGAATTAGAATTTACAGTTGTATGCCAAAAAACCGGTAACTAATCCAGGCAACGTTATTATTTCACCACTGTTAGGTTTTATACATCTCAATGAAACTTGTCGCGCAGCCAATACGTACTTGAGCTTGCCTATGTACTTTGAACGCGAAAGCGCACATGGGAATCCTGACAGCCTGGCTTCGCTGTTAAGATACCAAATCACGAAAAACTTAACTCTCTGGAAAAAATTCAAAAATAATTTCACACATAACACTCCCTTAGAAATCCCCAAAACTCTGCTGGATCTGAAACAAATTGCAATGCCTAACTTTATTGATGCTATACAAAAATATCACCAAGTAACATTAGCTGAGACTCCAAGCAAAGCAATGAGAATATTTGCATATGGTATGGGAGGCTTCAATACCACCTTGTTACTGACAATTATACTAATTTGCTATCGCAAACGTTGTTGTAAATCTATAAAACCAAATAAATCTCAATGGCAAACTAATGTGGGCGATGAGTTGAGCAATGCAGCAGCGCAGTCGACGGGAGAGAAGTCAGTGTTGTCCAACGACAAAGTTGCCAGTAGCAACGAGGGAAGGCAGTCACCTTCCGCACTGACAGTATTACAGGAAGTAGCCCGGCGAGACGAGGCAGGATACATACACATTTATCCTAAAATCGACAAGAAACCCGTTATGGTTTGAATAGGAAGCTAGTTAGTGGACAAAGTGTAGATCTATATATATTACCATATTGTATAGTCCTTAACTTTAATATGTAACCATGGACAACACAGTAGACGATAAAGTTGTAATGAAAAGCATATACAATGAACACAACCAGACACCTACAACAAACACTTACATCACCAGGACATATCTTAACAAACATTATGCAGCACAGTGTAAATTAATGACGACGGTGGCAACAACGACGAGTCGCCAACAACTACTACAGGTTTATTCCAACAAATGCGACGACTGGGACTATCCCACTTTATTGATGTATATGACGGAAACGCACCCCTTCTGATGAGTTGGCTCGAATCAATAGACAAAGTTTATGCCATGACGTCAATGGACAAAAACATTCTCATCCGTATCGCTCGTATGTTTTCGCGCGGTATTGTCAGAGCTGTAATAACTAGATTTGAAGACGACAATCCGGAAGGCGATTGGCAGCAGTTACGTGCTATTTTAGTCACTGAATTTGAAGATAAGCTGTCAACACGGGAAGAATAAATAACCTTGTTGCCTCAACATGAATGTCTCCATTGATTTAGACAAACTATTGAACATTGCATTCGCCGCAGTGAAAATGGAACTTGGACAGTCGGATGACGCCCAATACACTGACATAACACGCAATGAAATTCTGGCAGTAGACATCGTTAGCTGTATCGAGGAAAAACTACGCGATACCGACGCTGTTTGTCCCTCGGTCTCGGAGACGGAATCACCCGCTGGTATGCCACCCGCGGTAGGTGCCAAATCTCACACCGCTGGTTTGCCACCCGCGGCCGATGTCAAAACAACGACGTCAAGGGTACGACCCGTGGTTATCGTTAAACCCCAACGCCGGTTCAACCAGCTTAGTGTGACGGACGATTACGTAAATTTCAGCGAGATGGACTAAGCACACATAGACTAGACGTCTAACCTGATGCCAGTTGATAAAACACATATACTGTAGACGTCTTATATGCACATACGCGCCAAGCCCATATATGTGGGAATTAATGACAGTACATTACAGAACTGTGATGTTACATATTAATATGTTTTCTTTTTCAGAAATGTTTCATCATGTTGTTCATGTTTGTAGGTTACTTGTATCTAGTAATGAGTCCATTCATACATTTAATTGATGTTGTATTATCAAGGAATTTTCAAGGTTTAAAAAAATGCAGCAGTAAAATCTGAGCATCAGTCTGCATGACAATTGCTAATTAAAACTAGCAATTGTCAGGTGGTAATAGGCGAGTGTAACGTAGTTGTCTCTGAACAAGTACGTTGGTTCGTCCGTGTGTACAGATGCATTCGTCTGTCCGTGTGGACGCATACAGGCATTCGATTGTATTGTACAGCAATGTGACGGATAAGTAAAGGAATTGCCTCTCTGATAGCAGCTATGAAAATATCATGTAAGCCTCTACAATACTTCGACAAGGTTGTTATATTAAGTAGGTCGATTGCGACGCAGTTCTGGAAAAATCAATCTACTAAGTTGCCAGACAATACTATTGTCCATATTAAGTGATCGGGTTCGGAGTAAATTGGAAACTCTGGTTGATCAGGTGCCCAGTGGTATTAATGTAGATTAAAAACTGTCAATATCGGATGTTTGATATAATGGATAAGTTCCCTAATGATCACTTTGGTAAACTATATCTTGATTGGCTACAGGACGATAAAATGACAGTTCCGGAGGCGGCCGTTAAGCAATTGCGTCTTTAATCCAAGGTGGATATAATATTCAGTTTGGAAGTATCTGAGAGCAGAGCCATTTTGACAGTCATTGAGAACACTTGGAACATGGTTACAATAGTTATAGTTATATTTTAAATAAGACATTTTAGGTCTGGCTCTGTGAAATAACACTAAATTCTAAGATATATTTATTCTAAGTATGATAGCAAAAACTATACGGTCACGACAGAATTGTACACTTGTACACTTGTACATGTAATTATATTTAGAACATTATTTAATTTAGAATTAGCTGGATGTTGGAGTTGTTGGCTTTGTCCGGGAAAATAGTTAAACCCATAACTATGTCATAATCTCACCAACATCTGACATTTTCAAAGACAAAACGCCCGTGCCAAATGCAATTCATGAAACTAGTTAAGGCCACTATCTGATAAATATAGAAATCTTATATTTGTCATTGCTTCAACATATGTATGATACATTTATAATTCACTAACAAATCCTAGTAACCCACTGAAAGTCATTAAATAAAATAACATGAGCAGTATGCTTTACAATCTACTTTGACTATATAAAACATGACGTTTTATTTCATTTTAGTTTAGTATAAAAATAATGAACATTCAGATCATGCAGTTATCTCACAAGAAATAGAGTGTTATTTAAATAGAAATATGCATGTGGTCACGCCGTTGGCCCGGTCACAATATAAATCTGCCTCAGAAACATTTACTGACGATTGCGCATGGCAAATGATTTCCACATGACCTGCCATAATGTGTCTGCATCAAGGTTATATATTTTAACAAATATGGTAACCTGAACAAATTCTAGAAGAAAAACAAGGATACAAGTATATCATGCAACAGGTTAGCATATCATATCATGTTCCGCCGTATCTTGTGTTATCTTGATGTATTCCCTCCGACTATTTACTTTTATTTCGTTAGTTTAGGTTTTGTGATTTTTTTTGCTACATTTTATGAACCAATGTTTTTTTTTCATCTATAGACCACATACAACAAGACTGAGGTTGGTTCCATTATTTTCTATAATCCATATGGCCGCCGTCATGACATTCAAAATGGCCGCAATTAAAATTTATATGTTGAGGTCAATATAACACATTATTAAAGGCAAGAAATATTGGAAGAATCAGTTCAATACATTTGAGATACCAGCCATTTTGGTTTTCAAAATTGGCGCCATTTCAAAATTGGAAATCCAGTATTTGTTTTACATTGTTGAATGTGGTGGTAAGATTTTGTATTTTCCTTCTGGTTATAATAGTATTTCTTTGAACACAGTCTGCTGAGATTATTGCTAACTGATATTGTGCTACGAGTAATCTTTATCTTCAATGTTGTTACCGAAACTAAGTGTGTTACGTACTTCTCCACATCAAAGATTTGTTACGCATTCTAGTATTTCTGTGGCTGTAGTTATGTTCTTTCAAATGATATTGTGATAGGAACGTGTGTGTCTGCTTGCAAACATATCTATATATAACATATAACAAAACTGAAGTTGGTTCCATTTTTTTAAGAGCCGCATGGCGGCCATTTTTTATTTCAAAATGGCCGTCATTGAAATTAATTTATATTTAAAGTCAACGTTATGTGTGGTGCTTTTTATTATTATTTATTATGGATAACAAATATTGGTATAATTATTTCAGTACATTTTAAAATGGCGGCCATATTATAAAATGGCCACCATTTAAACTTGACAATCTAATATGTATTATACATGTTTAATGCAATGGTGATATTTTGTATGTTTCTTCTGCTTATACTCATAATACAATGACCACACCATGTTGAGATTATTGTTAACTAGTACTGTGGTACCAGACACCATTATCTTCAGCATGGCCGCTGAAAACAAGTGTGTCACATACATTGCACCTTCAAGGATTTACATATATTACGTATTGTTGTAATAGTTATGAAAATATGGCAAACCATCCATTTTATCCAATAAAGTGTATATTATGGTATTGTATATGGCATTGCAAAGGTAAATGCTCATATTCATTGCTTTATGATAAAGCGTCTGTTACGGCGATATGATGCACCATATGCAGTCTGTAAGATTTGGCATTGCGCTAGCAGACTGCAACTGGTATCAACAGCTGGCTGTCATGCTGGAGTCCAACTTGGTCGCCAATGTTTAGCTCTTTTAATTTTAAAGCTACTATGATGTTATCATAGCGTTTCTTGCTCTGTTGATGACTGGATCTGATCTTGTCACAAATCATAACATGTATTGGCAATACCTGTTCACAAGTGGTCAGTAAACTGGGTAGAAGCCGCTGTCCCATCAATAACTGTGCAGGTGACCATTCCGTGCCGGTCATGGGAGTTTCAATAGTCCAGTATACCCAAATATGGGTCTGTACATTCATCTGTGTTTCACAATGATTACTGTTCGCTCAGCTAACCCAATGGACATTGGCTACATAGAGCACGTGACATTAAGGAAACCTCATTCTTGCAAATTCCTTGTAGGCAAATTGCAGACTTCATCTGATACATGTGTACTTGGTACACTATGCTTACTGTAAATCCCTTTCAACTGTCCAATGGCCATTTTGGATTTCATGCTGTGTAACTGTTGTTGTTAACAGTTACCAGACATTCCTTTTCATTCCATGTGGAAATGTTTGTAGCAACAGTTTGTCATGGGCGGTAGAGTTTCTTTGGCATTTCAGTTTTTATCTTGAATTGAACATATTCCTACCATTTTACCAGAACATAATATCTTGCGTTCGTTTAAGACATGTATGAATGCCGAGATGGCCATTGTGCATGGCATGCAACATCTTGGACTCCATAGGAGTCAGATGTATGTGCTTAGATCCTTTCAGTTTATCTATGTAAGTCTATATCGACACTATTGTCTGCATTGCGTTCAGAAATCGAGTTATCCCTTCATACTCGTTTTTCTAGCAGAATCAATTGTGCATCTAACTCAGTTAAGTTTTCAATTTCTTGAAACTCGTGATCACTGACAAGTTAGTTCGCGAATATTACATGTACCTGTGAATTCATACCCTTAATACAGTTAGAATATATGTCTGTTACCGACTCGTGGAATAGCCAATCAGTAACTACATGTAGTATGTCTTTGCCAGAAACGTGTTTCATTGACAGGCCATATTGCTTCAGCAGCAGTAACATATCATGTAATCTGTGTTACAGTATTTATTTCATAGATATGAGAGGCGGGTGATCTTACTCCGCTTGAACAGTACACATAACGAAACCGTTTCCGGCCAAATAACATGCTTCATTACTCATGTTCAATCAGCATATTAGTGTTCTGTGAGAATTAATGATATGTAAGCATTAGCCACTGGCTTGCCTTTGTGGCACACCATAAAGAATTTAATCACACAAATACTGCATTTTCGACAATTCTTCTACACTTTCCTGCATACAGGTTTGTATAGGGTATATAGTTTATGTAAGTAACTCGCATTTTGAGTGTGATTGTGCTAGCATTGCCTTTCATGAACACAAACAAGATAGAGACTATAATGCAGAAGGTGATGAAACTGATTGAAAACACTTTATCCATAATTAAGAAAATTCCTGCATACATACAGTGGCCATTTTGAAGTATAACAAGTTTGTCATAAACAGTGACTTGCAATTGACTTTAGTGATATATCATTTACTTTGATTAATGAATATAGTATGGGGAAAACATCAGTCAAAATGGCTTGTGCATGATTATATCAGAATTATATGATTTTCACGACAGCCATTTTGAAAATTAGAATACAATATGAACAACTCATGTTTTCTTTGATGATACAAAGAACGTTTGTTCCAAGAACATAGCAAAACAGTTTAACACTATAAATACATTTTACTAAAGACAGTACGTAGTGAAGACATAAGAAATATTAATGTCCGCCATACCAGATATGTTATCAGAAACAGTGGAACCAACCCAAGTTTTATTATTTGAAGTATTTAGATGACATTACCGAACCAACTACAGTTTATCTGCATTATAAATGTAGATATGAATATTACAATATATGGTATACAATTTCAGGGCGGCCATTTTTAAATCTTATATGGCCGCCATGTGGGTTGTGAAAAATGAACATAACGCTGGTGTTGTTGTTTGTGGTAAAAAGACGATTATCACCAAAAAACGAATCAATATTCTACCTGTATCAGAAGTGGATAATAATGAATATAGCATTTCAGGGCGGCCATTTTGAAATCCAACTTGGCACCCAAAGGAAGTGTCGAAACAATGGAACCAACCGCAATTTTGTTCTTCGTGCTCTAAAGATTGTGAAAATCCAATATGGCCGCCATTTTATAGGAATTTCATAAAATATGTAAATAAATTGACAAAGACGTGCTGTCAATGTGGGTACAAAATACTAGTTCTGAAGTAATATGGCCGTAAGTCGTTCATATATATGTATCCTGAACATCACGTGGGTTAGAAGCATCATGGAAATCGTGCACACTTGTTAAGTTCCACAAACAAGATGGAAGTAATTGTTGAAAATTACATATATTTTATAGAATATTTCTCTCTAGATGTATCGTACATGCATACACAAGGCGAATTTGCTAACCAACTTCGGACATTTAATAAATATAATGCATCCACCTGTTTACCAGGTAATTTTGTGATATCTACATGTTCAATAAATCCAAGATGGCCGCCATTTTATACGAATTGTGCGAATCAGTTGGCACACACTGCCTGCCATGATCAGTTTCGGTAGCAAGCAACATAGTCAGGCTCACAAGATGATTAGATACACTCATGCTAACAATGAAATGTGTCAGAAGATAATTAACGTTTAAATTGATATGAGAAACGGTGGCAGCCAGTGTGTTAGTCTACTAAAATCTACTAAAAGCAATTGCATCATTTTGGGAAATGATAACAATTTCTGACACATACGAACTGAAACATTGCAAACTATTTACTTATTATATTTTAAAGGAATACATTATTTGTATAAATCAAAGAAGACAGCCATTTTACAGACATTTTGTCAAGTATGTACATGTAAATAAAATAGCATACACACTATATCAATGAGTACATACGGTTTCAGTCCGAAACTAAACGTTGCAATGCTATTTAGACTGCTATATCCAAATCATATACGTTGGAAGTATTAGTTGTATATATATATTATATTACTTTCCGCCAGTCTTTAAAATTAATGTATATGTTATAGTCAATAATTATAACGTGTGTACATCAAGAAAGGTCAGATATTTAGTACACAATTATTTGTTAATCTAATATATCTAATACATGTACATTGTACATGCAATATATGTATGCATAAAACACGATTTATACCTACGCATTCTATTGGTTAATGTTTAAAATATGTGTACAGCCGATGTGTTTTCACAAGTACGTCATGTACCTAAATATCTGCCTTATGGTACTTATATGGAGACCGACCCACACATTCGGATATTAATACTTTGCTGAAGAGAATATTTAATACAAATCTCAAGGAATCAGTATCTGTTATGTATGCATGCACAATGGTCCGGTTAGTTAACGTGTTTATGTAATAGTGTGAACACTCTATATTTATTATCATTAATTAAATCAAGTAAACTCATATGACAAGTATTCCAGCCATCCTCATTTAGTAATATTATGACATCAATGGATAACCCCGGCCGCCAATTGTATAGACGGATATTATTATTAACGCAACGCTTGCCAGAAGCTTTAGCGCAAACGTCATTCGACTTTGATTATTGACATTGGATCAGCTATAGAATGAAAGTATGTAGCGCCAATATGCAAACATTATGTCATGGGTAGCAGAAATACAACACATTTACGAAATATTACAATGTATGATGATTATGTTGCAGGCGCAAATAAACAAAGGAACGAAAAGGAGATTGTTTTACCCCTTGGCATGCTGCACATACTAGGTGGATATTATATTAATCCAAATAGTTTTGTTTTGCTTTTAGTAGTATTAATTCGCACTGTCCGTACTTGCTGCATACTAATTGGGGCATCGAACCTGGAGCTGAAAATGTAATACATCTACTTTCTGCCTGTCCAAAATCAGCCGCTGTACTGCTTGTTTTATTCAGCATAGTGATAATATACCGAATGAGACCACATATAATAGATCACCGTACATTGGTAATAACAGATCCGTCAACAGGCGCAGAGGTGCACTGTATGACAAGCTGTGTGTGGAAAATCAACACACGTTCATACATTCTATCTACAACACGTCAACATTCACCATATTGTGTCACAAGAAATTAGGCGACACATACACGTCAACATAGTGGTTTATCCAGCATCATTATTCATTTTGCCTATAAGTCATACATGTTTCGTTGTTGTCATATCTTCATTTGTGCATGGTATACTATGGACAATATCTAACAAGATACCCAAAAGGAAACACATGTACCTATTTATAAAAGGAACTAACATAATACATCTGACCGGCTAAACACATAACACGCACATAGCGGTGGTATATGAGCTTTCAACGTGGCACAAACATGCATTCCACGACCAGCGGTTGGTGTATTGATTTAATTTATATTGGTTGAATATGTAACATTATTATATTTTTACTTACTCTGCTGGCCATGGAATTCATACTTATGGGAAAAAAACATCTACCATACCACAATGTGTTTGCGTAGTTGCAACGAGAGGGATATTTTATATTCCATTTGTATTTATTGTTATCACTGTACATGGCATGCAAGTCGAACAATTAATGATAGTTGGTTGATTAGTCAGAAAAACGTCTGTATATACAAATAATTTATGTAAATGAGTGTGCTACATGAACGAATAGCATAACCATTCCATATTGTGTTGTAATTATTAATAGCACATCACACTAACACTAGGCATGTATTGCTCTTCTTAAGTTCGGTTAAGCATGCATGTGCAGGTACAATAGAAAAACTAAAACAATACACCAGATAGACCAAACACCACTTCCTGGCCCGGAAAAAAGGATAATGTACCAAATACGTGCAGGTAGGACGAGTTTTGAATGGGCACTAAAATGGAGTCCATGATTACACTGTACCACAAATACACTCAGGCAATCAGCTCGAAATAGAATGTGAACCGCTTAGTATATGTTGTTTTGGTAGTCATGTTCGGCGAGAGTTGTGATTCATATCATATGTTGGTTGCATGGAATGTCATCTATATTACACGTTTACGTACACAAAGTGGTAATAACAGAACAGTGTACAACCAGGCGCGGATCCAGGATTTCGGGTTAGGGAGGCGTAACTATTTTGCAATACTGGACTATATTATCGAACGTGTGTAGCGGAGCTCGGGATAGCGCTAGGGGGGTCCGGGGGCATTCCCGGCCGGAAATCTTTTGAAATCTACATCGCATTTCCTGCGTTCTGGCGCATTTTGGAGCAAAACAAAACCCAATAAACAATAAATTCACAACGCGAACGTAGATACGTGCATTGTAACAATCTTATTCGCATATATATTAAATTGTTGCTGAAAGTGCATGCATGATGTATGTTAGATTATATTAATTGGCTATATTACATAATTTCGCTTAAACTTGATATTTGGCATATGAGTTTTCTTCATTTTGTTAGTCAGGTATACGTTTCTTCAGTCAGATATATAATAAACAATGATCATTTGTGTCGAGCCCTCTTGCGGAAAGCGAGACATAGTGATCACAATGACGTGCCGGTGTCCGTGCGTCCGTGTGTCAGTCCGTCCGTCCGAAATCTGCGTTATAGTTGTTACCTGTTGTATATGCACCCTGAAGGAGTGCACAATGCGAAAGCGAGAAATCCGAAACTCAAATGAAATGTCATGCAAAGCATGAACTGTATTTGGCGAAATCAATGAGGTGATTCTAATATGTTGGAGTAACAAGCTTTAGTGGAAAATATTTGAAATATTCAAAACAGCAGATGACAAAGGGTGTATTACTGCCAACATATCTGCTGGACATCAAAGGGAATAGCGGTCAATAGCCACATACCGGTATTAACCAATTTAACATGTTTAACACCACATACTCTACAGCAATATTTGCAAACTTTATGTACCGTAGTTCCAGATGAGCCGGCTTAAGAGCCGTCTCATCAGGATCTGCACTGTATTTTCATATATATATTAAACAAAAAAACTCTTAATAAACGGACTAGTGTGAAAATCATTTTCTGACGAATGGATTGGCCGGAGAATTATCATGGATCAATCCCATTCACTTACACTGGAGTAAACCTACATATTATCTACACTATTCAGTTTTAATAATACAACGCCAAAACTGTTTACAAGTTCATCCATACTGAAGAGAAAAGAAACAACTTGCAAGCTATATCGCGCTTTCCGAAATTTAAGCGGGCGCGACAATAAAATGATCACTAAATTACAATAGCAGACAGTATTAACTAATAAGGCCTAAACAAATTAGCTGTGTTGAAAAAAGGTTTGGTCAGTAGGTTGTCAATTATTTTTAGGCAAACATAAGTGAAAACTAACAAATATTGTTTTAAATATTAGCTATACTTACAGTATTGGTTTAAAACACACTTTGTGCATAGCAATGACTAACTAGTTAAATATACTTTTTGCATAAAAAATATTGAAGTAACAATTTATTTCTTTATTTTTTTTAAATGAATGAAAAAAATTACGACCACATCAAAAAAACAGGGTCGGTCGGGATATCTGAAACACGGCTTATTTGTACACGTTCTTAGGGAGAAGTACCCCACTCAAGTGTGTGTTATTCAGACATATACTGGACAATATAGACATTGGTTCATGCCGTCACATTCCCCTTAAGGGGTTGCAATGGGGATTCTCAGATCACCAGTTGCTCATTTTTGTCAATTATGCATAAAACATAGGTATTATAGATCACAGGTATCTCAAATTATATACATCAGTTGCTTATGTACACACACCGCAGTACGTTATTGTGGTATAATTGTTGCATTCAGTGAAAAACGGACTAAGACAATAAACAGGCAGATGCAAAAAAAAAGCACCCTACAATATGTTTACCAGTAGTATTGAAAATAACAATGCTTGTTTAATCAGAATGGGCCCCACTGGGACTCGAACCCAGGTCACTAGTATGAATACCAGTATGCTAGCCGCTGCACTACAAGGCCTGACCAAACCGATAATGTAGAGGCATTATTTGAAATCATGCCTTACCTTGAGAAGTATATTGTGACATTTGATCGAAGTCGCGTATGTAACATTGACAAATATGCCAAGCAATACTCTTTTTTTTTAGAGACTGGATGCTTATTACTATGTGGCAACTGGAATTTCTTCTTGTAAGACAATAAACTGTATAAAGATAAGATGATTGTTAACAGTTTACACAGAAAATGTTTTGCTTAATGTGTAATAAATAAATAGATTGCAATATGTTATTCTTGTAAATGTTACATGCACATTTTTCAGGTTTATTTATTTATGTTAGTAATAAGTTTACATGAGTAGATTAGAGTTTGCAACCATCCCATTATCACCAAATTTTGTTTAAATCCACAATTTTATAATTTAAAATACCCTGAATACTCCATTGCAACATCTTTAAGGTACTGTAACATGTTTTCGTCAATGTTACATACATATCATATACCTTCCTTTATTTATACAGCAAATAGCACTACATGAATTATTTACAACTTATAATAAACCTACAGGGACAGGATTTATTTTATAAACTTTTTATAAATTAATTATTATCATGAACGGACTATTTCAACATTTGAGGCAATTGATGTATGTAACAATTTTGTCAATTTTGTCTACATACACATTATTGAAATTCCTTTACATATTTTGTAAATAAGATTATAAAAGATGTTTGGTTTGTCACAAATCTATTAGGAGCAGCTTTATGTTAAATGCATTGATTTTGCTTATATATTGCCATGACCAGGCCGTTAAAACACTTTGATCTGATTTACAGCAGTATGTAACATTTTGACATGAAAAACATGAAAAACTATACTTCCTATCATTTTTTTTCTAACTGGCCATATCCTCTATGTTTTGGTGCCAAAAGTGAGAATATGCTGATTTCTAACAAATGTAGTAAAATAAACCTGGCTGTTGATTGTTGTTTTCTAATGTTTACATGAAGCAACTTCTGCGTATGTAACGGTTTGTTGACAAGAAATATTATAAATATTAAATACACTTTTACCATTTTTGTTTCTTTTAAGATAAAACAAAAATCTTACTTGCATCTTAAGACTCACCGCCAGATGGTTCGATATGTCAGTAAAGAAACTAATCAGGTTCCATATTGTAAGCTACTGGACTGGTTATACGTATGTAACAGGGTTTGACAAGAAAATGTTACATACACACACTAATTTTGGTTATATTTTTTGCAATGGTTATACTTCCGATGGACAAATAATTTTTGTACTGAAATATAGTTAGAGTGCTCACAGAAACGTACGATCTCTTTCGACGCAATGAAAAGGGCAAGATCAATATGAAATACTTAGTAATTACTATGACATGTTAAAAATGTCCCCCTTTTTCACCTAAAAAGTGTGAGATACATACATATTGAAGAACTGTACAGCTTGTTCAATCAACTTCAATAACCTATGTTTTGGTACTGCTAGATAGTCCATATGTGTATTCATATAACTGAAGTCGTAAAAGTGTTCCATCTCAACATTTCTCTTTGTATGTAGTGTTTAAATGGAATTGACAAGAAAAATATGCATTCTCCAGAATAGCGAATTCTTGCCCATATAGGTCCGTTGCTAATGGAATTCCCGCAATAGTTGGTAACCGAAATGCGGATGATACCAGTACCCGTGCATGTCCCGAAATCTTTATAATGCTATCGGATTCGATCGCGATTTGAAATCTTGGACCCCGGCCATCGAGTTATAATGGAGCTGCAGTGTAATACACGATTTATGCAGAATTCCTTTCAGTTGCTGAGCCACTTAAACCGGAATTTGCCAGAAAGACCGAAAGAGCCTATCTATCGGAATGTTATCAACTCAACTCAACTCAACATATCGCTGGCTTGACTCCGGTATTTCACACTCGCCGAAAACAAAGTTGCTAAATTAATGCATTTAAAGCACGTAATGTATAAATTTAGTATCCACACTTTACCCTATATAATTTATATAAATACTTTAATATAAAATACATAAGTGTCACAGGGTGAGAAACATGTTCACCGGCCCGGGGTTCGAACTCGGGACCTCTGGTTTACCGTACCATCGCTCTAACCGACTGAGCTAGCACGAATACACACTTCCTCCCCACAGAGAGTTACGTACCGCGACATACTCCCCCGCCAAATTGGAATTCGTCCACGAATTCTATATTTAATTTGTCTCTGAATTCCATATTTTTGGTAGATTTTGGGTAGTATAATATATAGCAGTCACGGTCCCTCGTTGGGCGCCAAATGTCACAGGGTGAGAAACATGTGCACCGGTCCGGGGCTCGAACTCGGGACCTCTGGTTTACCGTACCATCGCTCTAACCGACTGAGCTAGCCGGGCACGAATACACACTTCCTCGCCACAGTGAGTTCCGTACCGGGACATAAGCAATTATGCATGCGGTCTGCACGTGTCTTTAACCCTTTACATTCTGAGCATTTTCCAAATATAAAATACATAAGCAATTATGTATGCAGTCTGCATGTGTCTTTAACCCTTTACATTCCGAACATTTTCCAAATATTTCCCTCTTATTTTTCCCATTGAAAGTATATGTTGTGTCCACTCATTTCAACCGTCTCAACGAGACGGTTCAAATGGTGGTTTCCACTGAGAAGTTTAATCATTTTTGTCCGGCTATTGGTACAGTCCGACTACTGGTTACTGCCAATGATATGACGAAAATTTTGCAGACATTTTTTGCAACTTTCCGTCTAGAACACACTTTGTTTTCAAGACAAAAGAGAATCCCATAGATCTACCAAAACAAATACATACAATGAGCAACAAAGTTAACTGTCACACAACAAAACTATTTACAAGTCGCATCCCTGTGTTATCTTTGTCAGCACTCGGTGGCTTCAGATTACGAAGGTCAACGAAGTGGATGGGGTAACAAAAGTCAAACACTTTACTGCAATTCTCGGGACCTGCACATGAACCAGTACTTGTACCATGTTCCTGGAGATGATATGGCTATAGTATGATCTTTTTAACGTTTTGTGAGACTAGTAATGTCTTGGGATGTACCAATTTAAACAGTTTTGACACCTACCGATCGGAGAACAAAACGCCGAATCTTTCCAAATTACAAGCAGACGTAAATTATTGCGCATGAGCGCGTTTTGAGAAAAGTAGATAAAGCTTGATCTAAATTAATTAATATTGGTTTTATTTATCAATTTGTGTTAATGTTTTTACATACCTTATATCTCCACAACACTTACTCCGATTTACTTCCAACATCCAATACTTCTTATTAATCATCCATATTTTCATTCTATACACTTACTCCGATTTACTTCCAACATCCAATACTTCTTATTCATCATCCATATTTTCATTATATAGCCGGTCCATGTGGTCCACATGCCCAAGGTCAAGGGACTTTGAAATTTGTGCTAAAGTTTTTACATACCTTATATCTCCACAACCATTAATTCAAACTTAAATAAATACACTCTGACCATCAAATGCCTTGGCGGGCTCGACATGCGGGCCGCGGCCATCTGGTATTCCGCTGCTACTGATCTAATATGTATGGTGATTTAACTTCATGCTACAGATAGTGTACGAACTGGCGGCCATTTTGAAAGTAAGCAAATCATAGTTGCCTCAAACGAGCAACTTTTCGAGGCATGCAAATGGTTTAATCGTTGAAGCTGATCGGTATGGTCTCGTCAGATATGTTTTGTGTAATGCGTGAATAGCTCTGAATTCCATAAATTTGTTGTTCCAACTTTACAGTGATATATGTCTTAAATATGCAAATTAATATATGTATGTTCCTTTTCATGCTTTTAGTAAGCTGTAGATAAATGAATGTGTATACAAATGCCTGAGATCATTGTAGTTTTGAACGGGTATGTTGTACCGACATGATTGATATCAAAGTTATAAGCATAGTTTAAGAAATTCGTATAAAATGGCGGCCAGTTTGGATTTATACACATTTCTCTTTATCGTAAAATTGTTTTATATGCATTGTATAGCATGTCAGTTATCATATATCAGAATTATGTTTGCATTAACCATTATGTGACTGCTGAAACAACGACGTTGCATATAAATATCCCAGAAACTGGATACGCATAATATAATGTCGACCATATTATTTTTGCAATATGACACCTTTATACCACAATTTTTATGTTTTTGTTGCGTAATACCAATATGCTAAACACATTGGGACTATGTTAGTTTCATATATGTGTGTGGTATCAACACTTAATTGCTCATGCGTGCCTGTTTCTTTAAATAATTCATAGAATTCGTGTAAAATGGCGTCCATGTTGGTTTCTGTACATCATATTTCTAATAAAATTGATTGATAAACATTTAGTCGTCTAAGAAGTATTAAATTCCTGAAGTTGGTCGGTATTTGTGCTTTAAAAACTGCTTCCGCAAGACGATCTTTGCCTACATGTAGTAACGTACTTTTTCATTTGCGGCCATCTTGTTTATGCAAATTACTAGGCTTAAGCTACTACTTCTGGAGGTATATCATGCGGAAATATATAGAGTATATATGTTTAGTCACATTGGTAACATAAATCTTTGGTGCGCAGAGATGGTACTAAAAACCCTATTTTATGCCGGTACGCCCAGGGCCTAATACTATAACATAACACAATTGACCGAAGGATTAATTGCGATGACTCAACTTACAAGATAAATAAATGGGAACGTCAAAACTACAATACCAACCGCATTCTATCATAGTATTTGTTATATAAATTACAATGCCACACATAGGCATACTATTGATTTTTAATTACGGCAGAAGTAACGAAATAAATAGACAGCAAGGAGTTAATCAATTAGTATTATTGATAAATATGTTGGCTAAATGGATGAGAAATGTATGTACACACTCACAGTTCGTTATTTAACAAGGTAAAATATTGCAATTTGCAACGTCGGGTAGTGGACATTTCGTTTTCAGTGGGAAAATAACGGGTGTAAATATATCTCGGCGAAGTAACATCGTATGTAGCGGTAAAAGTCGTATTTATTTGACTACACTCCATCCAGCTGTAAATGGTAAAGTACAGGATAATTACCGGGAAACTCGATTTATTTGATTGTTCGTACATGTATATATAAATAAAATATGATCCTGCACATAATGCCCGAAAGGGGGCATTGCAGTATATGAAGAATGAAAAATATCGTTGCGGCAGCGGGTTAAGGACTGTTATCATGAGTGTACACTTGACCTTGTTGTATAATTATAATGCGAGAACCCGATCAACTGACAGTAAAATATGTAATCAACGCACCTTATGTCAGCTGGCTATGAAGAGAAATGTGCGACACACCAACACATCTATTTTGTCTCACCGGTACAAACCGTAGCGTGTTTTCACGCAACACCGTATCCTTTTATGCAATTGTTTACGGAAACTCTACACCATAACAGTCGGTACAAACAATAACGAGATAAATCAGAAAATGCCAAAAAAACATGTCACATCCTACATGTAAAGAGCCGATACTTTCCACGGATCATTTAGACTGTATTTACTCGATATCGCCACCGAAAAGAGACAATAACACGTATTTGTTAGCCAGAAATCGACACTTTCATCAATCTCCCTCGATCCAAAAGGCACGTACAAAGAGGTGTCATCTTTTGAAGCGAATTATTCAGACAATACGTTTTCGTTAGTATTGTGAGCGTGATCGTCGGACAGCATATTCATTTACACGTCTGTACATACCAGATACATTGCTTATAATGCCCTATAGGCTGTAAACTATTTAATTAAACTGACACTTACCTGCTGTCGTCCCTCGACTCCATCTTGGCGACATGTATATACCCTGTCTGCACCGTATCACAGAAACTCTCCACCGTATCACAATACCGACAGTGATCCTTAGGTACCAAATCACATTGTTAGTCTCGTAAAGTCGCAATGTAACTATTTACCGTAAATATGCATACATATGGTGATTTAGTTGCTTGAGTTTACTGTAGACGTCTTGCTTAATTGAAATTGTTTATATAAACTACATGTATGAGGTGGTTCATTGCATATTTTGAAGAGTATATATGCTACATATATGTGTGTATGTTTTCATTGTGCGGACTGTTCCGTTAAATTTGACTTCGTAAGTGTTAACATATTTTACATTTATACAATTCGGGAGTTCACTTTACTGAGTCGTTGATTTAATGTAAAGCATACTGCAACACACATTTATTAAAGGTACGTGCCCCCTTTTGGTGAAACCTTGTTAAATGGAAATATAATACCAAACAAACAGAGCATAGCTCAAATTCCGATCCAATAGCAACTGACATGAATACAGCATATACATTGTACATGTATTCCGTAAGTGTTTATGCAAATATGCTTTACCATATGCTGGTGTAAGGAAATAGAAAACACATTTGCTTCTACACGTCTGTGTAGAAACAAATATATGCATGTAAAACATCGAATTATGCATGTACAATACTGCACTTAGTATGATGATACTAACAAGGTATTAGCCAAAGAACAACGTATTGTGCAAAACGCTTGCAGATATATAAACTCAAACTTATAAATGTGTTTGATTTTAAATTTACTAGGTTGTCATGTATGAGACAAGCCACGTGATTTTGTTTCTAAGAGAGGATGCCACATTGTACGATATGTCATGCAAAATATATACAAAATGTACCATTTTCCGTAAATGACGTCGAAAGCGGACGAAATATTCAGAGCAAATTTTGAATAGAATGAAAATTTGGTCAAACTTCGACCACATTGACAGAAAAAAGCACAGCTTCTGTAAATATGTTTTTCATGAGAAACCGCACATCTTACGTATCAAATCAGTTAATTGTCTCATATGCGGTGTCGGTAATTCTTTTAATATAATTAGTGCTGTACTCCGCACAGGCGTAACATGTTCCACGTTCCTGACGAGATGCCACTCATCTCTATTTAGACGAAAATGTGTTTATGCAGTATTTTCCCCGTTAGCTGAATGTGAATTCGTCAGGAATCCGATACCTATTTCGATGCGAACAATTTTACACCGATACAGAGTGCAGCACCAGTGCATATTATACTACTAAATAGACTAAAACGTACTTCCAGTGAACACTGCAGATGGAGGTGGTTTCCGAAAAACAGTTGCAAGAGGCGGTGATGAAGTGGTATGGATTTTGCACAACAGCATTTAAACAATTAGCGGGATATAATGACTGGAACTATCACGTATTAGTCGCGGAAGACTACACGAATCCGAAGGTTGTAACCGTATCTGCGGATGGATATGTTCTGAACATTTTGAATAGTGACGATTCACAACAGATTGACATTATCAGTAAGTAACAGTGTTTGGGATCACGTGGTCATTGTTTACACTGGCGGCGCCCATGAGGTCTCATGTACATCTTAGTTTACGCCAATACGACTGTGGTTTCTTCCTTTTAATGATGACCATGTGCCAGTCGTTAATACAACGAGTCCGCCAATGCCAAATGTATCAGTATTACTTGAATGTGTAGTTAGTCTGAACATTCTGCAGAGACATTTGAATCGGACGAAATCGAACGTTGTTTAAACTTGGTCGGATTCAAATTTCTCTGCAGAATGTTCAGACTAACTACATAAGTAATGTTGCTAAAGTTGGAATTGGCGGACTCGTGATGTATTTATGCACAATAAGATTTATCTGAGACCGGTCAGCTATTGGTAAACAATAGACCGCGTGATCCCATACCCCGAAGTAATACTAGAACATGAATATGTACATTGAATATGTCCATGTGCTGCGTCATTTGAACTTAATGACATACTTCATAGACGTGTATTATTGGTTTCCAAGATATTGTTTCCTAAGGGTGATGAGATACATGTGTATTTACTATATGTAACTTCATGAGGGGGAGATAATCCGGTAGTCGAATCAAAACTCGAAAGCAACTTTGCGCATCTAAACACCAAAGGAAACTACACTTGGCTTGAAAAAAAGAATGGTCAGTATGACAGGTCAGCTTGAATCATTAATGGTCAAAGTGACAGGTCAGTTTGAAACAAGAAAGTGTAATATTGGCATATCTTCTAGCATACAATACTGCCTGATAAACAGAATGCAATGCAAGTGTTTTGTGATATCACGTTTATCATGTAGGATCAGCGACCTTAGAATTCCATACGCGTCCCCTAGCCTTGCCTAATAAACATGACACTGGCCTTGGCCCGGTTCACCGTTATAATGATGTTAACAGTCTATTAAGCTAACATAGTTTTGAGCAACATGTATTTTCTATATTTATTCTTCAGAATCCCTTCATGGGATTATCAACCATCTGGCAACACATGACATCCCCGTACCGCACTTGACGCCTACGATCAATGGAGACTTCATATTCACCATTCAGATCTCGGGGGACGATCCGGAAACACCGAGACTGGGGGGGGGGGGGGGGGGGGTACGGATGGACAATGTCGCCGTGACCTCTGTTGAGAGGTTACTTCCACAGATATGGGGACTGGCTGGCCGTGTGGGTAAGGCACTGAAGGTAAATTACAGTGTGGGACCTCTCTAAAACGGACACCCTGAAAACACATGCATGCTTAATTTTGATGGATTTCAACTAGTGGAGTAAATAAGCCATCGAGATGTTCACTTCCGGCGGAAAGCATGAAACTTCGTATATAGGGGTTTTCGAGTATGCTGAATCGATTTGTCCGAGGAAGCAAGCGATCCGAGCAATGTTTTCCGCTCAAAACGGCATAAATTCAAGATGGCCGCCAAAAAGCAATATTCTGTGCTATATACGTGCACTGCTTACATATGTATGACATTTGGAAGTGTTGTTTTGGTAGTATTTGACTCAAATTTATATTTAAATAACATTCAATGCAAAATAGCCTTTGTAATTTCAGTAAAAAATCGAAATGGCCGCCAAATACGTCACAAAATTAGATTTATAGCATATCGAATGTTATGTGTACGTATCTACTTCATATATGTGAAAAACATTATATATTGTACATGTATTACCTTTTACACTTTTGTTTTACTTTTAGAATATTTTTTCATCGACTTTATTCAAAATGGTCGCCACAAGTGTACTTAGATGACGCCAGAATGTATGTTCGTGTATGGTAGTCACGATTTTTTTCAAATTCGCGATTGCTGCATGTTATATAATACTATCAAAGTAACTGCGATATAATGCATGAGTGTGTGTTGGGAATCAATTAAATTCCGGTGTACACCGACCTACACAGTGACATAGTTGGGTACAGTTTATATTTGCCTTGAAGCAACTACATCGCCCTGAACAAGATTTTATACAATTGCATTTGATGAGCTCACTGCAACCATTATATGCTTAGGGGGTGAGAAGTCCATTTTGGTACCCAGTGATCATCTGCATCATCTTTCTTCCAGCCCCAATCTGAAGGCGTTGGTAGTGACTGATTTGCTGTGAGTGCTTGGCCCCAGATGTAACCAGCCTGGTATGATGCTCTCAAAACATGGAATACTAGAGCATCTCTGGTGGGTGGTACATTTTCGATCTGGCGATTACCATGCGCAAACATGTACTTGCGGGCCTCGTTTACCTTCAACACCGGCGATGTGCGATTGTACATGAGGATTACAAACCGTTCTAGCTGTTCCATGTCATCAGCAGTCACTTGCTGTGGTACACTAGACAACTTCACGAATAAAGGTGTCAAGTGTGGCATCGACCTCCAAACGTCCCAAGCAGACTTCTTTCCAATGCCAGAAAAAACTGACACCGTATCACAGCCTGACATTGCATGTAAGAATAGAAGGCCCCATGAGTGTCCGGTACTCAATTATGTAGCTATATCATGCGCTGCTATGAACCGGAATGTTTTTCCATGACCGAATGTCACCCAAATGTCACAACCGTGCAATACACTGGCTGTTGCAACTGCAAGCACAACTACATCCGTGTCCGTTGATTGTATCATGATTTTCCTGTAACCATTTCGATATGCATTACCGGCGTGCAAACACATCCTGTAATCAGCCTCTTCATGCGTGCATGGCTGGACGTCTGAAACATCTGAAGGTGGTACTGATGTCACAGATGACCCCTTTGTGGTAACTATGATTTTGTTATCTGGGGGGACAACAGATTCTACTCAACTTGCCAGAAAATCGAACAATCCCATCTTGTTTCAGTCTACTCTCAAAAATGTTTTCCAGTTTGTTGGAATAGCTGTATTTGCCGCTACTCTGAGTATGTCACCGCTACCACGAGTTTGCCGGATGTATGCCTTTAGGCTACCTGATTTGTATGTGTCCCATACAATGTCAACTCTTTGTGAAGCACCTACCTCAGTATGTATGGGAGAAATATTTTACTAGAATAATCTCCAAATGTTTTCACCGTTGTATTAGATGCTTTAGGATCCAATGTATGTACTAATGCAGCACCATCTATGCTTTTCACTTCTGGTTGTGGTCGCTCAACTGGCGGTGTTGACAACTGTTCCAAACAACCAACTAGGGCAGCTTTGTTACCTTAGCGTATGTTATTGTTTTCAGCTAATGCTGGCGGCCATGCGTGGTTTTCATGCTCGCTCGAAAAAGGTATCCATTGCTCCATCTCGAGACTGGCAGGAGATATATAGCCGTGAAAATAGCTGTACATCGTGCTTCATACTTGCTGTGTTAGTCTGAGACTTTGAATGTGATTTGCGCTGACCAGATTTGAAGAATGCCATGCTGTATTTTGATACAGTATCATAAACAGCTTTCGTAGAGCTTGCTATCCGCTCTTCCACAAACTTCGTATACTGTGATCTACCAACATCTTCGGCAGATCTTACTGACTCAACAACTTCGTTGGACATAATAACTTTCGTATCAAGCGTGAGCAAATCTGTACTTTCCTCTCTGAATTGGTTTCCGTTGCTTTCTATTGCGTCTACAATGCCCTTCACATTTGCTGCAAACTCGGATTGAATGATCGGTGTCTGTTCGTGATGTTTCTCGTTACAGGCCCGTGCTGTAGCATACTTTTTCTCATGCTCATTCAGTATCCTTGATGTTTCTGGACCTGCGACCATCCAACGCCTTAACGCAGTTTCGCTTTCGGTTATGCCGATAACGCCTCCGTCACCTTTGACTGTTCATGGCATTGGTCGTGTGCCATTGCAGAAAACCGATGGGATGACCGACAGTTCCAACTGCAGTCTTGTTCCAATAGTAGAACTGTGTGTGTTCTCGTGCCATGGATACTCGCCATTCCTCAAAGGGCATGTGATTCGTATCAGTGTTAGCTTTATACACTTCATACGCTAGTGTTTGTAGAATGTACAGTGCCGCAACTGACACCTGATGAGCCCATTGTGCCCGCGATGAGTGTGATCCTTTCAGAATACTATCTGCTCTTCCCTCTGTAGTTACATTCGATGTTGCAAGTATGGACGTCCAGCCACTTCCCTCTAACCAATCACCTAGTACCTTCAGAAACGACAGCTCAATGTGAAGTCCTCCCATCATCACCACAAATTTGTCCTCGCCGTATACATCAGGCCATGTTCATTGTATCTTTTTTTGCAAGAGCAAACAATGGTTGATCAACTGTCAAAACAGGAATTTGGTCAGGGTTAACATGATGTGTTGCTTTCTGAATCAAATCCATGCCGTGTTTAACCATGGCTAGTGAGTGTGCATTATCGCGAAACAAAGGTAAAAGGGCTGTGATTACCGAAGGTCGCACGTCGGTCACTTTTATACTAGCAAAGAAAGCAGACCAGGAAATCGCCTCAGTCGCATCGAACTCATCTTTCTACAGAAGTTCTTTCACTCTAGTCAGCCATTCAGTCTGTGTGTTATCAGCATCAGACAAACTACTAAGACAAACTACTATATGGCTGTGCAGTTTCAGATGTCACAGGCGAAACGGGATTGTTACTATGAATTGCAACTGGTGGCACGGACGTATATGTTGCAGGCAATTGTTTAAGTTGCCTTTGCTTCTCATTCTCAGAACGCGCGACATGACTGATTTCGCGGATGTTTCCCGCATTTGCTTGGGATACATGTTGAGTTAAGGATATTGCAGTTCCGTGAAAAGCCCCTTTTGCAGATGTGGCAGACGGATTGTGGTCAATATTGTCCAAATTGCCCGTAGTATATACATTTGTCCTCAGTGTGGTAGGGACAACCACACTGTCAGCTTCAAATGAATCAATGGCATCGTTTGCAAGACCAGTCGATACCTGAAGCACACGACTGTATGAAACTGACAAGCCTTTTTGAAATAAGACATCAATCAATTCACGCTTTCTAGTTTTATTGTGGATTAGCAAACCCAAATACAGTTGCAGTAAGGTCTCGTGTTCCACAGCATGTCGTACAGTTTCACACTTGGTGTGCCTTTGCTTGACATTATTGACGACTACTAACTGTGTGAGTGATCGAGCAGCAGTGCTCAGATCTTCATGGGAATCGGATTGATTCCGAATGTTTATACCGCCGATGATCATTTGTACCAGAGTAGATAATGTCACTGGGTTGTTCGCATACTGTTCATCGGTTAATGTGCCATTAAACTTGTAGTTGGTTTGCAAAATGTATTTTCGTACAATGCATGCTGCTCTCATAAGAGTAACGACATCACTATCCATGTCAGCCTTACTCGCATAGAGCAATGCGTCCCCTATATCCTTCTTGAAAGATAAAACAACTTCATAGTTGCTTTTATTTGCTTCTAAACCAGGAATTTGATCGACTAACTTTTCATTCAATCTGGTTGGGTTGATGCATGTAGTATCAGCACCAAGCTGTCTTAGTCTCTCTTTGTATAACGTCACGATGTCGGCCAGTTTAAAAATATGGCTAGTACAGGTATCGTCAATTTGCTGAAATGTTTCTATATAAGAAATGAATTCCGCAAATGGACTAATGCTCGGCATGTCACCAGCCGACTGTGAGGCTTTTTGCCGTATAAACGATATGTGTTTTGTGTGATAAGTTGTCCGACAACTTTTGTGATACACTGCGTCTTTTGCATGCATGCCACCAGATGATATGGATGCTATTACTTTTGCATCGCCCATTTTGTGGCCATTTTATGTATATTGGCATCGATGCTAAATGTTTCAGCCTTGTGTAATTTTCTATCTACATGCAAGCCGCAGAAGAAACACTGTGGTATTGCTTCACTCTCTGTACTAGTTGAAGCAGTGGGCCGGCTCTGTAAACCTGCTCTCATCCGTTTTTAACGTGGGAAACGGCAATTTCCACTGTGTTCCCACTAGATTTTCGTTTTTGAGCCCTATTTATCGTTGCTCTATTGCATTGCACATAACACGCTTTGTGCCATTTCGCATGGTGCATTAGGAACGTTTCCTCCATGCCAGCGCCATCGTCGAATCTAGAGATATCGATATTCATTGGCAGAATGTTTAGGTTACTCATTATTGTGAGGTTGTCGGCTAATATGTTATAACCTCGCCCACTAGGACCCTAACCCACTATGACATTCGTTGGATCTACCAACGCAGACTTTGTATCTGCCTGACACAATACACACAGTGACCAGTCTAAGAAACGCCCCCGTTTTGTTGCCTCTGGCGACGCAACCAATTTTACATTCCTCGCCATTTTCAAGCGTGGTGTGTGCACCAAACGGGCGGTTTATTCTACAATCCTATATCTACTAGGAATAAAATAGCTTGCTAATTTGATAGATGTATGTGGAGTTTTGTATATGGCAATACACAACTGTTCTGTCAGTAGATGATTGTCTTACAGCAGCGACGAGCCAATACACACCAATACACACATGCACATAAACTTACGTTATTGGCTCATACATTTTAACAACGCTATGCTTTTACCGCTAATATTGTAGCAACATGACATTGACAAACTATTATACTATAACAGCGGCGTATCTATGGGGGGAAATGGGAGGGGGTGGTCAGGTGTATGTCAAAACCTTATACCATTAAATTGTAAATCTATAATTAAGTAGAGTGAATTACATGTACGCGTAGAAATTATTTGTTAATTTGTTTTCAGGGATGCGCTTCTTGCTAACCCGTCTGATTGATAATACACAAACAATGCATAACTAATCATATTCGGCGGCCATATTGGATTATGAAAATCACCCTCTTACCTATGCGCATTTTGAACTTGCAGAAAGAAGTGTGATTATTCATTTCTCATCATTGTGGAATATGCATTTGCATTTGTCTTTTTTATATGAATGCCAATATAGGTAAGAATGTATAAATATGGCGGCCATCTTGGATGTATGCATGCAATACAATAATGGAAGCTACTTTAAATGTGTTGTTCTATAAGTCAGTGTTTGCAGACCAAAATATAGCACTTTGAATTGTGTAAATATGATAAGTGGGTGCGTAAAAGAGAATAGAAGTACATTTTGGGGGCCATCTTGGAAATATAGATTTTTGACGAGGAAGCATTCGTCTGATGAGTTGCTTCCTCGGACAAATCGATTCAGCATACTCAAAAACCCCCATATACCAATTTTCATGCTGTCCGCCGGAAGTGAACATCTCGACCCCTATTCGTGTCTTATTTACTCCACTAACCCCCCCCCCCCCCACCACCCGCCCTCACACACACGCACACACACATAGGCCGCTCTGCAGCATGGATACCAGTCACTGCTCTCTAGCATAACATCCGTTTAACACCTTCCAGTATACAGCAAAATGTGCCACATATGCAATTCATATGAAATATACATTTCTTTTCATATGCAATTCATATGAAATATACATTATTTTTTCATATGCAAAATTCATATAAAATTCATGTTTTTCATATGCAATTCATATGAAAATGTTATAGATTTAAAAGCATTGTACATGGGTCTTCATAATTATGAAATTCTTATTATTTGCATATGAAATGCATATGCATATTTTGCACATGAATTGCATATCGGCTCACTTTACATAATTTTCATATGAAATTCATATGAAAAACATATGAAATTCATATGCCACACATTTTGTAGTGTATTGTCCGCATTGACCGCTCTCCAGTATGTATACCGTTAGCCATTCTCCAGCATGCTTACCACTGGCCGCTCTCCAGTATGTATACCGTTGGCCATTCTCCGGCATGGCAACCACTGGCCGCTCTCCAGTATGTATATCGTTGGCCATTATCCGGCATGGTTACCACTGGCCGCTCTTCAATATTGATATCCAAGACCGTTCTGCAGTATGGTTACCATTGCTGACTCTCCAATAGTGATACACTGTAGCCATGGTCGTTCTCAATCGACACAAGTCATGTCAGTTGGTTCCTAATATAAGGAGATGTGCCATAGTTCATGAAAATATCTACAACCTTTACTATAGTAAACATGGTAAATGCCATCGAAAGCCAACAAAATGTTCAGAGTGAATATAATTCCACATTTGCTATGAAAATTTCGTGAACATTCAACTTCATTTATGACTTATATCAATTATGATTGCCACTGGGACATCGTCAGCATGGGTACTCGGTGGCAATGGTTTAGAGAGGTTCCACTGTTATAACACTGTATGGTGGGTAGGGTAAAGGTTTTCGAATGGACCACTTACTGGGTCATAGGACAGTCTGCCACCTGCGGTTGAAAGCTCTCACTCTGCAATATGCATACCATTTACTCGTTCTCCAGTATGTATATGCTGGTTGCTCTCAAGTATGGACACCAGGATGTGAATAAAGATTCAACGATACAAAAGCTGAGCTTACTTGTTTTTGAATCACCGTATAGTGAATTAATATATTCTGTTTTATAATAACTGTCAGTTTAAACTACTAATACCACCAAAATGACCAACCATCGTATTATGTGTGTATAATATAATTATGGGAAAACATCGTTCTTCGCTTTCATCGTCCGGCTTATTAGTCCCTAGGCGCGATAGGGTTGTCGGTACCACGCGAGCGCACCAATGATTGGTTGTGCCAATGTGCTTAGACATATTAATGTATATATTTATGCATGATATACTTTAAAAATAGTAGCTTAAGCCCAATAATTTGCATAAACAAGATGGCTGCCGGTAAAAAAATGCATCGGCTAACGTAGAATATATATTATATTATGGAACCAATATTAGAAGGGCAACTTCGGAGCATCTTACTGTATGTAATAGCTAACACATTAATGAATATACATGTTACAATCAGCTGAAGCTTGAATAGATATATTGCCTATTTCAGAGTTTTGAATCTCCAGAATTGAGAAGTTATAAGACGATGTGGATGTTCGACTTAGTACCGAAGTACGCGGCACTGGTGCAGAAGTATTGCATGGACGATGATCGGGATTTACTACTCTGCATTATACAGATGTACAGGGACAACGTGCTGCGAGTTACAGATGTATTACAGAAATTTTATTGGGAGAAGGAACTACGTTAGTGTGGTGTTAACGATGTCATTTCTCCCAAATATGGGAGACACGAGAGTGTGGTGTTAGTAATACGTAGAGCACGGTTCATCCGCACGTACGATCGATCGCACATGAGGACAACTGTTCTCCAAGTGATTTATTCCCCCCACCCATACATGTATCTATAATAACCAGTGAGCAGAACTCTGGAATATTGGTGAAGTGGTATAAGCCACTTCCGCACTCCAGAACTGAGTGGTGTAAGACATCGTTATCTTGGAATGTGTAAACTACTGGTTGTAATGTTAGAAATAACTATGTTTCCATATTGGATGCAGGATTGATTCATGGTGATCTGGCGTCACACAACATTCTGCTGCGCCAACACTTTTCCCACATTTTTGTTAGAAATAATTGTTATATCTTCATTATTGTTGTAGGCGTGATTCATGGCGATCTGGCACCACACAACATACTACTGCGGCAACACTCTTCCTGCAATGACGAATATGAAATCACCGGCTTGATTGACTTTGGCGATAGTTCATACAGTCCCTGTGTGTTTGAGATAGCCACAACTGTTGCACACACACCAGCACACTGAAGATGTTTTTGAATGTCACTCAGCATATTGTTCTATACGTATGCAGAACAATCTTGCAGGAGTACATGAACTATGTGGTTCTTCTAGACGAAGAAAAGAAGATGTTCCCGCTGTGCGTGTGTATCCGATTCCTTCAGCTGTATATCCTGGGACGGGATACTCTGGACAAAGATCCAGACAACGCGTATGTGAAGTCACACACGGATGGCAATTTACAGATGATTCGGAACATAATGAGCATTGCGGAAGGAGAGTTTGTGAAGCAGGTCACGGCGATAGAATCCGGGATGTAATTATACCCACGTTTTAAAAAATGGGTATATTGTTTTCGTCACGGGTGTCCATCGATCTGTCCGTCCGTCTGTCATGTTTTATTGTAAGACGACGTAAATGTTTTAAACTGTAATAGATGCAGACTTTATAGTTTGAATAGAGCTTCCTTATGGTGTGCAGATGCACAATGTGAATTTCGATTTTTGATTTGTTACGGTTAATAGGTTAGGTTAGGTTAGGTAAAATACACGATAACCGGTTTACTACAGAAACAGGAGCATTCAGGCAAATATTTTGTTTATTGAATGTTGTCCGCCAATAATCGACAAACATAACAAGACAAACAAAGTGTGTTTCGACTCTCGGCATATGATTGAGTAGGCGTTTAGTTTGATTTGAATGTTGAAGTTACGCTACAATGTCAAACTTTATAAGTAGGCTACCAGGTATCTAGTCAATTCGCTCTAAAGTCAATCCGTTCTCATTGTGTTTTTCAAGTGGTCAATTCGTTCTCATGTTGATATACATAGTTTTATGTCATAACTGACACTATTAAATTAAGTTAATAAAATTGAGCATTACTATGTTCAGTTCAAGCATCTGTATAGTTTGATGTTTGTACGGATATGATTGATTAGTTTTATTGAAAAACATAAAATGCCAAAAACAATTAAAAAATCATAGTAGCCATCATCCGACCCAAGTTGATCTACATTAAATGAAATAAATAGTTCATTTTTATGATGCGATATTCATCCAATGCAAATTAAATGGATACTTAACATCTCCCACTAGTGCAACTAAATTTATTAAATCTGTTGGACAAAACATATGCCCGATCAGTATGATATGACACGTCACAAGTTGTTTTTTCTGTGGGCATAAAAAAAAAGAATAATATATAGTTGGGTGTATGCAAATATAATTAATCTCGGTCTGTATGAGACTTTGCAAGTTCAATATTTGGCGGTCAGCAAAAATAAATAGTTTTTAAGAACGTTAGTTTGAAATGCAGTTGTTTAAACCCGGCTGATGCTTAACAAAATTATGCCCCGATCAGTACAATATGACACTTCACAAGTTAATTTTTTTTATTTGGGTGCAAAACAAATTCTTTAAAATGAAAGAATGCTATCAATTCAGCTGTATTCAAATTGAATTATGGTTGGTAGGTATAATATGAGATTTTGCAAGTTCAAATTATTTGACGGTCAACAAAAGTAAGTATTTTTTAGGAGTGCTCACTTGAAATTCAAGTTAATTCAAATAATTATTCAGCTGTATTCAAATTTAATTATGCTCGGTCGGTATGATATGAGATTTCGCAAGTTAAATGTTTTGGCGGTCATCAAAAATAAGTAATTTTGAGGACTACTAACTTGAAATTCAAGTTAATTCACTTAATTAGGCTATAAATTCAAGTTAATTCACTTAATTAGGCTATAAATTCAAGTTAATTCACTTAATTAGGCTATAAATTCAAGTTAATTCACTTAATTAGGCTATAAATTCGGCTGTATTAAAATTTAATTATGCTCGGTCTGTATGATATGAGATTTCGCAAGTTTAAATTATTTAGCGGTCAGTAAAAATAAGTAATTTTTAGGAATGCTAAGTTGAAATTTATGTCAATTCACGGAATTAATTATTCAGCTGTATTCAAATTTAATTATGGTCGGTCGATATGATATGAGAGTTCGCAAGACTTAGTTAATTTTTTTGTCGGCCAGAATAAATACGTAACTTTTAGGAATGCTAGCTTGAAATTCAAGTTAACTCGAATAATTATGCTTTAAATTCAGCTGTAATGATTCAACTTTAATTATGCTTGGTCGGTATATGAGATTACACATGCTAATTATTTTGGCGGTCAACAAAAATAATGTAATTTTTAGGAATGTTAACTTGAAATTCAAGTTAATTCAATTAATTAGTCAGCTGTATTCAAATTTAATTATGCTTGGTCGTTATGATATGAGATTTCGCAAGCTAAATTTTTTTGAGGTCAGCAAAAATAAGTAATTTTTCGGAATTCTATCATGAAATTCTAGTTCATTCAATTAATTATTCAGCTGTATTCCAATTTAATTATGCTCAGTCGGGATCTTTGATATGAGATTTTGCAAGTTACATTTTGTGGCAGTCAGCAAAAATAAGCAATTTTTAGGAATGCTAACAATAATTGGGATAATGGTGAATGAATATTTAGTTTGCCAGAAAATGTTCCAAATAATGTCTCTGATATAAAGAACAGTTTCTGCCTACTGAGTGGGCATGTACCTTTAATGGATCTCCGTATGGGTTGTGTGCTATATTACCAGGCGAGGATCCAGGATTTAAAGTTGGGGGTGGTTGTGGTGGTGGAGCGTCTTAATTTAAATAGTTTTTTGCACGAGCGGTGACCGAGCGGAGCTCAGCAAACTGCTAGGGGGTTTATCTACTATCTATATGACATTTCCTGCGTTCTGGCACATTTACTTCTGTTGGCTCCAACTAGTGCTTAGGGTGGATGCTGTCAAATGCAGTTATGAGTAGTATTTTACTATGTCGTGTTTTAACCGCTACTGATATTACTTTGAAGTGCAATGTTGTGTTGCTATGACGTGCCTGTAATGGTAATTACATGGCATGTGTAAAATGATGTTGTCCGACAGAGTTTGCGTCCACAATGTATCTCGATCACATTTTCATACAATTTTAACAAAGTGATTGAAAATGAGACAACTTTCCGCAAGGTTGGGTGTCCCTGACAATTTTCGTTCAGAGCAAAAATAGTGATATGTTCAAATCGCCAAGAAATCGCCCAAACTACGTCGCATTGAAGAAGACACCTTCATGTCTTTCATCAAGGTCAATGAATAAGAATATATATATGTAGTTATCAAACGGAAGTAACAAGCCAGTCTAAGGAATGCGATGATTTGAACCCTCATTGGCAAGAAAAAATATGGCCGAAACAGGGAAAATATAAACTTCTGACACGATTTTCATACGTTTCTGATTGTGAAATTATAGTACAATCAACAAAGAGTATCACAAAACATTTTATTCCAAGCTGTAAAGCATAAACTCTCCATAAAGAGCCTAAAAGAACTGGACGTAAAATCCATAATCAGACACTGATATCAGGGGCGATAACCGTGTTTCCTTAAAACATTAACGGACATTACTAATTATTCTGTCTTTATTTTTTGATGTGCAATGGTCATACTTTATGATCTGTGGAAAATATTATTTTTTTCAGGCGACGCATTTAATTAGTATAAATAATTAAAAAATATCATGCCTCATTGGAAAATAGCCTGATACCACCACGCTTCACTATCAGTAAATTAGCGGGCACTCCTAATTTTTAGAACTGATGGAATAGTTTTAATACCTTTAAAGTCTCGTCTGACAGACCAGTGTGATGGAAATACTATGTTAGTATTTTTCACGCCTAGGGTGAGGATTGAGCTCACAACCTCCAGTATTGAAGTTCAATGTCATATCCCCTAGGCCATGCCCATCCCTCAGTCCAAGTGGAGGCTCGAACCTTCGTCCTTCTAGGATGTGGATGCTTTATCCACTAGGTAATGCTAACTTATTATAAAATAGTAAAGTTTAAATGTACTAGAAATTAACGCTTGTCCACAAGAGCATGTGTATACAGGCAGCCATTTAACAAATACAAGAATTCCGCCACGGAAGCGGTGTCGCGCCTTCCGAGGCATTTGACCGTGAACATTACAAGTAAATAAATTACCTTGACCTTCAGAATTTGGATATGGGGGTGTGTGTAATGAAGCATCATCCGTAGACAAACATTGATGTGAAATATTATCAATGTCTGGAAAGGGGTTAAAGAGATATTGTGAAAAAACAATAACTTTAACGCATTTCTGTTACAAATCCGGTGAACATTACAAGTAAATAAATGACCTTGACCTTCAAAATTTGGATGTGGGGGTGTGCGTAATGAAGCATCATTCCTAGACAAACATTGATGTGAAATATTATCAAAGTCTGGAAAGGGGTTAAAAGAGATATTGTGAAAAAAACAATAACTTTAACGCATTTCTGTTACAAAACCGGTGAACATTACAAGTAAATAAATGACCTTGACCTTCAAAATTTGGATGTGGGGGTGTGCGTAATGAAGCATCATCCCTAGACAAACATTGATATGAAATATTATCAGTGTCTGGCAAGGGGTTAAAGAGATATTGTGAAAAAACAATAACTTTAACGTATTTCTGTTACAAAACCGGTGAACATTACAAGGAAATAAATGACCTTGACCTTCAAAATTTGGATGTGGGGGTGTGCGTAATGAAGCATCATCCGTAGACAAACATTGATGTGAAATATTATCAATGTCTGGCAAGGGGTTAAAGAGATATTGTGAAAAAACAATAACTTTAACGCATATCTGTTACAAAACCGGTGAACATTACAAGGAAATAAATGACCTTGACCTTCAAAATTTGGATGTGGGGGTGTGCGTAATGAAGCATCATCCCTAGACAAACATTGATATGAAATATTATCAGTGTCTGGCAAGGGGTTAAAGAGATATTGTGAAAAAACAATAACTTTAACGCATTTCTGTTACAAAACCGGTGAACATTACAAGTAAATAAATGACCTTGACCTTGAGAATTTGGATGTGGGGTGTGCGTAATGAAGCATCATCCGTAGACAAACATTGATGTGAAATATTATCAAAGTCTGGCAAGGGGTTAAAGAGATATTGTGAAAAAACAATAACTTTAAACGCATTTGCCTTACAAAAAAAAACCGGACGACGCGGACGACGACGCGGACGACGACGACGACGACGCGGACGACGACGGAAAATACGACGACTATAGTCGCGCTTCTGCTAAAGCAGGCGCGACAAAAAGGAGATAACAAATATGTTAGTAATGTGAGAGTTGTCCTTCTTGCATGATACACACCTTGTGATAACGGTTTATGCAAGTGTGAAATAAGAAAATATTCCAAAGAGTAATCAAGTTTTGGATTGACAGGAAATCAATAAGTTGAACAAAATAATTGAAGAAAACACAAAAGGAATCCTCTTAAGATCAAAAGCTGAATGGGTAGAAGGCTGTGAAACTTAGAAAAAAAGAGATCTGAAGAAACTATAAAGCAATTAATTAACAATAAATGGTACATTACAAAATTATCAAACTATAATACTTGATTATGTAAAACAATACTATATGCATATATATAGCGAAAATAAAAATATAGAACAAATAGTAATAGCAGTTTCTTTAATCACGCCGAACCAAAACTAAATGAAGATCAAAAACAGTCATGTGAAGGTCTCATAAATACATTTGAATGCGAAGCACCAATAAAAGAAATGAAACATATGAAAAGACCTGGGTCAGATGGTCTAACAGCTGAATTTTACAAACTATTTTGGAATGACGTAAAAGAACACTACATAAATTCAATTAACTATTCGTATGCAAATGGATCTTTAACTGAATTGCAAAAACAAGTAATAATTACTTTATTGCCAAAAAAAGGTAAAAGCACACTTTCAATAGACAATTGGAGACCAATATCACTGCTAAATGTTGATTACAAAATTGCAATCAAAGTTATAAGTAATAGAATTAAGAATATTCTAAACTCAGTAATTAACATGAATCAAACTGGCTTTATAAAAGGTCGATATATTGGAGAAGGATGCAAAAAGTTGCATTTCAAATAACGGTCATTTATCAGATTTTTTTTAAGTGGAAAAAGGTGTAAGACAAGGTTGTCCCTTATCTGCATACATATTTATTTTATGTATTGAAATATTATCGAGAGAAATCAATCATAATGAAAATATTACCGGTCTATTCTTAGGTGGTACGGAAATAAAACAAATACTATTTGCCGACGATGCCAGTTTTACACTTGACGGGTCACAAAGATCATTTCAAGAGCTTGTAAAAACGTTAGATAAATTTGCCCTTATATCTGGACTAAAAATAAATAAATCAAAATGTACAATTTTAAAGATAGCCAGATTAAAGCATGACCCAAGCCAATAGTGCAATAACAATATGTATACGTGGTCAAGCGACCATGCATCAACACTAGGAATAATATTCACAAACAATAGAGCAAACCTACATGAACTGAATACACTTCCCAAGATAAAGTAATTCCAGCATTGCCTAAATAACTAGAGAAAATGGAACCTATCATTAATTGGCAGAACAGAACAGAACAGAACATATCATTTATTAAAAGCAAAATCACCTCTGGCCACATGCAAGTGGCATATGAGAACATGCTGATTCATTAATATAGACAAGGTAATGTACAATGTACGGATGGTAAGATAATCTGATGTAGCAGTTGTGGCAGGGAGGATACAGCATAAATACCTATAAATACTGTTTGCGGACCACTTGTTGTTCAATTTATTTACTCCTAAAATGATGCTGTGTATATAATTAAAACTGCTGATCTATGTTTTAAATTTGTCAATTATAAGTTTAACAAAAATACATAGTTTAGACAATACTATTGTACTTTTTGATTGCATCAGTTGCTGAAATTTAGGTATATTTGGATGACTGTAGTATTTGCTATGGATGTATAATTCACGCTCATTACTAAAGTATGGACATTCCAGGAGATAATGAAATTCATCACCTATTGTATTTAAGTTACATATTAAACATTTCCTTTCAGATACTTCTATGCCGTTCCATCTTCCAGTTTCAATGGGCAATCTGTGGTTGCTTGTTCGGAATTTGATTAGCGGAATATATTTTGTGTCTGTTAAATTTATTAAATATGATTCTAGTTCAATTGTTTCTTTGAACGTTTGATACATTTTCCCTTTGGTTGATAACTGCATCAAACCTGACCATTTTTGAATGTACTGATCTTTTAATATTCGTAGTATATATAGTTTTGTTGCTTTTGGGTATAGTATCTCTTTGTTCAACCATAAATCATTTTGTCCAACAGTTTCTAATATACCTTTTATATATCTGATCCATTTGGAGTTAGGGTAGTTGTTTGCCATAACGGCATATGTTAGATTGCTCGATTTTGTTTGTTTTCCCATTCTTAAAGAGATCCAGTACCCGATCATGCGTGCTTTAACATTTATTTCAATTGGGAATCTACCTAATTCTGCATATAGCATATAAATTGGTGTACTTTTCCTCAGTTTTGTAATAGCTGGCTTGGATGTTTTCAAAACCCCAAATTTCACTGCCATAGAGAAGAATAGGGAGTATCGTGTGGTCAAAAATTTGGAGTTGTAAATCGATAGGCAAATCAAAATTTCGTATTCTTTTATATAGGAGATGCATTGCTTTCCTTGCTTGTCCTACTACATGTTTTCTTGCCTTATAAAACGTTCGCGATTTGGAAAAGTAAATGCCTAAGTATTTATACTCATCTGGGATTTCAATTTTGTTTCCTCCCAGCAAAAAATTAAACTTGCTAGTATTCCTGGCTCCAAATATTAAGATTTTCGTTTTAGAGAAATTGGCAAAATTACTATACTAAAGACTTTCACGCTACCAAAACTAATATATCCACTAACTGTGCTTGAAAACCCAGTAGCTGAAACAATAAAACGGATAAAGGATATAATGTATGATTTTCTTTGGGACAGTAAACCAGATGAAATATCACGTAAAACCATAATTCAAAACACTGTGGACTGAAAATGATAAAAATTCATGCGTTTATCAACTCACTGAAATGTTCACGGATAAAATTCTTAAAAGGTATACAAAATCAGTTAAAAATAGCATACAATAACGAGCTTAAAAAATATGGCGGTGATATTATATTTAAAAGTAATCTTAATGAGAATGACGCAAAGCAATTACCAAACAGGTGTACCTTTTTAAATGAAGTCGTGATCTCGTGGTGCAAACTTAACTTCCAATATTGAAGTACCAACGTAGCACATGAGATTTTATGGCACAACTCTAACATAAAACTTGAAAGAACCAGTACGGTATTTTATAAAGAGTGGTATAACAAAGGTATTATGTACATGAAGCATATATATGATTTTAGAGTAAACGATTTCTACAGTTTCAGTGATTTTAAGGATACATATCAAATAAATGCTGGCGACTTCTTAAAATATTACGCATTGGTAACATTAAAACTGAATGGGAAGTAAAGATGAGAACAAAATCGTTAAACAATATGGTGCCGACATACTTAATAAATAAAACATTATCGTCTAAAAGTATAAATAAAATGTTATACAACAAACAAGTTGAATCAATGAGACTACCACAACTAAAACATGTACGAAAATGGGAGATCGAATTAGACAATCAAGAAATTGAATGGAAATATATATTGTCAATAACGTACAAGAGTACAATCAGTACAAAACTTAGAGCATTTCAATATAAATATCTGATGAGAATAATACCAAACAATTCGTTTTTGTTTATATGCAAACTAAAACCATCAAACCTGTGTGAATTTTGCCACATGACTATAGACTCTAACAAGCACATGTTTTGGGAATGCACCGTCATACAACAATTTTGGACTGATGTAAACCAGTTATTACAAACGAGTAGGCTAGATTATAATCTCAATTTAACATATGAATATATATCATTTTGTAACGCGAAAGTTGCTTGTAAAAATAAAACAATACTTATTATAGTTTTATTATCCTTTTAGCAAAATATTTTATTTTTAGATGCAAACATAGTGAATCACAACCAACATTGGAACACTTTAACGCATATCTTAAACAAACAATAAAAATTGAAGAAACTATTGCCACTATGAGAGATAAACTCGAAAAATTTCAATTAAAATGAACACCTTTCAACAACACTGCCTTTATCTTACCATATCAATATTCCCAAACCACTATACGTTACCATATAAGAGAGTTTTGACCCTTCTCACCTTCCGATATAAATAAACCTACCCCAATCCAATAGCCTATATAGACCATTTAAAAAAAATTAAAACTCAATGTTACATGCATATCTGCACAATTAAGGAATGTGACCATGCTCTGACAAATACTTATTTGTTTTTCTGTTTGTCAGATCACGGTCTGTTTTATTCTTTACGCATACATGTGTACACTATATTATTTTGACCATGTTAACTGTGTGTATGATTGTATGTTATGTATTATATACATGTAACAAAGAGCATTAAAGATTAATAAAAAAAAAAAGAAGGAAATCAATCAGCTAAAAACAAAGAGTGATAACTAAAGAATTAGTGATGAAAGAGTTGTCTATCTTGCACACATGGGTCAGAATGTGTGAAGTTTCATGAAAATATTTCCAAGGGTATTCGAGATGTGCAAAAAACAAAGGGAAACTAGAGGATTGTTTTTCAGACAAAAACATGTCTCCCCAATACCACTACTGCATGTTATCAGGACTTGGAAAAGTAGAATTTAAGGCAGCAACAGCATATACATGTAGCTACCTTGTATTTCCTGCATACTTTTGAAGATACGCGCGACACAAGTTGAATATCTCCACTTTTCACTAAGTCAAGGGCCATAACTCCGTGAATACAGGATGAATCCGCATCTAAAACCCCAGGTGCACAACTTCACACGATGACAAGTATTCCTGTAAAGTTTCACGACTCTAATTGAAATACATTTGGAGATACGCGCGACACAAGTTCAAAATCCACAATTTTCGCTAAGTCAAGGGCCATAACTCCGTAAATACAGGATGAATCCGCATCTAAAACCCTAGGTGCACAACTTCACACGATGACAAGTATTCCTGTAAAGTTTCACGACTCTAATTGAAATAAATTTGGAGATAAGCGCGACACAAGTTGAAAATCCCCAATTTTCGCTAAGTCAAGGGCCATAACTCCGTAAATACAGGATGAATCCGCATCTAAAACCCCAGGTGCGCAATTTCACACGATGACAAGTATTCCTGTAAAGTTTCATGACTGTAACTCAGAAACTTTTGGAGATATGCACGACACAAATTTTGTGACGGACAGACGGACGGACTGACAGACGGACAACCAGGCCAAAAACAATATGTCTCCCCATTTCATGGGGGAGACATAATAACTAGAACAAGAGTGCCGAAGGTCACAATACATGCCCGTCGAGGCAAGGCCAGTCAACAAGGGGAAATAACTCACTGAAAACCAATAGTGTTCTTCATCTTGATGTGATAAACATGTATACCAAATTTGGTTACGATCCGTCAAGTAGAACTTTCAGTTATTGCGTGAACAAGGATACAGAGTGCGAACAAGGGAAATAACTAGAATAGGAGTGCCGAAGGTCACAATATACGCCCGTCGAGGCAAGGCCAGTCAACAAGGAGGGGAGATAACTCACTGAAAACCAATAGGGTTCTTCATCTTGACATGTATACCAAATTTGCAAATCAATAGGCTTCTTCGTCTTGCTGTGATAAACATGTATACCAAATTTGGTTACGATCGGTGAAGTGGAACTTGAGTTATTGTGTGGACAAGGATAGAGAGTGCGGAAATTAAAAATGGCCTCCAATGGGAGATAAGTCATCAGAAATTTTTGAAATCAATAGGCTTCTTCGTCTTGCCGTGATAAACATGTATACCGAATTTGGTTACAATCCACATGCCTGTACAAAATACGTCCCATGAAATTTAAATTGGAAATGAGATGCTTGTAGGCTGTTAACTGAGCCACCAGCTCACGAAAGGTACCTTATGCCAGCTCACACAGTTCTAAATCCACACAGCTTTATCAGGGAATACACTTTTGGCCATGTGCTCATTGAGGTAGGCTGCGTACGACGGTGATCCAATATGTAGTACCAACTTTGAATTTACTAACCAAATATAATGGTATTCAACTTATTCATTCACAGTCATCTCTCCTGTGATAGACGACTAATTTCGAATGAGTTGGTAGCTGGCAACCCCCTGTTGCCAGGCAACAATTACCTATACCCCAAACTGGAGCAGACACATGGATGCTATGTTTTATATAATGAAAACTATTATTACATTCATCTAAAATGTTTGCATATGGAAAGGTCACACTCGGCCTCCTAACCAGTTTCATTATGAGAAGAGAACAATCATCAGTCGTACGACGTCAAAGCCCATCATTTTTGTGGCCTTATCATGAAGATGCATCAGGCGTTTCATAGCGGAACGTTTCCGTAGTATTGTATGAGCCCAACATCTGTTTATACCTACTTCCATGTCTATATTTTCACATGTAATTTGGCTATACTCAAAAATGATTTGCACAAATAACGGTCAATATTCTTCATGTATGGGTGTTGTCTTCAAACCCACTTGGTTCGGTCTGGAAATGCAAGATCTACTTGGGTAACGATGACAAAAAAAAAACAACACAGGTAATCAATTAACTGGCGATTTCCGTCTTAACGTTCCCATTTTAATGTGCAAATGTTGGAATTTTGTCAGAAAAAAACAATAGAAACCGAAATAACAATAGCACAAAATGTAACTTTTTAAAAATAAATTAAATATGATACTACTTGGATGACCCTTGTACTAACAGCAAAATGGTTAGATTCTTATCCAATTTTCGTGACTGTGCGAGATAATCAGGATCTACAATTGAAGGGGTCAGTAGAAAAAGGGGGTTAAATCCATAAGCCCCCTTTTTCCACTGACCCCCCTACAATTGTACCTGTTGTAAGGAAACATCTATCAGCTGGCTGACCAAATATAGAAAGCAAATATGAATGGAATAGATGAACAAGGTATAATTTTGTTAGTGACACAAATACAGACATGAAAAATTCATGAGCCAACACATTATAGCACTTGGTGGCTTCTGACTACATTTATAGGGTCACTAACTAGTGGCCAACTGAAGATCTGGCATAGTGGACGTCCTACGTGGAAGTGTGGAGCAGGGTGCCCGGCCATCTTTCTGTGGAACACAAATACCGCCACAATTGTCAGCAACGTCGTCGTCATCATCGTCACTACCTATAGTAAACATCACACCAGAGTCCGAGTCGGACCCAGTCGGAGACGATGACAGACTCGGAATTTCCGTAAGTGTCGGGGCGATGGTGTGACCTCTAGGGGTCATGAGCTGGGAGAATATCTGTGACAGGGTACCAGAGTGGGACACGGGATCCTGGAGAATGTTTAATCCGACTTTTGATATGTTGCGGCAAACGTATTCCGTGAGGGATGGTGAGGATACGGATGAGTTGATCCTCAGTAGAAGACCGGTTTGTTTTTGGCCAGTGTCCCGCGGAGTTGGTTCTGAAACATGAAAAACTAGATTTGTCAGTAAGCGGGGGCTTACGGAATACCCCCCCGCGTCAGCCCTGACCTAGAATGAATTCCAGCTCGCATACTATCATTTTCAGATAAAAGACTATGTCAGCACATATGGAGAGTGCGATGGTGGTTCCAGTTGAAAAAAGCAAACTAGACATTCTAAGTCCGTGACCTTGACCCCTGGCATAAATGGGGGTTGTAGGTTTGTTGCAGAATGATGTATGAGTGTCAGAGAAGGGCCGGGTAAAATATCACTGCATTCCGCAAAGGGAAAGAGAAGTTATAAGGAAATTTACATTTGTTAAGTTTTAGTTTTTTTCTAAGTTTATAAGTCCGTGACCTTGAGCCCTGGCATAAATGGGGTCGTAGGTTTGTTGCAGAATGATGTATGAGTGTCAGAGAAGGGGTGGGTAAAATATGAAAGATTTCCACAAAGGGAAAGAGAAGTTAAAAGGAAATTTACAATTGTTAAGTTTTGTGACGGACGGAAACACGGAAACACGGAAACTCGGACGGACAGACGGACGGACAAGCTGACTCAAGTATACCCCCCCACAACTTCATTGCTGGGTGGGGTATAATAATGTGCAGAGTTCCAGATAAGATCAGATTGGTGTATTTTATGTCAGTGATGCTAATAAGCAAGATTTCCAACACGGAAGCGGTGTCGCGCCTGGCGAGGCATTTGACCATAACATGATCATGGGCATGTGCTAAAGTAAGCATTACAAAAACTGTCAGAGAAGTGCATGTTTAAAACACGAAAAAGGTCAAGTTTGAAGAATCTTTTTAACATAAAAAATGCCTAAGTGTTTCCACAACCATGTGAAGCTCAAACAGGCCAAGGTCATGTTAATGGCGGCATGAGTGTGTTCCAAATGTTTACATATATAAATTTTCCAAATATTGAAGCAATCCATCAAGCAATATTAATGTTATACGATGATGAAGAACTTGTACACACTCTTCGACTCCAAAAAATGGCCAAGTTTTTTCACAAAAATGTGAAGGTAAAAAAGGTCAAGGTCATGCTAATTGCGGCATGATTGTATCCCACATGCTCACATGTATCAAGTGTTATGAAGCTGTGAAAGTTTCGTGGTCCTAGGTGGTGCAGTACCAAAGAAATGGACTTAAACACGAAAACTTAACATTGTAAATGCGAGAAGTTAACATTGAAAATGGCTAAGTCGACTGCGCTGAAAAAATGGGTCAAGTTAAAAAAAAAAGGTAACATGTTGGATAGTGATATGTGGTGGGCACCCCTTGGTTATGAAGCTGTGAAAGTTTGTTGGTCCTATGTGGTACAGTACCAAAGAAATGGACTTAAACACGAAAACTTAACAATGGCCAAGTCGACTGCGCGGAAAAAATGGGTCAAGTTCCAAAAAAGGTACCATGTTGGATAGTGATATGTGGTGGGCACCCCTTGGTTATGAAGCTGTGAAAGTTTGTCGGACCTATGTGGTACAGTAACAAAGAAAATGCTCACATGTATCAAGTGTCAAAATATTGAAGCAATCCGTCAAGCAATATTAAAGTTATATCATGATAAAGAAACTTGTACAAACTTTTTGACGCAAAAAAAGATAGCTAAGTGATTTTCCACAAAAATGTGAAGGTAAAAAAGGACAAGGCCATATTAATGGTGGCATGTGTGTGTTCCAAATGCTCACATATATCAAGTGTCCGAATATTGAAGCAATCTGTCTAGTAATATTAAAGTTATACCATGATACCTTCTGCTAAAGCAGGCGTGACAAAAAAGGTCCAGGTTGAGGAAACTTTTGGACATAAAAATTGCTAAGTATTTCCACAACCATGTGAAGGTAAAAAAGGTCAAGGTCAGGTTAATGGTGGCACGAGTGTGTTCCAGATGCTTACATGTATCAAGTGTTCAAATATTGAAGCAATCCATCATGTAATATTAATGTTATACTATGATAAAGAAACTTGTACAAACTTGTGAAGATACAAAAAGGTTAATGGCGGCATGAGGGTGTTCTGAAAGATCCAAATATTGAAGCAATCCGTTAAGTACGGTAATATTAAAGTTATATCATGATGACAAAACTTTTACAAACTTTTTGATATTTCGGACAATGATGACGCGGACGATGCAATGATGACGCAGACGAGGACGACGGAAAAAGTAGTGACTAGAGTCGCGCCTTCTGCTACATCAGGTGCGACAAAAATCGTGTTTATGTGTCTACGAGCCCCATAAGGCCCCTCTGAGTACTAGGGAATAAGCCACATAAACCAAATTTTAGCCAACAGATTTTTAGGTGGCTAATGTACGGAAGCCTGTTAGTGCCACATAGAGTAACTTTATTTTTCGTTTTCGTTTTTTTTTGTTGTTTTTTTTTCATAGAATAACTTTTTTTTTATCTCGTAATTACGAGATAACATATTCGTTTTCGTAGAGTAACTTTTTTTTTTACAAATGGAGATGGTAGTTCTGCAAGGAGGATAACTGTGTCTCGTCATTTCGCTCTAATCCGGTTCACACCGAGTCGTTTCGCACTGGGTCGTTTCGCTCTCATTATTGTCCTGGGCATGCATACACAGTTTCAAATCAATCCGAGTAAGATGGATATTAATTTCTAATCAACGAACAATGCAATAATGTTTAACTAACATTTGATAATTTGTCATTTCCATAAATCCAATATGGCCGCCAAAAATCACTAATATTGTAATAATCGTTAAACATAAACACTAGTTTTCAATTAAACCGCAAGTATATACCTAATTGACCGACTATAATAGCTTAGCCCTACATGTATCTTGATGTGCTATATTGACATTTTGTGGAATGTGTGCAAATACCACTTCATTAACATGATGTGAATCCTGCATTAAAAATATCTGGCTATCATGGAGCAGCAGATTGCCATCTACAACACCTAGGTGTCAGGCAATAAAACCAGCAATAAATATCTCATCACCAAACTGCCCACTGACCATTCACTGACCATTCACTGACCATTGTGCTGTAATTACCTGTAGCCGTTTTTTTTTTTGGGAACTACTTTCTGGCCTACACATCTCCAGGTCACATGGGAATAGAGCATGTTACATGACTGATGTGTGCACATATGTGTATTACATCTGTTTCTCTACATGAATTCCTACTAATCCTAGATCAGTTACAAGTCTGACCATTCAAAATAGTGAGATTTGCAAACATACTGTTATGATTAACTTTTATGGTACATCTCTAAACCGGACAGAACATGTGATATTCATCCTGACTTTCAGTGGTTCAATTTTCAGTGGAAACTCTCTAAACCAGACACATTGTGGATGTTATATGAGCCAGGATCTGAGATAACCACCCTTATCACATCACCGTATTTCGCCGATACTGATTTCATAAAATCGCCATAGTTTTCGTAAATGTTGCTGCGACTGGAGAAAGGGGTCTTATGGGCTTATTGATTAATCTACATCTTTATCTGCTGCAAGGCTCTTGTTGCTTGATATTGATCTATGTTGTCATCTAGAGGTATGCTTGCTATATCATTGGCTGAATGGTGAACATCGTAGGCCCTGATCAGACTGCGCGGATGCGCAGGCTGATCTGGGGCTACGCTGGTTGCATAACCCATAACACCCCTATCTGCAGTCACAGCCAACAAATGACATCGAAAATTGAAACAGATTTCAGATCTCATGCAGAATTAAATTCCGCATGAGCTCTGAAATTTGTGTCAATTTTCTATGTTATTTACGGAAAAGTACTTGATTTAGATAAACCAAATTTTATGCTGACACATATTCACATTTCTTTGTCTAATAGAATGTATTAATACGTGTGCCTTCTTCAAGACCATGATAGCCAGATAGCTATAGGCCAATTTAATAATCAAAATATTCAAAAAGCTTATTTCTGAACGGATTTTCATTTTTAAAAAAACGGGCATAGCTATATTTTTTCTGAAAAACATAATTATGTTGGTTGTTTTTTCATCCCTGGGGGAAATGTACATTTAAAAAAAGCACACTAATGTCCATTACTCTTAATTGCTGGCTATACAATCAGATAACCCTTTGAATCTCTGTAGGGGCTACAGGTAACATCTGGGTATAATGGGAAGCCATCCGTCTCTAACTGAAGTGAGAAGTGAAGTGAAATGTAAGATATATATTTAGAAGTAATAAGTCATCCAGATAAAAAAGTTATTCTATGAAAAACAAATATGTTATCTCGTAATTACGAGATAAAAAAAGAAGTTACTCTTCGAAAAACAAATATGTTATCTCGTAATTACGAGATAAAAAAAATATACTCTACGAAAAACGAAAAAAAAATAAAACGAAAAACGAAAAAAAGAGTTACTCTATGTGTCACTAACGGGCTTACGTACTAATGTAACTAACACTATCATTTACTGCGTTCATCCCTGTGGGGGATAGCCACATATCCACTATATATTAGTGCAGACGGATGGACGGACAGACGCTGACTACGATGCCGGGGTTATGACATAAGCACATCTTCCTTTGGAAGGAGCGCTAAAAATAGGATTGACAATCATTTTAATCACTTTGAAATAGAAATGGTTTGGAATTATAAGGGATACAATTTATTGGAGAATTCATTTGTCGACTTTTAAACGTCCAACTAAACGGCTTTCCGGTCTTCATTTAGAATAGTTGGATTATTGAAAATTTATATACCCGATAAATTCTACAAAATATTTTTGTTTATTATTCCTACAGTACCAAAAAATTTACTAACCCTGGTGCCGCTCTGGCTGTTCCAACTCTGCCAACAGACTGTCCAACTCGACCTGAGCCTCGGGATTTCTATGTTCCACGGCCTTTTGTAACAGGGCCTTTGCACACTGCTTGTCCATTGGTAGGCCTGAAAATGGTCACATTTGAGACGAGTCATGTTATTTTGTACCTGAAGATGTGCTATTTTTCGTGCAACATATTTACAAATTTATGAAGTCCACAGTTGACAAAATGTTCATAGCATATGTGGATTTGTGAAATTTTTGTCAACTTTCATCATTTCCCGAAAATATCACTGTTTATGTAAATATTTTTCACATTCCCTAGTTAATTGTCAGAATAATTAATTAAGCAGAAGCGTGGTATGAACAAGGTGAACGTCGCAGAGTGTCTCACCCACTAAACAAGGTGATTGCCATGAAGGTGATTGCCAAGGTTGCCAAGGTTGCCAAGGTCAAGGTCACACAAAATAATTACACTGGGTGGATAGCCAACAAAATGAGGAAGCTATTGGTGAAGTTTGATAATGATCAGGATCAGGAGATATTCAACATTTGGACATACATCCAAAACTAGAGAAAGGGAGCAGGGGCTCACGTATACCCCTGGCCGCCGTCTGGACTGACTAATAAAAACTTGAAACGGAAATTTTTAAAAAAAATTTAAGGCCTAAAAAAAAGTTCACAAAGATTATTTTTTTGCAAAAAAAATATTGGAAAAAGTCCCGGGAAATTGTCCGTACCACGATATCAATTATTTTGCAGTACACAAGACGCTTGTGTTTGCGCGCTAATTATAATAAGCGTCCGACGTGTGTATAGTTTCAGATCGATCGACTGAACGGTTTCAGAGGAGTTGTGTACACAAACTATGCACTTTTTCTGCCCGCGGTAAAACATAATACGTACTGTTTTTTAAAAACGGTCGTATAAAAACAGTTGATTTTCACAATTGCGAAAATTCCGAGGGTGGTATATTTCAAAATGGTGCCAAACATTCATCCAATGGGTTACAGAGCGCAGAGATACGGCATAGCACTCGTAATTGAATGTGGTTTCAGAAAAAATATGTCTGCAAAAATCCCACAGGGGGGGTGGGGGGTTCCATTTCTGGCTGACGGCCTACAGTGTATTCAACAACTCCAACAGCGTTTTGGCAATCAATCTAAACTTTTACTCACATCGTCTACACATACTGAACATGTGCACATGGCATTTTAATGCCGAAAATTCATTTAATCACACAAATACTGAGTTTTCGACAGTTCTTCTACACTTTCCTGCATACACATTTGTGTACGGTATATATTGTATGCAAGCAACTCCTTTGACTGAATTTTGAGTGTGATTGTGCCAGCACTGCCTTTCAGGAACACCAACAAGATGGAGACTCTAATGCCGATGGTGATGAAACTGCTTGAAAGCACTGTATCCATAATTAAGAAAATTCCTGCAAACACACACTGGCCATTTTGAAATATAACATGTTTGTCATAAACAGTGACTTGAAATTAACTTTAGTCATATATAATTTACTTTCAATAATGATTATAGTATGGAAAATAATCAGTCCAAATGGTTTGTGCATGATTATATCAGAATTATATAATTTTCACGGCAGCCATTTTGAAAATTAGAATAAAATAGGAACATCACATGTTTTCTTTGATGATACAAAGAATGTTTGTTCCAAGAATGTTCCAAAACAGTCAACACAACCTAGCTATAAACACTTTACTAAAGAAAGTACGTAGTGAAGACATAAGAAATATTATTTACATAGAGGCCATTTTGAAAATAAAATGTCTGCCATACCAGTTATCAAACAAGAGCTCCGCGGAGCAAAATGTACCGCCTGGCGCAGTTTGATAGTACATTATAAAGGAGCTTGTAATAACCTTGGGGTTAGCGAGCACCATGCGCTTTCTGTAGAATGATGCGGGATGTTGTTACAAATGCATGTATGGAATATTAAAGCATAAACTGAGCATTAACTTTCCAAACACGTAAATTTCTAAGTCAGTGACCTTGACCTTTAGGGTTAGCGGGCACCATGGGCTTTCTGTAGAATGATGCGGGATGTTGTGACAAATGCATTTATGGAATATTAAAGCATAAACTGAGCGTTAACTTTTGCAAACACGAACATTTCTAATGCAGTGACCTTGACCTTTGGGGTTAGCGGGCACCATGGTCTTTCTGTAGAATGATGCGGGATGTTGTTACAAATGCATGTATGGAATATTAAAGCATAAACTGAGCGTTAATTTCTAAGTCAGTGACCTTGACCTTTGTGGTTAGCGGGCACCATGGGCTTTCTGTAGAATGATGCAGTATGTTGTTACAAATGCATTTATGGAATATTAAAGCATAAACTGAGCGTTAACTTTTGCAAACACGAACATTTCTAATGCAGTGACCTTGACCTTTGGGGTTAGCGGGCACCATGGTCTTTCTGTAGAATGATGCGGGATGTTGTTACAAATGCATGTATGGAATATTAAAGCATAAACTGAGCATTAACCTTTCCAAACACGGAAATTTCTAAGTCAGTGACCTTGACCTTTGGGGTTAGCGGGCACCATGGGCTTTCTGTAGAATGATGCGGGATGTTGTTACAAATGCATGTATGGAATATTAAAGCATAAACTGAGCGTTAACTTTTTCCAAACACGAACATTTCTCTAAGTGACCTTGACCTTTGGCGTTAGCGGTCATCATGGGCTTTCTGTAGAATGATGCGGGATGTTGTTACAAATGCATGTATGGAATATTAAAGCATAAACTGAGCGTTAACTTTTCCAAACACGAACATTTCTCCAAGTGACCTTGACCTTTGGCATTAGCGGTCATCATGGGCTTTCTGTAGAATGATGCGGGATGTTGTTACAAATGCATGTATGGAATATTAAAGCATAAACTGAGCGTTAACTTTTCCAAATAGTGACCTTGACCTTTTAGGCCCTGGGCGCATTAGGGTTGTCGGTACCATCCGAGCGCACCGAAGATTTCTGGTGCCAATGTGTTTAGACACAAATACTGTATATATTTCTGCATGATAGACTTTTCAAAGTAGTAGCTTAAGCCCACTAATTTGCATAAACAAGATGGCCGCCAGTGAAAAAAGCATCGGCTACCGTGGGGTATATATTCCATTGTGGAACCAATATTAGAAGGGTCATATTGGCACATCTTAATTTATTTAATAGCTAATACATTATCGAATTTATAACAATCGATATAAGCTTGAACCGAGCTTGTGAAAATCCAAGATGGCCGCCATTTTACAGGAATTTCCTAAAATATGTAAATAAATTGACAAAGACGTGCTATCATGTGGGTACCAAACACTAGTTCTGAAGTACATGTAATACGGCCAGCAGTCGTTCAGATATATGTATCCTGAACATTGCATGTGTTGGAAACATCATGGCAGTCATGCACACTTGTTAAGTTCCACAAACAAGATGGCAGTAATTGTTGATAATTACATTTTTTTTATAGAATTTCTCTCTCTAGATGTATCGTACATGCATAAACGAAGGGAATTTGCCAACCAACTTCGGATAATTAATAAATATAATGCATCCACCGGTTTACCAGGCTATTTAGTGATATCTACATGTTCAATAAATTCAAGATGGCCGCCATTTTATTCAAATTATGTTGATTACGCTGATCAGTTGGCACACACTGCCCGTCATGAACAGCTTCGAATCCAGGCAACATAGACGGGCTCACAAGATGATCATACACAATCGTGCTAACAATGGCATATGTCAGAAGATAATTAACGTTTAAATATATATGAAAAAGGGTGGCGGCCAGTGTTAATATGCTAACAGTAATTGCATCAATTTGTACCAGTAATATCAGAAGGGAAATGATAACAATTTCTGACACATATGAGGTGACACATTGCAAATGATTTACTTCTCATATTTTAAAGGAATATAATTTGTATAAATCAAAGATGGCCGCCATTTTACAGGCATTTTGTAAAATATGTACACGTACATAAATTGGCATACTCACTATATCTGGGTCGACTATTAACTGTAAATTGATAGGCCCTGACTATATCAATGAGTATATCATGTTCCAGTCCGAAATTAAACGTTGCAATGCTGTTTAGACTGATATGCCCTAATCATATACGTTAGAAGTATTAGTTGTATATATATATTACATTACTGTCCGCCAGTCTTTAAAATAATTGTAAAAATATTAGTAATATACACCCAGAAAGGTCAGATTTTTAATACAGCATTTGTTAATCGAGTTGATCTGTTGACACATCTACTGTTTGTATTGGTAATATATGTCTGCACAAAACATAGTTGCTACCTACGTAGTGTTTGTTTGTTTTGTTTGTTTATTAGTGTTTAACGGCCTATCAACAGCTAAGGTCATGTAAGGCCGGGCAAACGGGTTCGATCCCATTTTAACCTGCTGCATTGGGGGGAAAATCCCAAAATCAGAACGGAATATTTACATCGAGAACCAATATATTCAGCCCTGAAATTAGAATAACCTGACCTGGTGCCAGGTCCATACCACACCAAAGTCACTTGGCCCCTTCCCCTAAAATAGGATTATGAATATCGTAATACTCACATAAGGGGTATAACCAGATTCAACTGTCGCATACAAAATTCCAAAGACGTATGTGAGGGCCAAACCAGGTCTCCAGTCAGGATTCCGGTAAGGATGAACCCCGATCGTTAAATTACCCATTGCGTGCTCCCACCCACAGGTGGAAGACTCGGACCTATGACACCAAAAATATGCCTATTAAAAAAAATCCCATTACCCCACCCACTTGGTCTCGTACATTACCATCTTCTATTTATAGAAGATTGTACGAGACCAAGTGGGTGGGGTAATGGGATTTTTTAATAGGCATTATTTTGGTGTCATAGGTCCGAGTCTTCCACCTGTGCTCCCACCTGCCACCCACCCTACGTATTGTATTGTTTAATAATTAAAATATGTGTACAGCCGTTGTGTTGTCACAGGTACGCTATGTACGTATATATGTGTAGACTAATGGTGCTTATATGGAGACCGACCCACACATTTGGATATTAAGATTTTGCCGAAAATAATATTTAATGCAAATTTCAAGGACTCAGTATCTGCTATATATGCATTTACAACGGTCCGGTTATTTAAAGTGTTTATGTAATAGTGTTAATACTCTATATGTATTATCAGTAATTAAAATAAATACTAATTTGAATCAAAAGTTAACCAGCCATCCTCGTTTAACGGCAATTGCTCGTTCAGCCAATGTTACTAGTATGCGGTCATAATAGGAATACAGTAGACATAAACTTGGTGTATGTGTTGTATATTTATGGCGAGGTACTTTACAAATAAACAATATAAAACTAATATTCTGACATCAACGGATAACCCCGGCCGCCAATTGGATTGACGGATAGTATATTAACGCAAATTTTGTCAGAAGTTTTAGCGCAAACGTCATTTGACTGTCTATTGGGCTTGGGGCAGCTATAGAATGAAAGCATGTATCGCAAATATGCAAACAGTATGTCATGGTTAACAAAAAATACAACACATTACGAAATATTACAATTTATCATGTTTATGTTATCGGCGGAATTATGAAAATAAACAAAGAAACGAAAAGGAGATTGATTTACCCCTTGGCATGCTGCACATTTCTGGGTGGATATTATATTATAATAAACTAGTTTTGTTTTGGTTTTAGTAGTATTAATGCACACTGTCAGTACTTGCTGCATTCTGGTTGGGGCGTCAAACCTAGAGCTGAAAATATAATACTTCTACTTTCTGCCTGTCCAAAGTTAGCTGCTGTACTGCTTGTTTTATTCAGAGATATTGACACTATACCGAAATGAGTCCACATATAATAAACCACCGTACATTGGTAATAACAGAAAAGAGGTGCACTGTATGACAAGCTGTGTGTGGAAAACGAAAGCATGGTGATACATTCTATCTACCACATGTCAGCTTCCACCATAATGTGTCACGAGAAGTTAGTCGAAACATATACGTCAACATAGTGGTTTATCCAGCATCATTATTCATTTTGCCTATAAGTCTTCATGTTTCATGATCCAAGTTAATACATGCATTCCCAGTTCTGTTTTGTTATCTTTTCAGATATGATAAACAACGCATGTGGATAAATTATTTTTGTGGCCGTTTCATAAATGTTTCGTTGTTGTCATAGCTCATTATCTTTGTGCATGCTATACTATGGACTATATATAACAAGATACCAAAAGGAAACACATGAACCTATGTATACTAGAAACGCAATACATCAGGTTAAAGACATAACACGCACATAAGGGCGGAGCTTTCAACGTGGCACAAACATTGTCATTCCATGACCAGCAGTTGGAGTATTGATTTATTCTATATTGGTTTACATGCAATATGTAACTTTGTTATATTATTAAATGTACTTACAGTTCTGAATCATACTCTAGTCTACAACTAGAGGGACTTCTTATCTATAGTGCATTGTTTTGGAATTTGTTTGTATTTAAGACCGGGTCAATGGGTTTAGTACTAAATCCCATATATTACCTGAACAAGTACATATGGTTGATTAATCAGAAACTCGCCTGTGTATACAAATAGTGTATGTCAATTAATGTGCTACATGAGCGAATGGCATATCCATTCCATATTGGGTTGTACTTATTAATAGCCCATCTGCACTAAAACTAAGACATCTATAGTTCCACTTAAGTTCGGTTAAGCATTCATGTGCATGGAAAATAGAAAACAAGAGGGCCATGATGGCCCTAATTCGCTCACCTGACTCCATGAACACCAGAGGAGAATGTGACATTGAGTTCATATGTGTTTTAAAAAAATTGTGCTATTTTTAGATGGCGGTCATCTTGGATTACGCGATGACTCTCAGTTTACCTAATCTGAAAATGCTTCACCCAAGGATCTTAACTTACTATGAAGTTTGGCCAGCATCGGCCATGTGGTTCCAGAGAAAAATACATTCAAATTCTCGAATAAATGGACATTTTGGCAGCCGTCATGGATGACATAATCATCCGATTCCGACAAATATTGCACCAGAGCAATCGCCTCATCGATACCTTCAATTTGATATATGACATGAGCATATTCGGTCAAAAATAAAATTTGGCCACGCCCATTTTTGACCTCAGGGTCACCATTGTAACACATTTGAAAGAGATTCTACATCGATCATTTCTACCAAGTTTCGTCGAAATCCGGCTGGCGGTTCACGAGAAGAATTTTTTTATAAGAATTTGCGCTATTTTTAGACGGCGGCCATCTTGGATTAGCGACGACCTCCGTTTTAACAAATCTGAAAAGGCTTCACCCATGGACCATAATTGTGAAGTTTGGCCACCATGGGCCAAGTGGTTCGTGTGAAGAAGAATTTTGAAATCTCTAATAAAAGAACAACATTTTCAACCTTTCGGCGGCCATCTTGGATGAAATGACCATCCAATTTCGACAAAAAATGTACCAGAGCGACCGCCTCTTTGATACCTTCGATTTGATAAAGACACGACCATATTCGGACAAAAATAAAATTTGACCCCACGGGCCACGCCCATTTTTGACCCCGGGGTCACCATTTTAACAACTTTGAAAGAGCATTGTACATCGATCATTCCTACCAAGTTTCGTCAAAATCTGGCTGGCTGTTCATGAGAAGAAGACTTTATAAGAATTTATGCTATTTTTAGACGGCGGCCATCTTACTTTAGCGATGACCTCCATTTTAACAAATCTGAAAAGGCTTCACCCATGGATCATAACTTTTAAGTTTGGCTACCATGGGCCAAGCGGTTCATGTGAAGAAGAATTTTGAAATCTCTGATAATAGAACAACCTTTTGACCTTTCGGTGGCCATCTTGGATGACATAACCATCCAATTTCGACAATAAATGCACCAGAGTGATCGCCTCGTTGATACCTTCGATTTGATATATAACGTGACCATATTCGGTCAAAAATAAAATTTGACTCCAATTTGACCCCACGGGCCACGCCCATTTTCTACCACGGGGTCACCATTTTAACAACTTTGAAGGAGCATTGTACATCGATAATTCCTAGCAAATTTCGTCGAAATCCGGTTAGTGGTTCATGAGAAGAAGATTTTTTAAAGAATTTATGCTATTTTTAGACGGCGGCCATCTTGGATTAGCGATGACCTCCATTTTAACAAATCTGAAACGGCTTCACCCATAGACCATAAACTTTTAAGTTTGGCTACCATGGGCCAAGCGGTTCATGTGACGAAGAATTTTGAAATCTCTAATAAACAAGAAACGAGGCAAAGCCACGAAGGCCAGGTTTTTTCCAAGCATAGACACTTGGATAACATAATTACGGTATACCAACTTTTTGTAGACTAGATGGCCGTGGCCTGCATGTCGCACCTTGGGGTGAGGCATGGACACTAAAAAAATAGATATAGTAGATGGAAAAACTTTAACGAAAAAACTTTAACCGGACACGGACGGAAGGACGGACGTATGCCAAAATGCCGACGATATCGCGCTTTCCGCAAGCGGGTGCGACAATGATGATAAACACCCATGTGAAGTATCAAGGTAATGGGTGAAGCAGTTGCAGAGATATAGTACACAAAAAAACTTTAAAAAAAAAATTAAAAGTAATTTGACCTTGACATTGGGCACAGGGGCCGCACGGTTGGGGGTTAGAATGAAAATATGGATGATGATAAACACCCCATGTGAAGTTTCAAGGTAATGGGCGAAGCAGTGCAGAGATATAGTATAACAAAAAAGTTTTAAGCAAAAAACTTTAACCAGACGTACGTTAAAAAGTTAACGTTGAAAATGGCTAAGTCAATTACGTAGAAATAATAGGTGAAGGTAAAAAAATGGTCACATGTTGGATAGTTGTATGTGGTAGGCACCCCTTGGTTATGAAGCTGTGAAAGTTTGGTGGTCCTAGGTGGTACAGTACCAAAGAAATGGACTTAAACACGAAAACTTAACATTGTAAACGCGAAAACTTAACATTGAAAATGGCTAAGTCGACTACGCGGAAAAAATGAGTCAAGTTAAAAAAAAAGGAACATGTTGGATAGTGATATGTGGTGGGCACCCCTTGATTATGAAGCTGTGAAAGTTTGGTGGTCCTAGGTGGTACAGTACCAAAGAAATGGACTCAAACACGAAAACTTAACATTGTAAACGCGAAAACTTAACATTGAAAATGGCTAAGTCGACTACGCGGAAAAAATGAGTCAAGTTAAAAAAAGAGTAACATGTTGGATAGTGATATGTGGTGGGCACCCCTTGATTATGAAGCTGTGAAAGTTTGGTGGTCCTAGGTGGTACAATAACAAAGAAATGGACTCAAACACGAAAACTGAACATTGATTGTGGATGCCGCCCGCCCGCCCAGTTTTCGCCAATCCAATAGCCTGGATTTTTTTAAAAAAAAACCTGGCTAAAAAACGACCTTTTGACATTTTGGCAGCCATCTTGGATGACATAACTATCCGATTTCTACAAAAAATGCACCAGAGTGATCGCCTCGTTGATACCTTCGATTTGATATATGACATGACCATATTCGGTCAAAAATAAAATTTTAACCCAATTTGACCCCACGGGCCACGCCCATTTTTGACCCCAGGGTCACCATTTTAACAACTTTGAAAGAGCATTGTACATTGATCATTCCTACCCAGTTTTGTCGAAATCCGGTTTGCGGTTCTTGAGAAGAAGATTTTTGAAGAATTTGTGCTATTTTTAGACGGCGGCCATCTTGGATTACGTAATGACGTCATTTCAACAATTTTGTAATCCCCCTACCTAAGGACCATGACCATGAAGTTTGGTGACTATAGGCCCAATGGTTACCGAGGAGAAGACGTTTGACAATATTCACGGAAGACGACGACGACGGACGACGGACACATTGCGGTAACAATAGCTCACATGAGCTTCGCTCAGGTGAGCTAATAATACATCCGATAGACCGAAAACAACTTCCAGGCCTGGAAAATAAGTATAATGTGTCAAATACGTGCATGTAGGTCGAGTATTGAATGGGCACTAAAATGGATTCCATGATTAGCTGTACACGGTCCCACAAATACACACTCGGGCAATCAGCTGGAAATAGAAAGTGAACCGCTTAGTATACGTTGTTTTGATAGATGTGTTCGGCGATAGTCGTGGGTATCTTGACATTGTTTGTTATGTTACTGATCAAAACACACATGATAACCTTCTTGCTTGCTTTGCCGTCATGTTTCCCTGAGGTCAGTAATCAACATAACGTAAGTAATGAGAAAGAACAAACAATTAAATGAATGAAGTGATATATAATGTTCGCAACATGTTCAAACAGATATGTCAGCCTCATAATATACTCATGATATTCATATAAAATATTGGTTGCATGGATTATCATCTATATTACATGTTTACGTACACAAAGTGGTAATAACAGAACAGTGTACAGCAGTAGTGTAATGTCGACACTTCTAACTTTTGTTTAGTCTAAGTTGGCGGTAATTTCGCGTATAGATTAAATTGCCGCAGAAAGTGCATGCATGATGTATGCTATATTATATTAATTGGCTATATTACATAATATCACTTAAATTTGATTTTGTCATATGAATTGTGTACAGTTTGTTACTCATATAAACGTTTTTTCTTGCACAGTATGCCGTGCATGGTAATGCAGGAGACAAAATACAAAATGGAATAACACATGATACAATATGTTCCAATCTTACGACAGATATATTATTACTAATGAGCGTTGGTAGAGGATATTACACATTTAGTAAAAAAAAAACACATGTACAATGATAAGCACACAGTACACTATATTGCAAATGTAAAAACAGGTAAGTAGTACAGCTTCTAGTCATAATAAAACATATACAGTCGAGCACCAGTACCTCGTACGTCAGTATCTCGATGGTATCCCCTATCTCGATGATTCGCTAAAGTCCAGAATTATATCCTTATTTGTAATGTAAATTTCCTCGGCTATCTCGAACATGCCCTATCTCGAACATGTTCTCTATCTCGACTGTTCATTCTGTCCCCTTCGTATACAAAAATGTTAAATATCACTTCGTTATCTCGATCACATAAACACTTTGGTAAATCACCTAAGCGCCTGGCTGCCAAGATCAATTTGGTTAACACTAATTTTCAAAACGTATTATCAAAGAAACAAAATAAATTCACACCTGCCTCGGGTTGTTTGCTTAATTGTCCACCTCGATTTGTTTGAGTGTTTGACACGATTCATTAAACATATCACGCTGGTCATTTAAGCAATTCACTGAGAGTTGTGACGCCACCTGTAATGTTGGGTAGTTTACTACCTTTGGTCATTAGTTAATTGGTGATTAAAATTTGTCAGTAAATTAATTAATACTTTTATTCTTGAATTAAATTCAGCGTGTATTAATTATTCAATCTGATGGTGATTAATAATAAAAGCAACACATGTTTTGTTTCATTATTCCTTTATTGTTTACTCGTGATGTGATGGGTAACATTTGATATTTTTTTGCGAAAATATTTGACCATGTCACTTCCTCGGTATCTCGAACCTAGTCCTATCTCGACTAAAATACGATCTCCCTTCGACTTCGAGATACTGGTGCTAGACTGTATTTAAAACATAATTATCATTTTTATTCAGCTGCTACCGATATAATGTATATGGGGGTTTAGTTTCATTGCTACACACATTGTACGAAATTGCGGCCATTTTGAAAGTATGCAAATTATATTTGCCTCAAACGGGTATAGAGAAACTTCTTTAGGCATGCCAATTGTTTAATCGTCGAAGCTGATCGGTTTGCTCTTGTCTGATATGTTTTGTACACAATATGTGAACTGAATTCCAGAAATTGCTGTTCCAATTTTACAGTGATGGATATCTTAAATATGCAAATTAATATGTGTATGTTCTTTTTCATGCTTTTAGTAAGCTGTAGATCAACGAAGGTGTATAAAATGCGTGTGGTCTTTGCAGTTTTGAACGGGTATGTGGTACTGACAGTGATATCAAAGTTATTATAATTTACGAAATTCGTATAAAGGTGGCCATTTTGGATTTACACAATTCTCTTTTTATCATGAAATTGGTTTATAAGCATTTTATAACATGTAATTTATCACATATCAGAATTGCGTTTGCATTAACCATTCTGTGGCTGCTGAAACAACGACGTTGCATATAAATATCCCAGAAACTTGATATACATTTCAAAAGGTCGGCCATATTGTATATGCAATATTACACCTTTATACCACAACTGTTAAGTCTTTGTTGCGTATTATTATTAATACCAATAGCTAAACACATTGCCACTATGTTAGTTTATATATGTGTGTGGTGTCAACATGTAATTGCTCGTGCGTGCCTGTTTCTTTAAATAATTCATAGAATTTGTGTAAAATGGTGGCCATGTTGGTTTCTGTACATCATATTCCTAATAAAATGGATTGATAAACATTTAGACGTCTATGAAGCATTAAATGCCTGAAGTTTATGGGTATTTTTGCTTTTAAAACTGCTTCCACAACACGATATGCCCCTACATGTAGTAACATACTTTTTCATTGGCGGCCATCTTGTTTATGCAAATTACTAGGCTTAAGCTATTACTTCTGGAGGTCAATCATGCGGGAATATATAGAATACATATGTTTAGTCACATTGGTAACAAAAATCTTTCGTGCGCAGAGATGGTACTAAAAACCTATTTTATACCGGTACGCCCAGGGCCTATTTGGCGTTAGCGGGCATCATGGGCTTTCTGTAGAATGATGCGGGATGCTGTTACAAATGCATGTATGGAATATTAAAGCATAAACTGAGCGTTAATTTCTAATTCAGTGACCTTGACCTTTGGGGTTTGCGGGCACCATGGGCTTTCTGTAGAATGATGCGGGATGTTGTTACAAATGCATGTATGGAATATTAAAGCATAAACTGAGCGTTAACTTTTGCAAACACGGAAATTTATAATTCAGTGACCTTGACCATTGGGGTTAGCGGGCACCATGGGCTTTCTGTAGAATGATGCGGGATGTTGTTACAAATGCATGTATGGAATATTAAAGCATAAACTAAGCGTTAACTTTTCCAAACACGAAAATTTCTCATATAAGTCAGTGACCTTGACCTTTGGCGTCAGCGGGCATCATGGGCTTTCTGTAGAATGATGCGGGAAGTAGTATATAGGGAGTCAAAATGATACCACCTAACGGTGGTATCATTTCCCCACCCTATATACTACTCCACCACCCCCCGAAAAACACCGTTTTCGTCCAATAGCACAAACTGGTCACCAACACAAAAACGTGACAATTGGTGTCATAATATATCATGTATTTCCAATTGAACAGATAAATTTCATATGTTATAACAAAATGGATAATAAAATAGAATATAACGATAAATTCTGTACAATGAACACACTAGCCGGTATCGAATACACGAAATATCAGCGTAATTTATTACGCTACAATAAAAACGTTGCGTTTACAATATTATACCGGCGATTATACCAACTATACAAGAGGCAAATACAATCATTAAGAAGTATAACGCGTATCGGATATAAAACTAATATGTATTATATAAAATTGTTAAAACCCCACGATTTGTTTACGAATCTAAGTTTCTACGATATCGCTTTTAGAGATATTAAAAACCAATTATTATTGAAATCATTAATGCAATTTCAATGCGTCCGCGTGTGATAGTTTATTTTCCAACACGGCATTTTCCTCCTCCACTATAGCTAATTTATTTCGCAGATCAGCAACTAATTCTACTAGCTCCAGTCTACCGCGTTCACCTTTAGCCACAGCGCAGCGTAGTTGCTTATGTCTACAAAGAGTTTGGGCACTAACGAACTTACAAGGGCATCTGGGGCATTGAAATTGTGGGGCAACACAAGGAAATTTTCTACGTCTCGATAGATGCCTTCGTAAATAGTCTTTACACGCAAAAGTCTTACAACAAGTCGCACACTCCATTATGTATATATATGTATATGTTTAATATTCAATTGGACGCGAAAAAAAACATCATGTTCATCCAATTGAACAGATAAATTTCATAGGTTATATTACAGAAAATATGATAACGCCAGAAATCGAAAGTTTGAGAAGAGAAGCCGAATCTCTAGGGATTACTTATAGTAAACGGTTGAGAGTTAGGGGGTTGACAAATCTTATAAACTCCACAAAGAATGAGGCGTTTATGAAGCGGTTTAGCCGCGCCCACAAACGAGGAGCCTTTAAAGACCTCTCACTAGCAGAGGAAGTTGGTAACAGAATTCAAAAAGAAAGTATTGCGGGGTTAAGGGCCAGTGTAATCAAACCTTCAA